>CM035423.1:10652148-11127148 GCA_020310875.1 Ceratopteris richardii
TATATATATATATATATATATATATATATATGTGTGTGTGTATATGTGTGTGTGTGTGTGTGTGTGCGTGTGTGTATGTATGTGTGTATGTGTGTATGCATGTATGTAAAAACCAAAAACCCTAATCCTAAAAACCTAACCCTAAAACATGCTTATGTATGTATGTATGTATGTATATGTCACATGTGTGTATGTGTGTATGCATGTGTGTGTGCATACATATATATATATATATATATATATATATATATATATATATATATGTGTGTGTGTGTGTGTGTGTGTGTGTGTGTGTGTATGCATGTGTATATATGTGTGTATATGTATATGTATTATCTGTTTATATGTGTATATGTGTGTATATATCTAAAAGCCAAATACCCTAATCCTGAAACATGCATATGTGTGTATATATATGTCACATGTGTATATGTGTGTATGCATGTGTGTGTGTATATATATATATATATATATATATATATATATATATATATATATATATATATATATATATATATATATATATATATATATATATATATATATATATATATGTGCGTGTGTATGTATGTATGTGTGTATGTATGTGTGTATGCATGTGTATATACATATATGTGTATGTCTATATGTATTATGTGTTTATATGTGTATATGTGTGTATGCATGTGTGTATATATTTAAAAGTCAAGAACCCTAATCCTAAAACCCTAACCCTAAAATATGCATATGTGTGTATGTATATGTCACATGTGTGTATGTGTGTGTGCATGTCTCTCTCTCTCTATATATATATATATATGCATAAAAGCCTAAAATCCTAGCCCTAAAACATTCATATGTGTCTATGTATAATTCACATGTGTGCATGTATATATATATATATATATATATATATATATATATATATATATATATATATATATATATATATATATATATATATATATATATATATATATATATGTGTGTGTGTGTGTGTGTGTGTGTGTGTATGTATGTATGTGTGTATGTGTGTATGCATGTGTATATATATGTGTATGTGTATATGTATTATGTGTTTATATGTGTATATGTGTGTATGCATGTGTGTATATATGTAAAAGCCAAAAACCCTAATCCTAAAACCCTAACCCTAAAATATGCTTATGTATGTATGTATGTATATGTCACATATGTGTATGTGTGTATGCATGTGTGTGTGTGCATATATATATATATATATGTATGCATATGCATATGTGTATGTAATATGTATGCATGTGTGTATTTATCTCTATGTCTCTCTCTTTCTCTCTATCTATATCTCTCTCTTTATCTCTCTCTCTCTCTCTCGCTCTCTCTTTCATCTCTCTCCCTCTTTCTCTCTCTCTCTCTTATTCTCTCTCCCTTTCATCTATGTCTCTATCTCTTTCTCTCTCTATCTATTTATCTCTATTTATAATTACAAAAAAAACAATCACTTATAGTGATGTAATTCTTTTGATCCCTCTTGTCAAAGCCCAATCAACGTCATCTCTTGCTAGACTCCAAAGAATCGATGCCAGAAAGCTCCTGCAAAACAAAAGAAAAGAGAAATTAAAAAAGAGAAGACATAGAGAAATAGAAAGAGTGAAAGAGTACGCACATCACTTACCAAGATGCGAGAGAGAGAGAGGGAGAGAGAGAGAGAGAAAGAGATGTATGTAGGGAGAGAGAGAGAGAGAGAAAGGGATGTGTGTGTAGGGGGAGAGAGAGAAAAAGAGATGTGTGTCTGCATGTGTATATGTATACATGTGTGTATGTATTGTGTGTATATGTGTAAAAGTCAAAAACCATAATCCTAAAACCCTAACCCTAGAACATGTATATGTGTATATGTGTGTATGTATGTGATGTGTGTGTATGTGTATGTGTATGTATGCATGTGTGTGTATACATACTTGAGTGTGTATATATATGTGCGTGTGTATGTAATATGCATGTGTGTATGTATGTATGTGTGTGTGTGCATGTATGTATGCATATGCATGTGTGTATGCACATATGTGTGTGTATACATATGTGAGTGTGTTTGTATATGTGCATGTGTATGTATGTATGTGTGTGTGTACATGCAAATATGTGTGTATGTATGTATGCATATGCATGTGTGTATGTATACATGTGTGTGTACATGTATGTATGTATATGTGCGTGTACATGTATGTATATGAGTATGAGTATGCATAGGTGTGTGTGTATGTATATGCATGTGTGTATGTAATATGCATGTGTGTATGTAATATGCATGTATGTATGTATATGTGTGTATGCATATGCATGTGAGTATGTAATATGTATGTGTATGTATATGCATGTGTGTATGTAATATGTATGTGAGTGTGTATGTAATATGCATGTGTGTATGTAATATGTATGTGAGTATGTGTATGCATTATGTGTGTGTATGTATGTATGCATCTCTCTCTATCTCATTCTCTTTCTATTTCATATCTCTCGCTCTCTCTCTTTCATCTCTCTCTTTCATCTCTCTCTCTCTCTCTCTCTCCTTCTCTCTTTATGTTTCTCTAGATCTCTCTCTTTCTTTCATCTCTCTCTCTCTATCTCATTCTATATAAAAAAAAAACAATCACTTACCTCGATGTAATTGTTTGGAGCGTTGTCATCAAAGTCGACTTAATGTTGTCCTTCGTCAAATTCCAAAGAACTCACGCCAAAAAGCTCCTGCAAAACTGAAGAGAAGAGAAATTAGAAAAGGGAAAACACAAAGAAAGAGAAAGGGTGCTACAGTATGTGCGATACTTACTAAAATTTTAGATCTAGAGAAATAGAGAGGTGTGTAGAGAGAGAGAGATGTGTGTACACAATATGCTCAGAATGTAGTTCGCACGCACGAACTTGACAGTAGCAGACTTTCATTCAAAATGCGAGCAAATGTCAAATTTTTGCTCTGGGGTCTGGTTAAAATGTTGTGTCAGTATGAGCACTGGTATGAGCGTCGGTATAAGCGTCTATAATTTCCAGTAAATTTCGAACACCTATACCGATGCTCATATCGTAGATATTGCATCCATGCTTTTTCAAGCATTTTCAATGGTCATACTGATGCCGAGGCATGACCATCAGTATGGACAACGTCGGTATGTTGTAGTGCATGGTGGGTCATACGAGGAACAACAAAGAGTGCATCAATGCATTTTGGAGAGCATTGAGATTCACAAGATGAAGGTGGATCAATGCTTTCAGAATTCGAGTAGAGGTGAGGAAGAACATGATAGGCCTATTGATACGAAGAAAAAAGAGGTGGATGAGATTGTACAGCTTGAAGGAGAAATAGAGTCATTGCGGGTGCAATTCAAAAATATAAATACACATACAAAACTATAAATGTATAATGTATGTGTGTGTATGTATTTCATATGTATGTGTGTGTATGTATATGTGTGGGTATGTGTATGTGTGTGTATGTATATGTGTGGGTACATATGTATTTGTATGTGTGGGTATGTATATATGTGTGAGTGTATGAATGTGTATGTTTATGCATTTATGTGTGTGTATGTATGTATGTGTAAGTATATGTATATGAATATGTGTATGTATATTTGTATGAATATGTGTAAGTGTATGAATATGTGTATGCATGTATGTGTGTGTATGTATGTATTATGTGTAAGTATATGTATGTATATGTAACTGTATTTATGTATGTGTAAGTGTATATACATGTGTGTGTATGCATGTATGTGTGTGTATTTTTAAGTACGTATGTATAAGTGTAAGTATGTATGTGTAAGTGTATGCATGTGTGTCTGTGTATGCATGTTTATAAATTTAAAGGTTTTTTATATTCTGATCTTTTTTTTTTGTTTAAGGTTAAAATAACAAGAGATATTGTATGGTAGAACAAAATAACAGAAGATATAACATACCACTTGAGACGTGGCAATTTTTTCGCAGAGAGCTATGTCTTCAAGAAACATTTCCTCAACAAAAGGTATACAAATTAATAGTTTTTATTACTATGACTTATGGTTCTCATATATTTTATAAATGTTTTACATTAAATCTATGTATTTTTCTTTCATTAAATAAACGCAGGCTAATACAAAGAAGAGATTTGAGTCAAGTCATACATCACATTTAGGCTAAATGGGCCATCATGGTTTTGTGGCTATGTTTATAAGTATATATATTACTAAAACTATATTTTTTATTTTAGTTAAAATGCTAATCATTAATCTGTTTTATTTGTTTCAATGCAATGAACCGATTATGGTCAATATCCTAAGAAAAAGGAAATCAATTTTTCTACACATTGTGGATATCGACATTTGAGTGAGTGCATGAAAGATCATCCAAATGCTTTTGTAAGTATTACTAAATTTCATATACTTATTTTATTTTTATTGATGTTTTATATGTTTTATTTATTTATGTTTGTTACATGTAATGAAGGAGTATTATGGAGGAAAATATGGATGATGTGGAGAGAGGGACATAGGTGGGATGATATGGGCCGTCATAGAGTGCTCACACCCCTTCCTATGATGCCACTATATATACATCACATCATGCGGATGATCATGATGACAATCACGATGATTAGGATTTACATGATGATGTGGATGATGATGATCAGGATGATAGATATATTACATTGGATATATATTTTACATTGATATACATATGTTTTGATATATAAACATTTTCTCATTCGAGTTATGTTTTGAATTGTGTCAATAGCACTAATTAACGAAAAGTCTTGCTTGAATTATTTTTATTACTCTCTATATTTAACATGTAAATTATTACTTTAATTATATAATTGATTCATATTATATATATGTTTATGTGTATAAATGTATGTATGTGCGTGCAATTACAATGTGTGTATGAAATGTATATATGTGTGTGTATATGTATGTATGGGCATGTGTGTTGGAGATAGATGTCTGCAGAAGCACGCGAACAACACAAGGAAGAAGAAGAAGCTTGGAGCACAACACACAATACTGAATGTATTACTAGAGAATGTACAAAGATAAGTAGCCCATTAGGGCAATAGGCATATATACAAGCCGGGGGAAAAAAACCTCCTAAAGAGGGAAAAAAGTGCCCCGACGGTCCTAGTGTGTTCACACACATTACTACCTAAATATATCAACAAATCCCCCCTGGGAGTGATGCGGTGAACAAGGAGCTTGCACTCATGTATAAGGAAGTGCCAAGCTATGTGGAAATCACTCCACAAAAGGAAGTAAGCCCAAAGCTTTGCGGAAACCTTCAAACTTCTCCTTGGGCAGAGCCTTCATGAAGAGATCTACAATGTTCTCCTGCATGGGCACATATGCCAAGCTGATCTCCCCAACAGAGAACCTCTCCTTGACATAGTGATAATGCACCTCAATATGCTTAGTGCGAGCATGAAACACAGGGTTCCTCGCAACTGCCAATACGCTCTGACTATCAGTGAAGATGGTGGTGGCAGAAGACTGGCCAACACCCAAATCAGCCAGAAGGCGTCTGACCCACACACACTCAACAGTCGCTGTGAAAGCTGCTCTATACTCAGCCTCACAACTGGAAGTGGCCACAGTAGGCTGCTTCTTGCTCAACCAAGATATACATGAGCTACCAAGCATGAAGCAAAAACCACTGGTGGACACACGAGTGTCATAACAACCAGCCCAATCAGAGTCAAAAAAAGCATGCAAATCTGGCGGTAGTGATCCCCCCTTGGGATAAAACAACCCAAGTAGACGAGTACCACTCAAGTAGCAAAAGATGCGGTTAACCGCCTGCCAATGCTTGACTCCTGTGCAATGCATAAATCTGCTCATCTGTGAGACAACAAACTGAATATCTGGCTGAGTAATGCATATGTAAATCAAGCATCCAATAGCCTACTGATAGAGAACAGCATCAAATGCATCTCCAGCATCATGAAGACTCAATTGTAAACCTGTCTCCATAGGAGTGGCAATAGGCTTAGAGTCTTCAAGGCCAAAACGCTGCAATAATGTGTCAATATATTTTGTTTGACACAAAGCCATTCCACCATCAACTTGCATAAACTGAATGCCCAAATAGTGATGCAAATGCCCCTAATCAGACATCTCAAATGAGGCATGCAAATCAGCCTTGAAATCAGCAATATGCTTCTCAATAGGACCAGTGAGCAGCATATTGTCAACATAGACAACAATGATCAGAAGCACATCATTAGCATGCTTAACATATAAGGTGCTTTCAGTTGGACTGTTCTCAAAACCATGTGCAACCAGATAGGCATGTATCTTCTCATACCAAGCACGAGGTGCTTGCTTTAAACCATATAATGCCTTCTTTAACGTGCACACCTGGTTTTCATGCCCTTTCTGCACAAAGCCATGGGGCTTAAAAATATACACTTCTTCATGGAAGTCACCATTCAGAAATGTTGTTTTAATGTCCAACTGATGTACATTCCAACCATGATGGGTTGCAAGTGCACAAATGCTCTGAACAGTAGTCATACGGCATGTAGGTGCAAAGGTCTCATCAAAATCAATGCCTCTTTCCTGTGCATAACCCTTTGCAACAAGCCTGGCCTTATACCTGTCAACTGTACCATCAGGTTTACGCTTCAGCTTGTATACCCACTTAGTGCCAATGGCCTTCTTGCCAGGAGGCAAGTCAAATAAAGACCATGTACCATTCTTCATTATAGCATCATATTTAGATTGCATAACAGCCATCCAATTTTCTGAATTTTGTGCTTCATCAAAAGAAACAGACTCATTCTCATCACAGAGACTAGATGAAGCCATAGCATAGTAATCTGATGCAAAGGGGGCACTATGAGAGCCTGAACGAGTATGATATGACAAAGGTGCATCTAATTTGCTGTCATGCAAAGTCTGCACCAGCCATTTTGGCATAGTTTTTGCCTGCTCAATATCAGATCTCTCATCAACAAGTGCATCATGTAAATCTGCATCAGAAATGGATTGATCTGCATCATCATATGAAACATGCAAAGGCTCAGAAAAGAAGAGAAGAAACTCCGCTGTGAGGTAATATGTTTGGTTGCCCCACTATCAAAATACCAAACATCTGAGTCTACTGCAGACATGCACTGCTCATGAGTGTTGGCGAAAACTTCAGCTCTAATACCACTGGTGCGGAATTACTTTCGCCCTGAAGGTGGATTTCGCGACAAAGCTTGAACTCTGTCAGGCCTGCGGAAATTGCCGCGCCACCGCAATAGAATGCTAAACTAGAGTGATTCAGAACACCTCTGTAATCAACAGTAGCTCAGCCTAATTAACGTCGCCTTAACTGTGTTATCCTGCGACACAAGTTCCACCGGAACTTCACCAGACTGTCACTGGACTGACACCGTAATCGTACTGGAACTTCACCGAAATGAACTTCTACTTTGGTTATAATTGCTTCAAGTGAACATACAAGAAGTAAGAAAGTGATTCGTGAGCTTTCTCCACTTAATGAACTCTTCTGAAGTTTTAAGGAAAACTTCACAGTTCTGGAGTGCTACTTTCCGGTTAACTTTTGTACTGTGTGTACATCTCCATTCCACCGGAAACTGTGAGCAGCTTAAAGTAGAGACGTCTAGCTACAAGATGAGCTATCTCTCATACAAAGCTTCGAACTCTGCTACGAGTTATACTTCGTTGTTCTACCGAAAAACTTGTTTTCTGAGAAACTGTAACTGACCGGAAATTACTGAAATATGTTTACTAAGTAAACTGTTATTCACTGAGACATGCGTTTACAGAGAAGATACTGAAGCACGTTTAGTAACGAGTCGTGACACTTAACGATAAACGGAACTTCTTACCGTAACACGATATAGTTTCAGATTCTTCACAAGTAAAGATTACGCGCAGACATCCACATGAACATGTGTTTTCGATTAGAGAAGATGTGTACAAGTAAGCTTGGCCTCTTCTTGCTCAAGCTACAGAAACTCTCCTACAGTGAGTAGTTTTTTATTACTATCTCTCTCAGATGAAAAAGCCCGACATTTCAGGCTTGTGTTATTCATCTGTACATACGCAATCTTTGGCGTCTTCTTCTACATACGCGATCTATGGCGTCTTCTATCTGTAACTCTGCGTCTCTGCGCATCTGCTATATCTCATCTCTATTCTTGCACATACACACTCTCTCCTTGTTCTTCAAATCTTGCTGTATATATATACACTTTCCTTTGGCGCTCCTCTGCGCTGTCACTCTTCAATTCACGTTATGCGCGCCTTACGTGCCCGCCGCGGTTAATTGCTCTGTTATGCGCACACCGTGCACTAACTTCGCATACTGTACACCTGTGCACTGATTTTCCGGAAGATTCTGTTTCTCTCTTTGTCTGTTGCGTCAAATTCGTGAGTGTTTCCTTAACAGCTCCCCCTCAATCACTGATTTGACCTCTTCCGGTCTTTCATATATCTTTCTTTCTTTTATACCTGCCATCTCTTTGAATCTGTTTGTCTTTGTTCCATCCAAGCTCTTAGTCAGAATGTCTGCAATCTGATCTTTCGTAGGAGTGTAGACTATTTCTATCTCTTTCTCCATTACTTTTTCCCTTAGGAAATGATACTGAATCTCTATGTGTTTTGTTCTTGCATGAAACACAGGATTCGCTGCAAGATACAGCGAGCTCATATTATCCCCATGTATGATCGGTATACTGTGATCTATACCCATGCTTTTAAGTAAAGTCTGCATCCATATTACTTCTTTCGCTGCTTCTACCAGTCCTTTGTATTCTGCTTCTGTTGACGATAAGGCTACTGTGTGTTGTTTCTTCGAACACCAACTTACCAGCTTATCTCCTAGGTATATCATATACCCGTGCGTTGATCTTCGGTCATCTTGACTTCCTGCCCAATCTGAGTCACTGTATGCTCTGAGCTTTATATCTGACGTAAAAGGATAATATAATCCTTCCTTTATAGTTCTTTTGATATATCTGAGAACTCTTTGTCCTGCAACCCAATGTTGCTCTGTCGGACAATGCATAAACTGTGAGAGAACTCCCACTGAAAAACTGAGATCCGGTCTTGTTAGCGTAGCATATATTAAGCTTCCTACTAATGATTGATACTTCTTCATATCTTTAAACTCTGTTCCATCATATTTACTAAGTTTATGGTTTACTTCAAGCGGTGTTGAAGCTTCTCTACAATTTTCCATATTGAACTTCTTCAGTAAGTTTAGGAGATACCCTTCTTGTGTGACATATACACCATGATCTGTATATGTGATTTCCATACCTAGAAAGTATGATAACTTTCCCAGGTCACTGATCTTGAATTCCTTTTCTAGCAGTTTCTTTACCTCTGTGATTCCTGCATCTGAGGTACCTGTAATTATTATGTCATCTACATAGATACAAATGTAAATCATTCCTTCTTCTGTCCTTTTGATGAGTAGACTTGCATCTGCCTTCGAACTTTGGTATCCAAGTTCATTGAGATATTTCACAAGTCTGTAGTTCCAAGCTCTTGGGGCTTGCTTTAGTCCATAAAGTGCTTTTCTTAACCTGCAAACAAAATTTGGGTATCTGGAGCTTATAAACCCTTCCGGTTGTTCCATATAGACTTCATCTGATATATATCCATTCAAGAATGCATTCTTTATATCTAGCTGACTTAGCTTCCATCCTTTTGATGTTGCTATAGCAATCACTGTTCTTATGGTTGACATCTTTGCCACCGGACTGAACGTCTCGTCATAGTCTATGCCATGCGTCTGAGCATAGCCCTTGATAACCAGTCTCGCTTTATGTCTGGCTATCCTTCCATCTGCAAGTTTCTTTATTTTGAACACCCATTTATTTCCAATTACTTTCTTACCATTCGGTTTAGGAATAAGCTCCCATGTCTTGTTCTCTTCCAGTGCGGTGAATTCTTCTTTCATTGCTTCTTGCCATTGCTTCTTGCCTTTGGCTTCGTCATAGCTCTGAGGCTCATCCTCTGCTTTAACCATATATGCATAATCTTGTTGAGTTATATACGATGTATCATATGAGTATCTTTCCGGTTGTCTTCTTACTCTGTTTGACCTTCTTAGCTCATATTCTTCGTGTGTGTCTGAGTACCCGTCTTCATCTTCGTTCCTTATACCAGATCCGGTCCTAGACGTATTTGCCTCTTCATCTTTGTTTACCTGTACAATTGATTTTCCTTTCTCTCTTCTTTTTATCTCTTCTTCAAATTCTTCAGCTGTATGACTCTGATCTGCATACCAGCTTTTCTGTTCATCAAATGTTACATCTCTGGAGACAGTAAAATGTTTGGTTAGAGGACTCCATAATCTGTAACCCATCTGCTTTTCATCATATCCGACGAATACATATTTTTCCGCTTTCGGTTCAAGCTTATGTCTGAGTTGAGACGGTACATAAGCATACGCTATTGATCCAAACACTTTGCAGTGATCAAGTGTTGGCTTCTTTCCCCACCAAGCTTCATAAGGGGTCATTCCTTCTAAGGCTGTACATGGTAATCTGTTTACCAAGTATGTCGCTGTGTTCACAGCTTCAGCCCAAAGATAATCCGGGCAATTCTTTTCTTTTAGCATAGCTCGTGCAAACTCGACTAGAGTTCGGTTTCTCCTTTCTGCTACACCATTCTGTTGTGGTGTATACCTGCAGGTTATTTCTCTCTTAATACCTGCATTCCAAAGATAGTCATTGAATTCTCGGGAGAAGTATTCTCCCCCTCCATCAGACCTCAGTCTTTTAAGTTTTCGTCCGGTGAGTCTTTCAGCATATGCATGAAAATGCCTGAAAGCTCCGAATACTTCTGATTTCTCTTTCAGAACATAAAGAGTTATCCACCTTGTGGCATCATCAATGAATAGAACATAGTACCTTGATCCGCTGATTGATCCTTCTTTCGTTGGTCCCCATACATCTGTATGTATGAGTTCCAGCACACTGTCATGTTTGAATCCTTTCTTCTGAAAAGGTAACCTGTGGGCTTTTCCCATTTGACAGGCTTCGCATTTGTGAATCATATGTTGGTTCTGTACGTTCGGTAATCCCAGTACAGACTGATTCGCTATCATAGCTTTGATTCCTTTTTCGTGAAAATGACCTAATCTCTTGTGCCAGAGATCAAGTTCTGTAATTACCTTTTCATCATGTGTGAGCAGCGCTTAGCCAATGTTCCCTTGTACTCTTAAGGTAAAGAGTCTGCCTTCTTTCTTACCAGAAACGATCTGATAATATCCATTCTTGGGGTCTTCTACAAATACTCCTTTGTTTGTAAATCTGACCTGAAAACCTTTTTCGACTATCTGTCCCACACTGATCAGATTTTTCGGTATTGTTGGAACATACAAAACATTGGTTAGCAAATCTGCTCCACTCTTGCATTTCACTTTTCCGATTGATTGTACTTTGTGTCTTGTATTGTCACCTGTTTGAACAGTGTGACTAGAACTACCTTTCTCTAGTTCTGACATTAGTTCTATATTTCTTGACAAATGATTAGAGCATCCAGAGTCAATGTAAAATACCTTTAGGTCTTCATTTTCTGATGTGCTGATTGAGTTCATCATCAATGATGTATGACTTTCATTCTGTGTGTCATTTGCGTAGTTGTTGTAGGTGGTGTTGTAGGATTGGCTCTGTCCCCAACTTCTTACTCCACCTCTACCATAGCCTCCTCTTTGGTTTTGTCTTCCTCTTTGAGCGTTACTCTGATTTCTTCCGCTACTGCCTCTGCTATTGTTGTTTTGATTTTGATTTGATCCTTGTTGATTGTGCCAACAGTCATGCGCCAGATGGTTACTTAGTCCACAAATCCAGCAAGCTTTCTTGGTGGTATTCTGGCGGCTTCTTCCTCTTGCTCTTCCTCTGCCAGTGCCTTTACCTCTTGCGTAATAGGCCTGAGAGCTCGACTCTTCTTCATCTTTTGACTTGCCTTTGTCTTTTTTCTTGTTCTTCATGTACATTGCAGAGCTATGTCCTTTCTCTGCGTCTCCTTTCAGGTCTTGCTCATATGTGAGCATCAAACCAAGCAGCTGATTTAAATCTGGTACAAAATGATTTAAGGAGAGTTCAGTTGATAGTACGAAAGGTTTCCACCTTTCATCTCCTCTCAACCCTGTGAGCACTTGCGCTATCAATCTATGATCTTCGACTTCTTCATTTATGGATCCTAGACTATCTGCTAGATCCTTCATTTTAGTGACGTAGTCACTGATGCCTTGACTCGACTTTTTTTTGAATGTCGTAAATTCAGACCATAAGCTAGCCTTCCTGGCTTTCGTAGTATTTTGGAAATGATCTTCCAATGCACTCCATATGTCCTCCCCTTTCTCCAGGCCTCTAATGTGCGGTAGCAGATGATCTAAAACAGTGTTGTAGATGTAGGCTCTTGCCGTTGCATCTTTCTTTTGCCACAGCTTCAAAGCTTCTATCTCTTCCTTTTCTGGTTGGCTATCATCTTCGAAGGTCGGTTTCTTTTCTTCTCCGGTCACGTACATCATTAACTCCTTACTCATAAGTAAGGCTTCCATGCGCATTACCCATGCGGGATAATTATCTCTGTCCAGTTTATCAATTTGGATGTGATCTGCCATGATAGGGAATACTCTAGGTTCTTATACCAATTCTTGGGAAACTAACCTGCTCTGATACCAATTGTTGGCGAAAACTTCAGCTCTAATACCACTCGTGCGGAATTACTTTCGCCCTGAAGGTGGATTTCGCGACAAAGCTTGAACTCTGTCAGGCCTGCGGAAATTGCCGCGCCACCGCAATAGAATGCTAAACTAGAGTGATTTAGAACACCTCTGTAATCAACAGTAGCTCAGCCTAATTAACGTCGCCTTAACTGTGTTATCTTGCGACACAAGTTCCACCGGAACTTCACCAGACAGTCACTGGACTGACACAGTAATCGTACTAGAACTTCACCGAAATGAACTTCTACTTTGGTTATAATTGCTTCAAGTGAACATAGAAGAAGTAAGAAAGTGATTCGTGAGCTTTCTCCATTTAATGAACTCTTCTGAAGTTTTAAGGAAAACTTCACAGTTCTGGAGTGCTACTTTCCGATTAACTTTTGTACTGTGTGTACATCTCCATTCCACCGGAAACTGTGACCAGCTTAAAGTAGAGACGTCTAGCTACAAGATGAGCTATCTCTCATACAAAGCTTCGAACTCTGCTACGAGTTATACTTCGTTGTTCTACCGAAAAACTTGTTTTCTGAGAAACTATAACTGACCGGAAATTACTGAAATATGTTTACTAAGTAAACTGTTATTCACTGAGACATGCGTTTACAGAGAAGATACTGAAGCACGTTTAGTAACGAGTCGTGACACTTAACGATAAACGGAACTTCTTACCGTAACACGATATAGTTTCAGATTCTTCACAAGTAAAGATTACGCGCAGACATCCACATGAACATGTGTTTTCGATTAGAGAAGATGTGTACAAGTAAGCTTGGCCTCTTCTTGCTCAAGCTACAGAAACTCTCCTACAGTGAGTAGTTTCTTATTACTATCTCTCTCAGATGAAAAAGCCCGACATTTCAGGCTTGTGTTATTCATCTGTACATACGCAATCTCTGGCGTCTTCTTCTACATACGCGATCTATGGCGTCTTCTATCTGTAACTCTGCGTCTCTACGCATCTGCTATATCTCATCTCTATTCTTGCACATACACACTCTCTCCTTGTTCTTCAAATCTTGTTGTATATATATACACTTTCCTTTGGCGCTCCTCTGCGCTGTCACTCTTCAATTCACGTTATGCGTGCCTTACGTGTCCGCCGCGGTTAATTGCTCTGTTATGCGCACACCGTGCACTAACTTCGCATACTGTACACCTGTGCACTGATTTTCCGGAAGATTTTGTTTCTCTCTTTGTCTGTTGCGTCAAATTCGTGAGTGTTTCCTTAACAATGAGAAGATGGGTCAAAACTACAGACAGTAGTAAACGCCCATTCTCCTTCCTGCACAATATTTGCAGACTGTGTTTTTTGTGTAGAGGCCTCTGCAACAACCATTCCAGCCTCTTTCTTCTTTGCCTCTTTAGCAGCTAGTTTTGGACAGTTCTTTATGACATGATCATTCCCTTTACAGTACTTACAAAACAATTTCTGCTTTTCTGATTTCTTCTCATCTTTATCTTCCTTCTTCGAATATGCAGAATTAGCAGATTTCTGCTTACTAGTTGAAGAGCTCCATTTTCCTCTGCCCTTCTGACTAGCTAGGAAAGCATGATTTGCAACTCGCATAATGGACGTGTTTTGCCTAGACTGATCTTCCTGCAACACAACAGAGACTAACTCCTCAAATGATAAGGCATTTGGATTGCCTTTCATCATCAACCAAAGAGTAGAAGCAAAACTCTAATATGAATCAGGAAGAGAATTCAGAACGGTCTGCACAAGTGAGCTATTTGGTATAACCTTATCAGCAAAAATCAACTGTTCCTTCAAATCTTTGATCTTCATTAGGAAATTGTTCATAGAATCACCTTCATTCATGTGCTCACTCTCCAACTGTTTTTGGAGGTAAGCAACACGAGCCTCATTCCGAGCTTGGTACAATGTGGTAAGCGTATCCCAAGCATCCTTAGCTGTTCTGCAAGAGCGAATATGAGGAATAATGGCACGTTTGACAGACAAAGCTATCAATGCATGTGCATGGGCATCTCTGCCATCCCAGCGAATCTGCTCTGTAGTAGGTGCAGTAGAAACAGCAGCACGAACAGGAATCTACGGAATATCATCTTTGACACCATCTTCATCAGGTCCAACACCTGTATTTACAGTACCTGTAGTCAAAGGTGTAACAGGACGTCTTTCAACACCCTGCACAATGTTCCACAATCCTTTTGCAACCAATACATGTCGCATCATATAAGCCCACAATGGGTAGTTGGTACCATCCAACTTATCCTCAACAGCCAACATACGGAATACAGCACTGCTTTCAGCCATGGCTGGTGACTAAAATACCTTGATGCAGAAAATTGACTGTATCTCAAAAAGTTGAACAGAACTGCCCAGACGAGTTCTACTAGACCTGTAGCAAACTTTGAGACGCTTAAACTGGCGAACAAAAATTGGTATATACCTTTGGCACAAAAAGACGAAATAGCCTACACAAGCACTACGATAATGCATTCAGAGGCCGAAACGAGCTTAGATCACGATTTGAGCACCACATAGCAAAGCTGTTTTGATCTCTGAAACACCCTGAGTATGCTCACCAAATTTCCTACGAATCTGAGATTGCAAATGGAGGAGTGTCGACGACGCTCTAGATGAAGCGACGACCTGCTCTGATACCAATTGTTGGAGATAGATGTCTGCAGAAGCACGCGAACAACACAAGGAAGAAGAAGAAGCTTGGAGCACAACACACAATACTGAATGTATTACTAGAGAATGTACAAAGATAAGTAGCCCATTAGGGCAATAGGCGTATATACAAGCCGAGGGAAAAAAACCTCCTAAAGGGGGAAAAAAGTGCCCAGGTGGTCCTAGTGTGTTCACACACATCACTACCTAAATATATCAACAATGTGTATATGTGTGTTTATGTGTATGTATACACACACACATATATATAGAATATATATATATATATATATATATATATATATATATATATATATATATATATATATATATATATATATATATATATATATATATATATATATATATATATATATATATATATATATATATATATATATATTTATGTTGTGTGTGTATTTGTATATGTAGGTATATGCATGTGTATAAGTATGTGTTAATGTGTGTATGAGTATGTGTAAGTTTGTGTGCATATGTTTGCACCTTCATACATGTGCTTTGAATTTCCTAAGATTCAAAAGCCTTTAAATGAATTTATTTAGTGGAAACATATGCTTGAGATTGCCCTAGAAAACACATCACTTTTAGCACTCACCCTTAAGCTCAAAATTCTTTGCTTTCAAGTGTGGGGGTTGGTTCGTTCATATTTATTAGGGTAAAATCATGTTAATGTGAACAATTTTTAGGAATATTTATTGCTTTTAAGCTTGTCACTTTTTAGCTATTTTTAAAGCTTCTTAAATAGTGAAAAAATAAATTCATAATATCAATTTGTTAGATGTATGATCACTACTCATGTGGCGGCCCGTTTGGTATCATGTCTGGAACATCAATAGTAAATGTCATTATTCCTCATGTACTCCACAAGGTGGTGAGTCTATGGAGTCTACACCAATGGAGCACAGAAGGTTTGCGTGACTTCATCACTCAAGAGAGAGAGCTACCATAAACAAAGCTATTCCATCAGACGACGAAGGTGAAACGCAATCTCTCGGAATACGTATGAGCAGATATGGGGTCTAGCATCCATGCATGCAACATTTAGGTGCTCGCATGGCTAGGAGTAATTTCTATGGTTCTAATGTAAGAGCCATTATTTTCGACAGAGGAGAGGTGCCATCCGTTAAGAGTCCATAATTGAAGCGGAAGTAATGGACCAGGTAAGCTCCTCATGGATTCGATTTATTGAGCTTATTACTAAGCCTGCATACTCGTTCCCTCTACCTATTGAATGCGGGGAGCCATCTGACCATTAAATAGTTTGATGGGGGTTGTTCCCATACCTCGTGTAGACTTTATAGAGTTATTTGTAAATCTGATATCAATCGGTGTGTCTAATGCTATGTAATTTAATAGGCTAGTTTTACAACCAGTTAAATGGCAAGTAGCACTTGATTCTCCAAGAAGCAGACAACAATTGCATTGTCATCAGTAGAAGCTGAATTTGTGGCCTTAGCTCTCACGAAAAAGAAGGCCTCTGGATCCAAACGATCATGCAAGAGCTCTTAATGATGACATCAATTCCCTTGTAGATTATGTGTGATAACCAATCATGCATACATTTGGCTAGCAACCCCAAACACTTAGAGAAAACAAAACATGTTGATTTAAAGTTTCATTTTTTACATGATCTTGTAGAGCAGAAAAAAGCTCATGTCACATGTGTATCAACTCATCTAATGTGCGCTGATATGCTTACGAAGCCTGTGGGAGTAGATAAGTTCATCCTTTGTAGGAAACATCTTGGAATCATTGAAATCAAGTAATATCTGTGTCACATTCCAGTACTCTAGTTACAGGGGAGTGTTGAAGCGTCTTAACTATGAGTACATGGATGTGCCATGTATGAACCATGTGGCCAAAGCTATGTCCCGAAAATAATGGCTTAACAGTTGCGACTTACTCATGTGTCGCATGATGTAACGATTCGCATGTATGTAACTACTATATTGAATAATGATGATGTTACATCAGAAAGTCTACCAAGAGGTACCAACAAACTATGAATTTTCTATATAATTCGCTAGATCCTTTGCCAATTTGAAAACTATACCACTGCTCAAACATCAAAAAATTCAGCTATGTACCAAGTGGCATGGGTTGTAGCTGCAGAAGCTTCTATTGAAAGATGTAGGAAGATGGGTACATTGCAGTCGAAGATGCAAAGGTTTTACATTTGTTTGAACGATGACGCTTTACCACTTTTAGAGCCTTTGGATGCAAAATTGCAGGAATAGAGAGAAGATGTTGAGTTATGTGCTTGATAAGGTACAACAGTTGTTGCCATAAGGTGAGTGGAGGGTAGTAAGGTTATATGTAGTTTAAAATTGTTAATTGATAGTGAACAGAATAAGTTGGATAGGGTCAAGCTTGATTTGGATCAAGCCAAGCTATCAAAGGCTGCTGAGTCTAAAGTGACTACAACAGTCATTGAGATGAGAAAAAAGTTACAGGTATCCATAGATGAATTAAAATGTGATGTGGGAATGTCTCCTGAGTTGAGTATTCAGTTGGAGATGCAAATTCAGATATATACTGTTAATCTGGAACTGTTAGGGGTTGACTCACATGAGAATGATAAGGTGCCTGAGCTGGAGGTAATATTTAGCTTTATTAAAATTGGTTGGAACATTTTTCTAAGGTTTAATATTGATCAATTGGATTGTTACATACACAGGCTGAATATAAGTTGCATAAGAATCAGCTGAAGATGGCAAATCAACATCTATCCTTTGTAAAGAACATGTTAAGCATGATGGATTCAAATGAATTGTCACCATTATTGCCATTCCCTCCCCTAGAGTTACCATCAACCCTCTTACTCAGTGTTTCATCCATGTGCATAGCATGTGGTTTGAATATTGAGGAGAAGGTGAGTCTTATAGTGCACCTTATGCCATGCAACCATGCATATCACTATATTTGTTTTGCAACACATTCTCGTGTGTCAGTCAACTGTTTAGGACCTGAATGTGGTGCTGAAATACCACATGTGTGGAAAAAATCTATGGATTCTTTGATGGTGGATTTAACTTTCACAGAGGTAAGCTTGTCATCTTGATTAATATTAATAATATTACTTTTTATCCATGTTTATGGCTTCTTGGTTAGTTATTTGTAACTAGATATTACTAATTAGGTTGCTACTTGTTACCTATTACTTGTTGGAGATAGACGTCTGCGGAAGCATGCGAACAGCACAAGGAAGAAGAAGAAGCTTGGAGCACAAACACACAATACTGAATGTATTACTAGAGAATGTACAAAGATAAGTAGCCCATTAGGGCAATAGGCGTATATACAAGCCGGGGGAAAGAACCTCCTAAAGAGGGAAAAAAGTGCCCCGGCAGTCCTAGAGTGTTCACACACATCACTACCTAAATATCAACAAATCCCCCCTGGGAGTGATGCGGTGAACAAGGAGCTGGCACTCATGTATAAGGAAGTGCCAAGCTATGTGGAAATCACTCCACAAAAGGAAGTAAGCCCAAAGCTTTGCGGAAAGCTTCAAACTTCTCCCTAGGCAGAGCCTTCATGAAAAGGTCTGCAATGTTCTCCTGCGTGGGCACATATGCCAAGCTGATCTCCCCAGCAGAGAACCTATACTGACATAGTGATAATGCACCTTAATGTGCTTAGTGTGAGCATGGAACACAGGGTTCCTCGCAACACCAATGCACTCTGACTGTTGGTGAATATGGTGGTGGTAGAAGACTGGCCAACACCCAAATCAGCCATAAGGCATCTGTGCCACACACACTCAACAGTCAGTGTGAAAGCTGCCCTATACTCAGCCTCACAACTGGAAGTGGCCACAGTAGGCTGCTTCTTGCTCAACCAAGATATACATGAGGTACCAAGCATGAAGCAAAAACCACTGGTGGACACACGAGTGTCATAGCAACCAGCCCAATCTGAGTCAGAAAAAGCATGCAAATCTGGCGGTAGTGATCCCCCCTTGGGATAAAACAACCCAAGTAGCCTAGTACCACTCAAGTAGCGAAAGATGCGCTTAACCGCTTTCCAATGCGTGACTCTTGGGCAATGCATAAACCTGCTCATCTGTGAGACAGCAAACTGAATATCTGGCCGAGTAATGCATAAGTAAATGAAGCATCCAACAACCTGCTGATAGAGAACAGCATCAAATGCATCTGGAGCATCATGAAGACTCAATCGTAAACCTGTCTCCATAGGAGTGGCAATAGGCTTACAGTCTTCAAGGCCAAAACACTGCAATAATGTGTCAATATATTTTGTTTGACACAAATCCATTCCACCATCAACGTGCATAAACTGAATGCCCAAATAGTGATGCAAATGCCCCAAATCAGACATCTCAAATGAGGCATGCAAATCAGCCCTAAAATCAGCAATATGTGTCTCAATAGGACCAGTGAGCAGCATGTCATCAACATAGACAACAATGATCAGAAGCACATCATTAGCACGTTTAACATATAAGCTGCTTTGAGTTGGACTGTTCTCAAAACCATGTGCAATCAGATAGGCATGTATCTTCTCATACTAAGCACGTGGTGCTTGCTTTAAACCATATAATGCCTTCTTTAACCTGCAAACGTGGTTTTCATGCCCTTTTTGCACAAAGCCACGGGGCTGAAAAACATACACTTCTTCATGCAAGTCACCATTCAGAAATGTTGTTTTAATGTCCAACTGATGTACATTCCAACCATGATGGGCTGCAAGTGCACAAATGCTCCGAACAGTAGTCATACGGCATGTAGGTGCAAAGGTCTCATCAAAATCAATGCCTCTTTCCTGTGCATAACCCTTTGCAACAAGCCTAGCCTTATACCTGTCAATTGTACGATCAGGTTTATGCTTCAGCTTGTATACCCACTTAGTGCCAATGGCCTTCTTGCTAGGAGGCAAGTCACATAAAGACCATGTACCCTTCTTCATTTTAGCATCATATTCAGATTGCATAACAGCCATCCAATTTTCTGAATTTTGCGCTTCATCAAAAGAAACAGGCTCATTCTCATCACAGAGACTAGATGCAGCCATAGCATAGCAATCTGATGCAAAGGAGGCACTATGAGAGCCTGAACGAGTACGATTTTGCTGTCACGCAAAGTCTACACCAGCCATTTTGGCATAGTTTTTGCCTGCTCAATATGAGTTCTCTCATCAACAAGTGCATCATGTAAATCTGCATCAGGAATGGAATGATCTACATCATCATATGAAACCTGCAAAGGCTGAGAAGTTGCCTCATTAGGACCAGCACTAGCGTGTCCACCTATAAAAAGAGGCATCAAAGTATCATACATGTCTTTGGAGCTAACAGATGTCTCCTTAGTACATGAAAGCAATGGCTGAATAGCATCTTCCACAAAGACAACATCACGGCTAACCAGAATGGATGATACAGACGATAGCCTTTACTTTCAGAACTGTACCCAACAAAAATACATTTTATTGCCTTATCATCCAATTTTCTGCGATGTTGTTCAGGCACTAATGCATATGCCAAACAACCAAAAACACGCAGATGAGCAACAGATGGCTTGCGGTCATGCCAAGCCTCATATGGAGTGATAGACTACAACGCTTTAGTGGGACACCTCTTAAGTACATATGCTGCACACATGACAGCCTCAAGCCAGAAACTATGTGGTAAAGCCTAACTTTTGACCATGCACCTCGCCATTTCCATGAGTGACCTGTTCTTTCGTTAAGCAACTCCATTCTGTTGAGGTGTATACGGCACTGTACATTGGTGTTTTATCCCACGTACAGCCAGAAATGCATTAAAATCTGAAGACATATATTCCCCCCCTCGATCAGAGCGGAGGGTGCCCATTTTACATGCTGACAGATTTTTAGCCAAAACCAATAACTGTTTGAAGCACATGAACACTTCGGACTTTGCTTTGAGTGGATATACCCATGCATGCCTGGAAAAATCATCAATGAAAGTCACGAAGTAAAGGTAATTTCCAAAAGAGGGTGTCTGCATAGGACCACAGACATCACTATGTACAAGCTGCAATTTCTGCGTAGCCCGAACTGAACCATCTTTTGGAAAGGAAGAATGCTGCATTTTGCCCAAAATACAGCCTTCAGAAACATGTTTTCCGGGAGCCTCAAGCTTGGGCAAAGAGGACACCATTTCAGATTTCTGCAGGCGTAGCAAACTAGCAAAATTCAGATGACCAAAACGTGCATGCCAAAGCTTTGCATCTGACATAGCCTGAGAATCATGAATTGCACATGTCGAATCATTCACAGATCTTTCATAGTCTATGAGCTTATACAGCCCACGACATAAGATGCCAGAAGCAATAATCACATCACCATTTGAGAGATCATGGACTGTACACCTGTCATCAACGAATTTCACAACCAAGCCAATCTTGGCTAATGCAAAAACTGATAACAGGTTCTTTTTGATCCCTGGCACAAATAAAGCATCTGACAAAGTGAAAGAACTACCATCAGCAGTAGTCAGAATGATCTTACCAACTCCCATAACAGGATAAGAGGAGTTATTGGCGCATGTGACAGTATTCCCTGTAGGGGCAGGCTCGAATGAAGAGAAGAAACTGCGCTGCGAGGTAATATGTTTGGTCGCCCCACTGTCAAAGTACCAAATATCTGAGTCTATTGCAGACATGCACTGATCATGAGAAGATGGGTCAAAAATGCAGACAGTAGTAAATGCCCATTCTTCTTCCTGCACAAGATTTGCAGACTCTGTTTTTGGTGTAGAGGCCTTTGCAACAACCATTCCAGCCTCTTTCTTCTTTGCCTCTTTAGCAGCCAGTTTTGGACAGTTCTTTATAATATGATCATTTCCTTTACAGTACTTGCAGAACAATTTCTGCTTTTCTTATTTCTTCTCATCTTTATCCTGGTTCTTCGATTGTGCAGCATTTGCAGATTTGTGCTTACTAGTAGAAGAACTCCATTTTCCTTTGCCCTTCTGACTAGCCAGGAAAGCTTGATCTGCAACACGCATAATGGACCTCTTCTGCCTGGACTGATCTTCCTGCAACAAAACAGAGACTAATTCCTCAAATGAAATGGCATTCGGATTGCCTTTCATCATCAACCGAAGAGTAGAGGTAAAACTCTGATGTGAATCAGGAAGACCATTCAGAACGGTTTGCACAAGTGAGCTATCTGGTATAACCTCATTAGCAGAAATCAATTGTTCCTTAAGGTCTTTGATCTTTGTAAGAAAACTGTCCATAGAATCACCTTCATTCATGTGCTCACTCTCCAACTGTTTTCGGAGGTAAGCAACACGAGCCTCATTCCTAGCCTGGTACAAAGTGGTAAGTGTATCCCAAGCATCCTTTGCTGTTCTGCAAGAGCGAATGTGAGGAATAATGGCACGTTTGATAGACAAAGCTATCAATGCATGTGCCTGGGCATCTCTGCCATCCCAACGAATCTGCTCTGCAGTAGGTGCAACAGAAACAGCAGCACGAACAGGAATCTGTGGAATATCATCTTCGACACCATCTTCATCAGCTCCAGCACCTCGAGCACCTGTATTTGTAGTACCTGTAGTCGCAGGTGTAACAGGACGTCTTTCAACACCCTACACAATGTTCCACAGTCCTTTTGCAACCAGTACATGTCACATCATATAAGCCCATAATGGGTAGTTGGTACCATCCAACTTATCCTCAATAGCCAACATACGGAATACATCACTGCTTTCAGCCATGGCCGGTGACTAAAATACCTTGATGCAGAAAATTGACTGTATCTCATAAAGTTGAACGGAACTGCCCAGACGAGTTCTGCTAGACCTGTAGCAGACTTCGAGACGCTTAAACTGGCAAGCAAAAACTGGTATATACCTTTGGCACAAAAGGACGAAATAGCTTGCACAAGCTCTATGATAGTGCGTTCGGAGGCCGAATCTGAGACTGCAAACGGAGGAGTGTCGACGGCACCCTAGAAGAAGCGAGGACCTGCTCTGATACCAACTGTTGGAGATAGACGTCTGCGGAAGCACGCGAACAACACAAGGAAGAAGAAGAAGCTTGGAGCACAAACACACAATACTGAATGTATTACTAGAGAATGTACAAAGATAAGTAGCCCACTAGGGCAATAGGCGTATATATTGTTACCTATTACTAAGTAGCTAGTTCTTAGTTACTTGTTACTAAGTATGTATTACTAATTAGATTATTACTAGTTACTAGGTTACTGATTCTCGGTAACTTGTTAGTATCTATTACTAATTATCTTGTTAACAATTAGCTATTACTAAGTAGCTGGTTTCTAGTTAGCTGTTAGTAATTAGCTAGTACTATTTAGCTTGTTACTAGTTAGTTATTACTAAGTCGCTAGTCCTTGGTTAGTTGTTTGTAATTAGCTATTACTAATTATCTTCTTACCTGTTAGCTATTACAAAGTAGTAGGTTCTTAGTTAGTTGTTAGTAATCAGCTACTAGTACTAAGCTAGTTACTAATTATCTATTACTAATAAGCTAGTTACTAATTAGCTATTACTAAGTATATGGTTATGGTTAGTTGTTTGTAACTAATTAGCGTGTTACTAGTTAGCTATTACTAAGTTGCTAACTCTGGGTTACTTGTTAGTAATTAGCTATTAATAATTAATTTGTTATCAATTAGCTATTACTAAGTAGTTGGCCATTAGTTAGATATTAGAAATTAGTTATTAATATATTAGTTTGTTACCAATTAGCTATTAATAATTAGCTATTACTAAGTAGCTATTACTAAGTAACTATTACTAAGTAGCTATTACTAAGTAGCTAATTCATCATAGCTATTACTAATTAGCTATTACTAAGTATTTGGCTCTTAGTTAGTTTATTAGTAAGTTATTATTAATTAGATTGTTACTAATCACCTATTACTAATTAGCTATTATGAATTAGCTATTACGAATTAATATTTAGTTTGTTAGTAATCAGATATTACTAGCTAGCTATTACTAAGTAGCTATTAATAATTAGCTACTATGAATTAGCTATTACTAATTAGCTATTATTGATTAGCTTGTTACTAATTAGCTGTTACTGATTAACTATTACTGACTAGCTATTATTGATTAGCTATTATTGATTAGCTATTACTGATTAGCTATTACGAATTAGCCTATTATGAATTAGCTATTACAAATTAGCTATTACGAATTAGCTATTATGAATCAACTATTTCTAATTAGCTATTACTAATTAACTTATACTAATTAGCTATTACTAATTAGCTATTACTAATTATCTATTACTACTTAGCTATTACGAAATAGGTATTATTACTAAGTAGTTGGTTCTTGGATGGTTATTAGTAATTAGCTATTACTAATTAGCTTGTTACTAATTGAATATTACTTAAGAGCCAGTTTCTTGGTTAGCTGTTTGTAATAATCTATTTCTAAATAGCTTGTTACTAGTTAGCTATTACTATTAGCTTGTTACTAGTTAGCTATTACTATTAGATTCTTACTATAAGTTACTTGTTACTTGTTCTTGTATAATTAGCTAAAATTGTGAAGTGATGATTGAAAATAGGTTTACCTGAGATACATCAAGAAGGTGAACACGATGCTCCAAATATTGATTTCTGCCAAGTCGGGTCATGCTTATTTGGTGACACCCTGCTCTCTATTGTCCAAAACGTGATAATGAGATGCTTATATCCTGCTTATATCCTTCTTATTTGGTGACACCCTGCTCTTTGTTGTCCAAATCGTGATAATCAAATGCTTGAACTCTTGTACGATACATGTGGTACGTGTTGCCCTACTAGTTGCCTTTGAAAAACTATGATCAGACTCAACTATACTTAACCGTCCAATTGTATCATAGACAACTTTCTTGCTTACTCCCAATACCCTAGAAAGTCTTGAAATATTTATGTGATTTGTTGATGAATATGCATCACTATTTAGATCCATCATCAATGTTGATCTCTTCAACACAAGGTCATCAGAATTCTTTCTCATACTTTGTAGTGTATTCTGAAGATTGCTGAAAAGGGTACATGTTACATGATCTTTGTTATTGCTCATTGCATCAAAACGTTTCCCAATACATGGACTCTGCAACATCCTATTTAGTGCCTCGATTTTATCTTCACAACAAAGGTATCTAGTTTGATTTTTAAAATACTTGATGATCTTATCCACAATGCCATCCAAGTTGCTTGAACTGCAATTAGCATTACCCTCCACATTAGTGCCCCACCTTGATGTTATTGTGTCTTTATATTTCCTTTTCTTTTCCTTCCAATAACATCTTAATGCTTGCTGATCACTATCCACTACTGGTATTGTATTAACTTCCATTAGTTTGCTTGTCAGAGATTGTGTTGCATCAACACACTACAAATGATGAAGAAACAATAAATACAATAACATCTACCACTCATCAATCCACTTTATTATATTGACTTTACATTGAGTTGTATGCTCATTTGATATCATTACATGCTCCATCACTTAAGTATATAGACTTGTTATACCACTTTTAAACCTACAACAATCATCCAAAACCTTAGATGTTAGATACAATGAATGAACAATATGAAACTAAATGGACATTGTTAGGCATACTTTTAAACCTACAATAATCATCCACAATCGGAGATGTTAATAGTATATAACTTCCTTTCTTTTAGAGAACAGGAAAAAAGTAGATTAATGATGGAATTGTACAAAATGTGCAGGGGCCAAGAGCCCACACATCACCATAAAATCAATGTCATTAGTCTTTACAATGAGAAGTTTCACCATCTAACCATACCCAATGTTGGCTTAAGCCAAGGTTTAGCTCTCTCAGCCATTGCCAATGTAATTGGAAACACTTGTTGATATATTTAGGTAGTGATGTGTGTGAACACACTAGGACCGTCGGGGCACTTTTTTCCCTCTTTAGGAGGTTTTTTTCCCCTGGCTTGTATATACACCTATTGCCCTAATGGGCTACTTATCTTTGTACATTCTCTAGTAATACACTCACTATTGTGTGTTTGTGCTCCAAGCTTCTTCTTCTTCCTTGTGCTGTTTGCGTGCTTCCGCAGACATCTATCTCCAACAATTGGTATCAGAGCAGGTCGTCACTTCATCTAGGGCACCATCGACACTCCTCCGTTTGCAGTCTCAGAATTGCACGAATTTTGGTGAGCATACTCAGCGTGTTTCCGAGATCAAAACAGCTTCGCATTATATGGTTTAAAGCAAGCACCACGTGCTTGGTATGAGAAGATACATGCCTATCTGACCAACTGAAAGCACCTTATATGTTAAGCGTGCTAATGATGTGCTTCTGATCATTGTTATCTATGTTGATGACATGTTGCTCACTGGTCCTATTGAGACGCATATTGCTAATTTTAAGGCTGATTTGCATGCCTCATTTGAGATGTCTAATTTGGGGCATTTGCATCACTATTTGGGCATTCAGTTTATGCAAGTTGATGGTGGAATGGCTTTGTGTCAAACAAAATATATTGACACATTATTGCAGCGTTTTGGCCTTGAAGACTGTAAGCCTATTGCCACTCCTATGGAGATAGGTTTACGATTGAGCCTTCATGATGCTGGAGATGCATTTGATGCTGTTCTCTATCAGCAAGCTGTTGGATGCTTGATTTACTTATGCATTACTCAGCCAGATATTCAGTTTGCTGTCTCACAGATGAGTAGGTTTATGCATTTCCCAGGAGTCACGCATTGGAAGGCAGTTAATCGCATCTTTCGCTACTTGAGTGGTACTCGGCTACTTGGATTGTTTATCCCAAGGGGGATCACTACCGCCAAATTTGCATGCTTTTTCTAACTCAGATTGGGTTGGTTGCTATGACACTCGTGTGTCCACCAGTGGTTTTTGCTTCATGCTTGGTAGCTCATGTATATCTTGGTTGAGCAAGAAGCAACCTACTATGGCCACTTCCAGTTGTGAGGCTGAGTATAGGGCAGCTTTCACAGCGACTGTTTAGTGTGTGTGGCTCAGACGCCTTATGGCTGATTTGGGTGTTGGCCAGTCTTCTGCCACCACCATCTTCACTAACAGTCAGAGCGCATTGGCAGTTGCGAGGAACCCTATGTTCCATGCTCGCACTAAGCACATTGAGGTGCATTATCACTATGTCAGGGAGAGGTTCTCTGCTGGGGAGATCAGCTTGGCATATGTGCCCACGCAGGAGAACATTGCAGACCTTTTCACGAAGGCTCTGCCTAGGGAGAAGTTTGAAGCTTTCCGCAAAGCTTTGGGCTTACTTCCTTTTGTGGAGTGATTTCCACATAGCTTGGCACTTCCTTATACATGAGTGCCAGCTCCTTGTTCACCGCATCACTCCCAGGGGGGATTTGTTGATATATTTAGGTAGTGATGTGTGTGAACACACTAGGACCGCCGGGGCACTTTTTTCCCTCTTTAGGAGGTTTTTTTCCCCCGGCTTGTATATACGCCTATTGCCCTAATGGGCTACTTATCTTTGTACATTCTCTAGTAATACACTCACTATTGTGTGTTTGTGCTCTAAGTTTCTTCTTCTTCCTTGTGTTGTTCGCGTGCTTCCGCAGACATCTATCTCCAAGAACACTGTTGCACAAAAAAGGTGTCATGCTTCTTGTCATCAAATATGAACAAATGGATTACCTTTTTAGGAATGATGTCCAAACCAAAATATGTGATATGCACAAAAATAGTTATATGTACAGCCTCAGGACATAACATGTAGAAAAAATATGTATAGTGATGGAGTCCCTCTCACTGTTCCCCACTCAACATGCAGCACATAGAAAAAATCAAAGGCAAGAAGAGGTACTGTGACATACTCTCCAACATGGAGCACACAGAAAAATAGTAATCAATATTCCCCACTCAGGACGCAGCTTGTAGAAAAAAGGCCTATAGTGATGGAGTCCCTCTCATTGTTCCCCATGCAACATGTAGCACGCAGAAAAACTCCCAGGAGAGATGAGGTACGGTGGCATACTCTCCAACATGCAGCACATAGAGAAACCCACGTCATGAACACTCCACTCAGGGAGTTGGAAAAGCATTCCTACTCTACAACCCACAGTAATTGCATCAAGATTTGTAATGTCTTTTCTGTCCCAAGGATACATGCTGGTGGTGGCTTCCAAAGTCGGTTTTTGGCTCTTAATAGAGTCGATTTTCCACTTCAACTTGGGCTAATAATATCCAATACAGAGCTTCTAGGTTGACCCTATTCTTGGAAATGTGAAAGTTAGAGAACTTGGAGCGCAATGAAGAGAAAGCAAATGCGAGAACCGATTCTTTGGAGTTGATTAAAGCCTCTAATTTTGGGTTGTGCACATACATCTTTTGTCGCCCATCAAGACAATCGCTAAAAGATTCGATCGTGAATCTTTACAACAACACATGATCAACAAAATAGCAGCCAAGAAAAATTCTGCCTTGCACGCTCCATAACGAATGTATGGATACCAAAGGGAACAATCAGCTATCTAGAAAAACTCTCGAGTGAGATGAGGTACTGCGACAGACTCTCCAACATGCAGCAAGCAAAAAAACCCACATCATGAATTCTCCATGCTCCAACATGCGTACTACAGCCTACTCTCGCCCCACCAGCTCGCTTTTACTTCTCTTTCAATAGCTATTGCATGATGTTCAGCTAAGAAGGATCGGGTTTTTCCAACTAATTATGTATGTCTCGGACATCACCTTTTTGTAAACATTAACATGCTTTCACCCATTATGCCTTTGAGGTTTTCCATCCTCTTTGCATCCAAGAACTTTGTATGAAGGTTTGCAATTTACTCCTTGGTGTTAACATCCATAATATCCACTTGCTTATTCACAATCTTTTCTCTTATGAAATGATAATGCACTTCTATATGCTTGCTCATAGCATGGAACATTGGATTCTTTGCAAGGTAGATACTTGAGATATTATCTCCAACCAATGGAACAATGTCAATCTAAATATCCAAATCTTTTAAGATCTTTTTAAACCACATTAGCTCGCATGTGAGTTAAGCAAGAGCCTTATATTCTGCCTCTCTGGAAGACAATGGAGCTGTCAGTTGCTTGTTTGAAATCCATGATACATTACTCTTCGCAAGAATCAGTATGTATACTAAGGTACCCCTTCTATCATCCTTAGAGCTAGCCCAATCAGCATCTCCATAGATTTTTTGTTTCAAATCATAATCATATGAACAATAGAGGCCTTCATTGCTTGTATGTTTGATATAACTTAGAATCCTTCTACCTGCATTCAAGTGATCAAGTGTGGGTGCATGCATGAATTGTGAGAGCACTCCAACACTATAAGTTAGATCAGGTCTAGTAATGGTAGCACAATTTAAAGACCCAATCAAACTTCTATACACATGCTCATCCTTGATCTTATCACCTTGGTCTTTGTTCAACTTGACATCGCAATCCATTGGATATCTCAATGGTTTAAGATACAAACCCTCCTTGAGATATACAATCTCAATGCCTATAAACTACTTTAGCACACCAAGATCTCAACTTTTAAACTCCTTTCGGAATTTGGCCTTGATATCTTTGACACCTGCACCATCATGCTCTGTTATGATTAAATCATTGACATATATGCCTATATACACAAACTTCTCATCAAGCCTTGTTACATAAAGTGAAGGATCACCATCACTTGCTGCATATCCACATTTATTAAGGTACTCAACAATCCATTGATTGCATGCGCTTAGTGCTTGCTTGAGTTCATACAAAGCTTTCGTGAGTTTGCATACAAAATTAGGGCTTCAAAGGTCTTCATATCCCATGGGTTGTTGTATGTAAACAGTCTCTTCAAGATCTCCATTTAGAAAAACATTCTTAATGTCTAATTGGAACAGTTTCCATCTTTTAGACATTGCAGTCACAATCATTCTTTTTAACTGTACTTGTAATAAAGAACATAAGATGTGTGCATGTCAAGAGAAAGCTACATAAAAAGACAAAAGATGTATGCATTACGACTCAATATTTTTTGAATGAGGATCTCACAATTTAAATGACCATTATCATATGGGTGAATAGCATCTTCCACAAAAACAACATCATGGCTAACCAAAATGCATTTAGCGTGTGGATGATACAGACGATAGCCTTTACTTTCAGAACTGTACCCAACAAAAATACATTTTACTGCTTTAGCATCCAATTTTTTGTAATGTTGTTTAGGCACTAATGCATATGCCATACAACCAAAAACACGGAGATGAGAAATAGATGGCTTGCGATCATGCCAAGCCTCATATGTAGTGAAAGACTATAGTGCTTTAGTGGGACACGTGTTAAGTACATATGTTGCACACATAACAACCTCAAGTCAAAAACTATGTGGTAAGGCTTAACTCTTACCATACACCTCGCCATCTCCATGAGTGACCTGTTCTTCCATTCAACAACTCCATTCTATTGAGGTGTATATGGCACTATACACTAGTGTTTTATCCCACATTCAGCCAGAAATGCATTAAAATCAGAAGACGTATATTCCCCCCCTCGATCAAAATAAAGGGTGCCCATTTTACATGCGGATAGATTTTTAGCCAAAACCAAAAACTGTTTGAAGCACATAAACACTTTGGACTTTGCTTAGAGTGGATATACCTATGCATGCCTAGAAAAATCATCAATGAAAGTCATGAAGTAAAGATAATTTCCAAAATAAGGTGTCTGCATAGGACCACAGACATCACTATGTACAAGCTGCAATTTATGAGTAGCCCAAACTGAACCATCTTTTGGAAATGAGGAATGCTGCATTTTGCCCAAAATACAGCCTTCACATACATGTTTACCGGATGACTCTGTTGGAACATCAAGCTTACACTATTCTTGAGGTGGATTTCATCTACATCAAAGGCTATCACGTTGAAAGAATATCCATTGGAGAATTCCTTTTCTTATGCTCACTTATTGTATTTTTTAACAAGATTTTTTCATGGATCTTTTACCATTGTAAAAGCTTTGAGTTTTACACATGTAAAAGTAGAAAGATAGAACCCAAATCCCATAAATTTGTGGTGGTTGAGTTGCATTCAATCAAGCAATCAATCACCTAAAAGTAGATCAAACTAAATATTCACTTTTCTTAGATTGTAGGAAAGTGAATTGATTCCCTCCAACAAGCATTCCCACCTTCATTCAAATTCAAATCCACTTGTAAAAGTCATGGAACACTCCTAGATTCTATATAAAGACTTGAAATCACTTGTACAATACATGGAAGCAATATACATACACTTGTAACCATCATTGTCTTGCTCCTTCAATTTTCTACATCATCTTCTTTGCCAACAATAATCTTGTAGAGGTTGTTGCTCTCTCTTCAGAGCTGCAAATTGTGTGCACAATAGCTCATTTTGAAATATATTACTGTCTAGTTTAGGCATGTAAATTTTCATAACATTTGGCTTAGTAGATTGAGATAAATCTTAGTTTTTCTATCTCGGGGTCAATCTCTACGTATTCCGGAGAAATAGGAGGTACCACCATTGAGTGTCTGATTCATTCCTATAGCATATTTTGCCTATTCCTTATACTTTTGTGAATTATATACACTCAACCCTATGTGTATCACTCCCATAAAAGGAGTTTTTCTAATTGTAATCATGCTGGTCACTATGGGCATTTGAAGTTCATTGTCTCTTCCATAGTGCGTTTCGAAGCAACGAAGTTTGGTCCAGCCAACTGGCACAAGACCAGCCCTTGAGCTTATGGAGAGTTAAATAGACCTTATAGGCCTGGGATAAATGCAAAGAAGTGCACTTTGTACTTTGGAGCATCAAGGAAAAGGAGTCGATACAAAACAGATAGGTTCGCAGGTCGACTAGCTCAAAAAACTTACCTCTATGGAAGAGACAATTAACTTCAAATGCCAATAGAGATTAGTGTGATTACAATTAGAAAAAATCCTTTTATTGGAGTGATACAAATAGTTTTGAGTGTATATAACGCACAAAATTATAAGGAATAAGAAAAATATGCTATAACAATGAATCAGATGCTCAACTATGGTACTTCTTATTTTTCAGGAATACATAGAGATTGACCCCGAGATAGAAACACTGTGATTTCTCCAAACCTACAAAACCAAATCCTAAAAAAAATTATAATCATAACCTAGACACTAATAACTTTCCAGTGAGCCATCTTGCACTCAATTTTAAGCTCTCTAGAGAGAGAAACAGCCTCTGCAACATTACTATTGGTGAGGAAGATGATGCAGAAAATTGAAGGAGCAAGACAATGATGGTCACAAGTGTATGTATGTTGCTTTCATGTATTGTACAAGTGATTTCAAGTCTTTATATAAAATCTATAAGTGATCCATGACTTCTACAAGTGGATTTTGAATTCAAATGAAGGTGGGAATGGTTGTTGGAGGGAATCAATTCACTTTCCTACAATCTAGGAAAAGTGAAGATCTAGTTTGATCTACTTTTAGGTGATTGATTGCTTGATTGAATGCAACTCAACCACCACAAATCCATGGAATTTGAGCTCTCTCTTTATACTTTTACATGTGTAAAGTTCAAGGATATTACAATGGTAAAAGATCCATGAAAAATCTTTTAAAAAAGTACAATAATTGAGCATAAGTAAAAGAACTCTACATTGGATATTCTTTCGACACAATAGCCTTTGATGTAGATCAAATCCACCTCAAGCATAATGTAAGCTTGATGTTCCAGCAATAGGCGTATATACAAGGGGGGGAGGGAAACCTCCTAAAGAGGGAAAAAAGTGCCCCGGCGGTCCTAGTGTGTTCACACAAATCACTACCTAAATATATCAACAGTAGTGGAGTCTGTTGAGAATAGGAGAGTGCATCTCCCTTTTGTATCTAGGAGAAACTCCATTTCCATTTCCATTTCTAGTTCATTTCCATTTAATATTATATCTCTTTGTGTTTGATACCTTGCCATTTGCTTCTACTTTATTAAGAAAAAAATGTACCCTGCATGGGCCTTTTAAGGATTCCTAATTTTTGGGGATTAAGATTAATCTTGTACTTTGTTAAGGGGACAAAGTGCATTTAATAGAGCACTTTTTGGTAGTTTAAAGTGGGCATTTTTTAGGCTGAGCTAGGATCTTCTTTCTTGTCTACACAAAGATAGAGAGAAAAACCACTTTCCACCTCATCAAATCCATGCATCTTTATGAATAAAAAAATGACTTTTCTGAAAAAGTCTCTTTTTCAGTTATTCTTTATTCAAAATGGCCCATACTTTTATGTATATGTTAGATGTTACTTTTTTAAGTCTTGCTTTTATATAAATACTTTAAAAAAACATACTTTTCAAAATCCCTCCAAAAGTTAAGTGCCACATCATCAAACTCGTAACTTTGGTTGCCCCAAAACATGAAATTTTGAAAAAAAACTTATTTTCCCTCTTACACACTAAAAAACGTCATTTTGATATATCCACATATGCACAGAGCTATTGTACAAGCCATTCCCGCCATCTCTGTGCTTCTTCCTATTCAATACTGGATTTTTGGAACATCATGGTGCCCACATGTATTACGAATATGACACCAGCACCAATGCGTGCTCCTCAATCAAAGAGTGTACATGTTCGTGTTTCAACAGAATTTGCACCAACAACTAGAGGTAGCAATGACAAAGATTCTCAAAATGAACGACGTGCAGCTGAAGAGAATAATATTGATCTTGGTGTCAATGGTGATTTGTATCCCTTAGATCCAATGTCTAATGTTCATCCTAGATTCCATAGTATCTCCACATTTTGACAATTCCTTGGTAGTAGTGAAGATGGACTGCTAGGCTATTCCAAGCGATTGTCTAACCATTCTACATATACAACAAATTATTGAATGCAACAATGTCATCTCAACCATTTCAAGATACACAGTTTAGAAAGTGCTATACTCACTTTAGAAAGTGCTATCAAATCTTTGGATGAGCACAATAATAGACTCCAACAAGATGTGGAAGAAATGGAGAGCACAATTACAAAGTTAAAAGCCAATGTTACACAACTAAAAGAGACTCCACTTGGGATGAGATATAAGAAACGATCATTATCATCCTTTCAAGCTCTTTAAACTGGTGTTGGAGCACAGAAGTGACATGGTGTCACTCTAGCACAATGGCAAGCACCAACATGAGGAGCTCCACCTCATAAATGTCAATCTATGGAGACATGAGTACTGGTATGAAGACCATGAGCAATTGAAGTGCACAAGTGCATGAGTGAAAGCATACAAACATGCACACACATACACACACATGCACACAAGGTAAGAGCAAAGAGTGGAACAATGGAAGGACTTTGATTACAGATGAAATCTATTACAAAAGCTCAAATCTACAACAAGCTAACCCCCAAAATGAGCTCTCTAGCCCTTTTTATAGTTTTTTTAGTGGTTTTGGCCTTGTCCAGACCTAGTGTCTGGCCTAGTTAAAAATTAGGTTCCAAGGCTTATTTGGGGACTCAAACGGAATCTAAAAATTATGAAAATTGGTAGGATAATACTTCTAATACTCCTCAAGCTTGAGGACTCGTTGGCTTGAACAAAATGGAGTTGTCAAAATGGAAAATGGTATTTACAATGGTTTTTAGTGACAAAAGTCACTATATTTATAGGGATTTCTTCTGAAAATTTGACATGTGCTTCTTGGAGCTCCCTACATGCTCCTTTTTCTTGTGTATCCACTTCATTGATGCACTTCCATGCTTGTGTGTGACCTTGACTGTCAACACTCCCCCCCCCTCTAGACTCTATCGTCCCTGACAGACCCTTGTTGTCGTGGTTGTTCCATGGTGCTTGGAGAGATAGTGTCCATCATGTATCCACAATAGCGGTCCATCTTCCAATTGTCACTTCAGCAGTTGTCTGGTTGGTCATTTTATCATTGTGACCTTTGTCTGGAGTTCTTCCTTGTATTCTAGCTTGATGGTGTCTTTGTGAGCTTTCAAAAATTTTGAGCTACTCAAAAGAGGTTTTCGATGGTGTTTATGAGCAACTCGCGTGGTAGATTGCTTCTTGGCTCTTGTTGTTTTCACCATGATGTCCTCTGGTTCTTCCAAAGATGGCTTTCTTCATTTTCATGCCAAGTACTTGTAACCCATAATGGATAATGGGTAAGTGCATTAGTGCATGGGTTGAACAAGATAGGTGCTTTGTGCATGGCCTTGTAATGTAGCCCTATGCATGTGTACTTGGGAAATGCATTGGAAGAATTATGGTGCAAGAAGTTTGGTCTTGAGCAAAGTGCTCAAGGGTATGTTGACGAAGAGGTTTCATACTCTATCATGGTTGAAGTAGGCAGGTCTTACCATGGTCAAATATTCGTCGATATTCATCTTTTCGTGGTGGGTTTCAGCATGGTGATTGACCATCGACTTATCTTCTGTTGTTGATGGATGTGTTGATGGTTCGCATCAAAGATTCTTCAAGCGCACACCCCGGTCCGATCGCTTCTTTTTTTTTTAGGAATGGAATAAAACAAGAAGAAAGGTGTTAGCATCAATAAAATATTTTACATATGTCATATGTGTATCATGTGTCTGGGATTCTCAATTGTGTCTATGCATGGCCATGTAAGGAGGCCCTATATAAATGCATACTTTGGAAATGCATGACCTGAATGGTGCAAAAGACAAGGTTATGCCAAAGGCACATGGTTGTTGTTGGTCGAGCCTTTTGATGTTACTTGTAGAATTGATGCAATCTTTGTTTGGAGGTGTCGATTGAATCTTGCAATGATGTAATCCTCCTTATAGGGATCCATTTGAGAATGGTATGTGTCCCTATGGAGATCACTTCTGGCCCTTTCATCTTTGGATGGTTTCTAAAATTTGATATCCACCGTGGTCAGCTCGTTGGTGTTGTGGAAGGTGTTGGTACTTTTGTCTTCCAAACCCATATCCTTTGTGATTGTCTTTTTATTACCGACAAGGAGATGAATTCATCTTCTTTTGGTCTCTGCCCTTGGTTTTGACTCTTGCTTCTCCGTGGTGTTTTTGCTGAGATTTTTCTCATGAGGGAGATCATATGGTTTTGTGCACATAAGAGTGCCTTGGGTACCCACATTTCTAATCGCCCTTGTTGAGCTGAAGCTAATTTCTTTGGCACCCAAATTTGTATGTTAGTATGGTCGGCCTTCAACGATTGCGTTGGTACCCAAATTTGTCGTAAACCTTGGTATTGAGCTTTTCCTCGTTTCTTGGTGCTTCTTTTAGCATGATTAGCTTGCTTTGATGGGAATGGTTGTGGCAAAGCTGGTGGTTGCTCTCCTTTTCGTACCCAAATTTGCTTCCTGCCCTGAGCTTCGTTCTTTTTGCACTTGGTTTGTCTGTTTGATGTAGCCGTGTCTGTGTACTATTTTGCTTGCCTCTTTGGTTGAATTGTTGCGGCTGCAGGATTCTTTAAAAAAGAAGACGGGTCCTCTCTCTTTTCAGACCGTCCTTTCATGATTGAGTCCGTCTAGATCACATCTTTCTTGACACATACAACATCTTCTTTGCTCAGATTAGGTCGAGAAGAACTAAGAGAATGTGTGCTACTTGGCTTTGTGCTCATGCAATTCTCTAATTCTAATGTGATGCATTGTTCATGTACCCAAACTTGAAGAAGTTGTTGTTTAAGGTTTAAGTTGATGACATGGTCATAGATCCAGTCTTGACCCAAGACAAGTGGTTCTGTAAGGTCCTCATCTTCACACACTAGCATTTTGACACTCATTGAAACATCTTGATAATAGATGGGAAGCTCCACCTTGCCCAAAAAAGGGGGTTTCCACACCTTCCAAACCTATGAGATAGGCCTCTATGGGCTTGATGTTCAATTGCAGGTCTTGGCAGTATGAAAGTCTAACTGCACTAGTTATTGCACCTGAGTCAATCAATGCTCTCATAGTTCTTGCATTCTTCCCTTGTCCTACCGCTACGGTCACAAATGGATGTCGATCAATTATTTGAGAAGCAATTGGCTCTTGAAATTTTCTGGTACTTCGAACAATGATGCCTCCTCTTCTTGTTTCACTACTTGTCTTTTCTTTTCCTTTTGACCATCTTCACTTCCTTCCTTTGAATTTACAGTGTTAATGCTTGTGAGAGGTTCTTCTTCAGGCTGGTTAAATACTCCTATATCTTCTAGATAGTGCTTCCCTCAGTTAAAGCAACTATCCATCACAATGGATTCTAGATCTTCATCATTATCTTCTTCTTCTAAGTCATTAGGGTCACATTCTTCTAGCAAGGGCTGACACATGAACACTGAAATATCATAACCCTCCTCATCACAATGAGGTGTCCATTGCTCTTCATTGACTGCAATGTCCATGGTACCTAAGATTTCCACCCAACCATGAGGCTCAAATTCCTCATCCGGAAAGATCATCGGTGTATAGGCTGGGTCTCTAACTAGTCTATCTCCTTAGGAAGTTCCTTTTTCTCTTGCCTTTAAGCATTTTTCCTCTTCCTCTGCGACCTTACACATCCACAAATGAGTATCTTCATGCATCTAGGATGTATCACATGAACTTTTAGAATGCACAGAGATTGAATCTTCTTGCTCCTTGTGGATAGGATTCCACTATAGGGGTGGTACATCTCTGAAGGTGTAATCCTTCAAATTGACCTTGGTTGTGACCCCTAAGCACTGCAAGTATAAGGAGTTGATTCCCCAATCTTGTACAACTTGCAGTTGTCGTAGGAAGGGTCTTCCTAGGATCATCTCATAGGTATTAGTTTTACCAAAGTCTCATATAGCAAATGTGTGCTCAAACTCTACACCACAAGTGGTTAGAGTTATCCCTTCTAGCAATCCTAGAGGTCTTTCCACATGGTTGTCAGCCATCTGAAGCTTCATTCTAGTTGGTCGTAATGTGGGTTTACCCCATTGCTTCCACAAGGAGGTGGTCACAATAGCTCACCAACACCTGAATCTATGATTGCTTTGGTTGTGTAACATTGGTAGGTGATCAAAAGATAAGTATTACCTTCTTCACCTTCACGCATGTCCCCTATTTTGTCTAGAGGTATCTCTGGAACTTCCTGCTTAGAGCCTGCTTTGGGCATATTGGGATCAAGTTTTGGAACCTAATCCTTCACATGATTCCATAGCTCAGGTTTTGCTTTAAGCAGCTCTTGTACAGTGAGATGACATTGAACCTTAGTGTTCTTCACGACATTAGTGTTTCTTGGAACCACCGAGTCTTCGTTTCTGATCAATATTGTGGGAGCTCTAATCTGGAGAGATTCAGATTCCCATGGGCCTGTGAATTGTGGCAACTCTTGTAAACAATTGGATTCAAATCTTGAACTTTCTTTTTCTTGTTGCTCTACTTTGTCTCCATAAATAGTTGGAATGTCTTATTAGGAATTGATCATGAAATTCATCAATCTCAACAATACGAGGGGGAACATCCTTCTCCTTGGCCCATTTTTCTTCTTGTATTTCCCGCAAGAACTTTTGAGAGTTGTTGAATTGAAAGAGGTTCTCCCTCATCTATGGAGTCAGGAACATAGACTTTCTTTGGTGATGAGATTTCTCTTTCAACAGTTGGTTGAGCCTGTGGAGGTAAAGAAACTTGAGGTTTATTTACCAACTGCTCCAATCTATCTAGTAAGCCTTGGAAGTGCAAACCTGGTGTAATAGCATTCGTCTGATTGAATGATTGATTGGCCTCAAACATAGCTTGAGCTAGTTCCACCATTTTTATGCACATTTTTATCTGTTCAATCTCTAAATCTGCTCTAGGGTAGCTCTTGTCTAGGTTTGCAAGTGTTGGCCCTTCTTAAAGTCAAGCCTGGTATGCCTTGAACATCATGTCCAAGTCTGCTGGGGATGGATGTGCAAGAATAGACCCTGGTTGCGGTCTATTTACAATGGTTGGTGGGAGGGGATGAGGTGGTGTGGATGGAGTTTCAACATGCGAGGGGCTTTGAGCGGCACTATCTTCTATTTTTGTTTTTGCATCTTTAAGGCTTTCTTCTAGTTTGGATAACGTTTTGCTCCACTTACAATTGGCCTTCTCTCTAGTATCCTTCCGTGTTCTTGTTTTACTCTTACTAGGCTCTCCTGACTCACTTGGCTCTGATTGCTCAACTGGTTTAGCTTGTTGTAAGGCTTGTGCCCTAGTAACTGCATGTATAGGACCCACATTATCGCTGCTGGAACTTGAATCCCCTACTAAGCCTACTACATTAACGGGTGTAACCTTTGGTGCACTAGAGGGATGTCCGGGACAATCTCTCATGAGTTGTTCTTTGCCACACTCAAGACAAACGACTTGTATTGTGATGTTCTGCCCTTGTATTGAAGCTGGTGGGTTGGTTGGTTGTTGTCCTGGTATAGGTTGAGGTTGGCTATATCCGCCATGTTCATACTGTCTAGTTGCTCCTCGTGGTCCTGGACATGGGTTATACCTTGGAACTTCTTTGCCTTGTTCTCTAGGACGGTACCCATATGGTCTACATTGGGGCGGTACAAATGGTCATGGCTGCCTATTTATTGGATAGTTTTTGGTGTTGTATTTGATGTACTTTTGCTCATCGTATGTTAGGCTCTTGAGATGGTTGTTTATCGTAAGGGTAAGGTTGTGATAACCCTAATCCTTCTCTGGTGCAAACATGAGATGGATGATCTCCACCACAAAGTGTGCAACTTCCCAACATTGGCAATCTCAAGAAAGAGTTCTGGTAGTTCCTTTGTCCTTGTACCCCTAATTTCTTGGCCACTAATGCTGCCACTTCCTCCACATACCCTGAACTAGAAGTCTCATCGCTCCTTGCATCCTTTGTTTTGGTAGGGTCTTGTGTGATTTTGAGATCCTCAGCTAAGTTTTCTTCCAAATCTATGCACTCTTGAAGACACTCACTCAGAGTTTGCAACCATTTTACATATACCAAGATTCTCAATGTTCCATTGGTTAGACCTTCTAAAAATAGGGATATCATTTTCTGTTGAGAAGGTCTCTCTATCACAGGGCATCGGTTTACATATTGATTAAATCTTTGTGCTACATTTTTTATTGTCTCATTAGGAGCTTGTTCGAAACTATGTAGTAAGGATGACGAATTGTGCTTGATCCCTCGCTTAGTGAATTCCCAAATAAATTCTTGGAAGAATTGTTCTATATTGCCAAACAAATTTGGATCCAAGCATTGAAACCAAGCTAAGGCTATTCCCATGAGAGTTAGCCCAAAGGATTCATATTACATGAAAAAGTCATCCACTTGCTCCGCTCGTAACACCTGCTTGAATTCTGCAATGTGGTCATAGGTCTCTCTTGTGCCATCTTAACGATTTTGCATGCATTTGGCCAATTGGATTGGTCTCAATCTTCTATCTGGCTCTAAACACTGAATTATGATGGGAAAAGCAGGTTTGATTGGGTGTATTCCAGCTCCTACACCTTGGGGTGGTTCTGCCCTAAAAGTGGTTCTATTCATATTTCCCATTTCTTGGCTAGTTTGGCTATGGGGATTAATTCCTGGCATGGTGAATTGTTCCTGTGGTATGTTGGGGATACTCCATTGGCTCGTTTGTTCTAACATTGCATTTCTCGTTCTTTGCAGGGTCTGGAATGGGTTTTGTGAAGTAGTTGCCTGATCTCGAGGAGGGAATATAGGCAAATCCATGTACTTTAATCTAGACCCCTCCACTTCATCTACAGGCCAATATCTCCTTTGATTTTGGTCTAGGTATGTAGCTCTAGATGGATTTTCCGGATCCCTTAACTCGTATATAGTCGTTGGACTGATGCTTTCACCTTGTGTCAATGAATCAGTTTGTAGGAGTAGGTCAGACCCATGGATTAGGTATATGTCCAACCGGTAATCATCTTGAGGTATCAAATCCCCTCTCAAGACTTGAGTCACCATAGACTTGCCCCTTGGGGTAGTCACCAGTTCTTCTTGGTTAGATTTTCTAGAAGTTCCTTGTCCCTCTAACTCTCCCCTTTCATTAATTTGATCAGGGTTTTCAGTTACCACATACATATGTCCCATCTTGTCCATGTAAACTCCACATTCATACTTGACAACTGGTCTCAACACTATCTCAGATTCTGTAGTGTTTATTATTCTTGCTACTGACCTGTGTAGACCATCAAAGTAGAGGGGTATTCCTTGCAAATTAGTGGATACGTATTGAAGAGATATCTCATATTCCCCTTCCACTCTAGACATAAAACCTTCCCTAGGTACTGAACTATGCATGTGTTCAGAAGCCAAGAGTCTCTCCCAATTAAATGACATTTCTGACTCACTCGTCTATGAACTCAGCGCATAGTGCTAATCATTGAGTTGTGAGTCCCGACTTGGTTGTGTGGTTGACACTAGGTTCAACTGATTTGGTACTTTATCTATCTCTTCCTAAGTATCAACTTGAGCTTAGGTTCATAAGCCTTATCTACAAGTCCGAAATTGTCCTTTGAATTGCTCAAAATCATGTGGAACCTCTTGCTTCCTAGTCCAACCTGAGGGTCCACTTCAAAATACCATATCTAATAGTCCACGTATCTATCTAATACTCCCCATGAGCTTTCCAACGAACCCAAGATCACTTCAAACAGATTTTGTATGAGAAAGTTATGCCAGTTCAGGGTTCTGGGGTTTAAAACAGGGAAACAGGATCTCTGTGGGAGTACCTTAGGACAGGCGATACGATACCTTTGTTTTACACGATACCACTATAGACGATACCACCTCTAGATGATAGGATACCACTAGGAAGACCAAGATTGTGATACTAACTTCGAGGATACGATATTGCCACCCACACGATACAATACTGGAAATGGTCACGATACGATACCTCTGTATTCAACGATACGATACCTCTGTATTCGATGATATGATACTGTGGGATTCGAACCTAAGACCTACCGGCTAGGAGTATGATGGGCTAACCACTTGCCCCAAAAGCCATGGTTGAGGATTACTTCCTAATCCTCCCTCTTAGGGTGTGGTTCAACCATATCCTGCTTGTCATATCTTGAGTCTAACACTCTCTTCCCCTTCTAGAGATCATTGTCCTCAATGATCAATCTTTGGTCTCCCTTGGATTGATATCCTCACCCTTGCATAGTCTCTTGAACCATCTTGTTCTCAACCTTGGTCTCTTGAACCCTTGCTCTCAACCTTGGTCTCTCGAACGTTGCCTTTCCGTATCTTGGCCACTTGCCTACGGAATTGCGTTGCTCTCAACCTTGGTCTCTTGAGCCCTAGTTCTCAACCTTAGTATCTTGAACTTGGTTCTCACCCATGCAAGTTCTCTTGGATCCTCAATCTAGTGCTTCCCTCTCGGGATGTACCCTAGGGGATGTACCCTAGGGGATGTACCCTAGGGGATGTACCCTAGCAGGATGTACCGTGATGTACCCTAGCACCATGTACCCTAGCACCATGTACCCTGGCACTGTGTACCTTGCGACGCGCTGCGTCGCGCCGTGCCACCTTGCCCAAGCCTACTTCCTAGGCTTTGATACCAATTGTGGGATTGAAACCCAAGACCTTCCGGCTAGGAGTATGATGGGCTAACCACTTGCCCCAAAAGCCATGGTTGAGGATTACTTCATAATCCTCCCTCTTAGGGTGTGGTTAAACCAAACACTTCAGGAACACTTCATAATTTCATTATTATTATTTATGGTTGTGAGTACTCACGGATTTATTCTTATCATTTTTGAGAGAAGTGTTCGACTTTAATCTCATACACGCATCTATGTGGGGTATAAATTTTGGTGGTATGGGACATCAAACTTTCTATTCTACATAGGTGTAGGACAGATGATATGGGAGAGAGTCTCTGAGATTGTATTTTTTTTATATGATTTGGAGTTCATTTATATGATCTTCTGGTATCATCTTATTATTAGACAACAGAGGGGCAGTTGAGACAGTCACCCTGTATGTGATCGCAAACAAGGCAAGTCCGCAGGCTAGTAGCCTAGAAGCGGAAAGGCAAGGTTTGCACATAAGAACTATGATTAGGCAATTGCATTGAGAAGAAATTCATAGAGTACGTACTACTTTATTTGATATGCCTGAGAATAGGCCATGGTTCATACATAGTGTGTATGAGGTGAGCTAGATGCTTAGCCTAGTGGGCTATGAGTGTGCACACATCTACTTACCATTTTTTCAGTATATTTAGTGGACTCACATGGTTCTCATTATATCTGGGAGTGCCAGATTATTATAGTAGTTTACTTGAGACACCTCATTCCTAGTTAGGAATGATTTGATCATAGCGATGATCAGATGGTGACCATGGATAAAGCAAGTTTCATCCACTTGGAACATCTTGCATGTTATTATTGAGAAGGAGGTGGTAGTTCCACTAGTTGCTAGACTTTCTTAGCACGTCTTCACTTAGCATGATGGACTTGGTTCTAGAGAGTGGATTAGGATTTATTTTGTATGAGAGATATTTTGATCCATAGTTTGGATTATTATATATGATAGATTGAGATTTCGATACATAGTTTGGATGTGATTGATTGAGATCTTAGTCCATGTTTGGGATGTGATTGATTGAGATCTTAGTCCATAGTTTGGATGTGAGAGATTGATATTTTGGTCCATAGTTTGGATCATTGACATATTGATATTTTGGTCCATAGTTGATAGATTGACATATTGATATCTTGGTCCATAGTCTGGATTGTTGATAGATTATCATCTTGGATTCACAGTTTGAATCATGATGAGATTTTCTTGAGTTTTATCTCATTATAGTGAGTAAATCAAGCAGATTTACTTGAGCTTAGAGATAAAACACTACTTGGAAAAGATTTCCATTTCTTTTTAGTATTCTTCCACAGAGAGTTGGACATAGTCAGATTATTTTAGATGAGCATAGTATTTTATTACTCGAGTGGAGTAAGTAATTTCGCACAATTATACCATATGACAAGCTGTCAATGGGTATTCCAGGGAGACAAGAGCAAGCTGCCAAGGTTTCTACAGGTGACAAGCCGTCACAAGTTAATTGTCAAGGTCTAGGCATAGGGAGTCCGAGGATATTCCGAGTACTTATGCTGCGCACATATGGACTCATTTGGGCCTCAGAGGGATTCCTATAGTATGCCCAAGGTAACGACTACTATTTATTGGTGGAAATGCTAGATATAAAGCACAGAGACTAGTTGTCTACTTTTTGAGCATCTAGTATTTTAGACACCTACCACACTCTACTTTTATTATTTGGAATCACAGATTTTGATTCCCAGGTTTATAGCTCCTTCTATATCATTGAGGACAATGATCTTTAGAAGGGGGAGAGAGTGTTATATTCCAGAGATGTACATGCTTGGAGGAATGAGAAGTTCCTTGCTCGGGGGATAGCCAAGGCCAAAAGCCAGAGAGTTCATACGAGGTGCTTACTCATGATGGCCAGATGAGTAGAGGGGCCTTAGAGAGAACTCTAGATGGTGACTAGGCAAGGGCTATAAATAGGCTAGGAGGTGAGTCCCAGGCATGTCATTCTCCACTTCTCACAGATACCACATTAGTGGATGATACAATACCTGACCACTACACGATACGATACTGGAAATCACGCGATATGATACTAGATTGATCACAATACGATACCAAAGTAACGGGCGATACGATACCAAAACTTTACACAATACGATACTGGTTCTATGGACGATACAATACCACTTTTTTGCACGATACGATACTAGAATAGGCATGTGATACGATACAGCTCGATCAACGATACGATACCAAAACAAGAGGTGATACGATACCACTCGGTCGGTGATACGATACCGTGACCGTCCTGATACGATACCACCGAGACGACCGCGATCGCGATACCAACACTTGACGATACGATACCAGAATGGTATCGCGATACCTCAAATGGGCATGCATGATACAATACCTCGACAAGTATCATGACCACGGGAGTTCGGGTATCGCGATACCAGATCTCAACCAGACACGATACTTGGAGTTTTTGGAGTCCAAATTCAACATTTTTTGCAAATATGTGTACCTTAGATTCTCCTTGTCACTCCTAAGTGGTTGTAGGTGCCAAGTCCTCCAAATGCACGATATCACCGCCGCGATACCAAATGCTAGTCTTGTCACTCCACGATACTGTCACCCAGATTTTGGTAATTTAATGGTGCAAATCTCTGTATTTCAACGGCGCCTAAGATCTAAACCATCTCTAAAATCCTCGCATAGCCAAGAAGGAAGGAAAAGGGTAAAATAGGGAGTGTACAGTCAAAAAAGCGAAAAAAATCAGAGAAGGTGAAGATGAGAGGAGATGGTGCTGATGATGATGATGAAGAATCAGAAAGTCAACTGAAAATGGTGATTTTTTACCTTCCAACATCGCCACTCTATGTCTTACCATCACACAAGCTCGTCCTACAAGCTCTCTCCTCGGCAACGACACCAAATTTGGCGTCACTCTAGCATAATGGCAAGTACCAACGTGAGGAGCTCCACCTCATAAATATCAATCCGTGAAGACGTGAGTACCAGTATGAAGACCATGAGCAAGTGAAGTGCACAAGTGCGTGAGTGAAAGCATACAAACATGCACACACATATACACACACGCGCACAAGGTAAGAGCAAAGAGTGGAACAATGGAAGGACTTTGATTACAAATGAACTCTATTACAGAAGCTCAAATCTACAACAAGCTAACCCCCAAAATGAGCTCTCCAGCCCTTTTTATAGTTTTTTGAGTGGTTTTGGCCCTATCCAGACCTAGTGTCCGGCCTAGTTAAAAATTAAGTTCCAAGGCTTATTTGGGGACTCAAACAGAATCTAAAAATTATGAAAATTGGTAGGATAATACTTCTAATACTCCTCAAGCTCGAGGACTCCTCGGCTTGAACAAAATGGAGTTGTAAAAATGGAAAATGGTAGTTACAATGGTTTTTAGTGACAAAAGTCACTATATTTATAGGGATTTCTTCTCAAAATTTGACATGTGCTTCTTGGAGCTCCCTACATGCTCCTTCTTCTTGTGTATCCACTTCATTGATGTGCTTCCATGCTTGTGCATGACCTTGACTGTCAACACATGGTTATGCACTTAGGTTTGTGTTTTCATTTGTTTATTTATGTTAAAAGACTTTTAGATTGATTTTCTTATTCTGCAGGTCATTTGTTGACGATGCTAGTGCTTCCTCAACAATGGAGCATCAATTGAAGTTTTTGCATTCTTGTTATACAACAAACATGTTCTTATGATTTTGGATTCACCAATAGGAAATCACATCGAAACCCAAGTGATTAAAGATTTTGCAGGCAACTTAGAAGATATTATTAGTCCTAGTGAGGTACAGATGGTATGTGATGAAGCAGGTGTTAGAACTAGAGCATACACCACATTGTACAATCTTTTGAAGCAAGCTCTTCAAAACAAAGGTATTTTCCAAAGCATTTTTCCATGCCCTTACAAGGTATCTCTGAAGAAGAAGATGAGCAATGAGGATGTAGCCAATACTCTTGGCAATTACTTGCATATCGAAGGTGTTATGCGTGCATCCATTTATCATTCATCTACATCAAAGAAAGAGTTTAAAAACTCATCTAGAAAGGGATTCATCTACACAAAGTACAACAATATATTTGTCAATTTGGAGAGGCTTCGAAAGGAAATGGAATAAATTTTACATATCCACAATTCAAGGTATATCCATTATTGTGATAATGACATTCATAGTATTTTTATTAGTATAATGTTTTTTATTTGATGTAGATTGTGGTTCCAAACTCAAGTTTCTATTGAAGCTAGACGAATGTCAAATCATAAAGGGACGATGTATGGAGAGACTTAGTGTGATATTCATGTTTGAAGCTATGGCCCATGCCATTATTGATGAAAGTGAAGAATCTACCCATCACTTTACATATAGTGTCTAATCTAAAAACGTTATATGGTGGTTAGGTGCTATTGAATTACCTAAAGAATCCATAGATGTTCTTACATGGATTTTCAGTAGGACCCATGGATCACAAAGGTGATAAGCTCTCAAATTCATGGTGCCAAAATCACTATAGAAGGCTTAGGTGATTTTGAAGTAGAGTGGTACTTAGGTGGAGACTTAAAGATTATCAATGCATGTTAGGGTGCAAACAAGTTGCATCTGCTCTTTATCCTTGTCCATATTGCACACGAGGTTATAAACGAACAAAGAGAAAACAAAACAACATAGATGATTTAGCTAATGACACAGATGCATCTCCATCAATTGAATGGGATATACCTTTAATGAGGTGCCCCATGTTTGGTACACCTAATCGTGACATGTCCGATAAGTATTGGAATCCCATTATTCCATTCCCTTTAGTCAATGTCCATTTTTGCACCTTGCATGCCTTCATGAGAATTTTTGATAGACTATTGAAGCTCCATATAGAATATGCATTTTCCATGAAGCTAGTTGATAAATTTTTTCAGGCTATAAAAACATTGGAGGAACTACTTAATTCATTTGGTTGACATGGTGGAAACATTACCCTAGTCGCTAATAAAGTTGGAGAATCTCAAGATAGTTTACAACAAGTTTCAATGATAGGGAATAAAGCAAGATATTTTTTTAGAAGAGGTACTAGCACTCAAAATAATGAACATTATGAGTTGTGGAAAGACCTATGCATGATCACAACAGACAATGAATCTCAAGTTGATCTTTGTAATAAGAGAAATAAGGTTTGGTCAAGCTTTGATAAGTTCGTAGGCTTAATGGGTTTGACTAGGTCTAGTGCTATTCAACATCAATTGTTTCAAGAGACATTAGTGGAGCTCACCAAGTGTTTCATTCAATCTTGGGGAGAGAGCAATATAACACACTACATTGTAAGTGTATTCTTCTTCTAAAAGTATTCATTGCACTTACTTTTTTCCAATGTACTTAACAATTTTTAGCATATTTTATTTGCACATGAAGCTTATTTCATGCATCGATATGGGTCATTAGAGATTTTCAGTACCCAAGGAATGGAAATGTCACACTACAAAGAGAGGGCTGTCTACTTCAAAAACATGTGACATGGTGGTGGTCCAACGCAATCAAACTACATGGAGAAGATGTTAAATTGGTTTTACCGCATTATATTCTCAAGATAGTTTTTTGTGGAATGACTTAGGGAGTCACAATTGGCAAAACTTGTGAGAAGGATGAAACACAACATTGCCAGTGAGAAATGGAAGTCATCATTAGGACCTCTCCATCATGCTCGGTGGCATGCTAGGAAACTAGGAGAAGGCTCAACCTGGAAGTAAAGTGAATTTGTTATTTCCCATTATGTGGTAAATCCTAGGATTATTGTAATCTTGGTTTCAATGTGTTATTATTTATATTATAATAGTCTATATATTTTTAAACAAGTTTTGTCCACTCCAGTGTGAACAAATAGTTTTAAAACAAACTTTATAAATAGAGAGACTCACTTCATTTCACACTTTTGCAACTCAAGAGAATGGCATGCATCAAGCAAACTACAAGGAAAGATCACATGTTCTTTCCTAGCCCTCATCTAGGGACGCAATGCCCACCATGGTTGCAACCCCCCCAAAGACCCCGAAGTGGTTCTAGAGCACATATAGGCCTGTGTCACATGATGGCACACCACTTGGAAGCAATCCATCGCGAGAACATGAAGTGTCCAATAGAGAAGAGCATTTCACTCCAAGACAATCAGAATCAGATTTAGTTGATGAGCCATTAACAAGGACACCCATGAAGGCAAGAGCCAAACAAAAGTTCATGAGAGGGTTGTATCAGAGAGCGAGGAGAAGACATCACTGAATGACGAAAGTAACAATCAAACACAATGATGATGGAGAGATATTCAATTTCCACCTCTAGTAATGTGGGCTCAGAGGGTTGAGATTTGAAGGGGGGCTCCTCCATGCTTGATAGCTCACATAGTTTGTGCTCAACACCACTAGGGAAATCGCGGTGGATTGTAATGCTCTCTTTTGCAAAATGTATGGCCTCTAGTTGAGGATCATTCTTTTCCTTAACAAAGCTCCCTATGACAAGGTTGGGGAGATCGACAAGTGTAGGTTCGGGCTCCTCATTGATGATAAAATATGTTGTTGCAATGTAGGAAAGGTACTTTGTACCCATCCTCTTCTTTTTGTTAAGTTTCTTTATTAATGGCATAGAATCATCTAATAAGTGCCCTGCATTTTTAGCAATTGCCATGAAGCGCTTAAGGCGCTTCATGAATGCTTCATCACCTTTGTGTATGTAGAGTAAAAGGTCACATGGACCCATTTACCCTCATAAGGTGGTATTTCTATGGAGTAACGCAAGATTTAGTACTCAAGGAACTCTATGATTTCCTCGAGCACCTCAGAGTTAAGTTGAATTGTTTTCTCTAGATCAAGGACTCTAGACAATAGGTCATACAAGTGTGTTTCACCTTTGAACTCAGTTGATTCTAAGAAATCATTGAAGAGTTCTCGAGGACGTCTGGGTTGTGGGGTACTGGAGGTTGAGGCAGCCATTGTGCATGATACTAGCTTCTGTGCATGCTATGTGAGTGCTTCTAGCTCTTCTTGGTTGCAAAAGTGAGAAATAAGAGAATAAGTGTTGCTTTTATAGTAGTTTCAAAATTTTTAAGTGAGTGGGACCCATTTTAAAACTAAAATTGATACCTTCAAATACTAGAATCATGCACAAAACTCTCAAAAAAAACTTTGGCTCATAAAAAACATTGAATAGAATCATTAAGTAGAATAAGATACACCACATCTACACAATAAAAAAATAGATTCTCAGAATTTTAAAATTATAATAAATTGCCATGGGAAAAATCAAAGATTTGACAAATTGTACATCATATTGAGATAAAAAAAATTTACATGCTACATGTCTTCCATGTTAAATACATTGTAGCAGAGGAAGGATTATGAATGGAAAACAGGTTGTGTGTACACTCTAGTACTCAAATAGTTATTGAGCTATGACAATGAAAGTTAAGTTCCATCTACATTCCATTCAGGAAGGACTTTAATTTTATCCTCCAACCTCTTACCAATCTGCAGATAAATAGAAAACTTTAAAATAACATATTTGAATATCAAAATTTGTATACAAAAAAGAAAAAAATACCATACGCTATTTACATTATGCCCTTGTATTCTAAACTCTGATTGATCGAGATCCTCAAATCCCATTATTATTAGATGTTCTCTCATGTTGGCAAGAGTCCAATGATGATTTACTGAAATAATTTCCATTTCGTTGTTGGGTAGATTTATCTTAATTTCAAATGAAATTAAAAAACCCTCATAACTTTGTAATGATATCCATTCACCAAGTTTACACATCCAATGATCATAATAGAATCTAATGTACAATGAAGTACAATGTTTCAAGTATCAAAATCATATGCCTGTTGCACCAATTTTACAAAGGTATCTATCCCCTTTGGTGCATCCTTCTACAGGTTCCCAATTTGAACCTAGTAAACCCTCCACCTACTCATATGTGATATATTTTAACATGAACATTGTTGAAGTCTCTAGAATTGAGAATATCTGAAATAAATGTACAAAACAATGAACAAGAACACACCAATGTAATCCTACAGATCTTGAAACTCTTGTGAATTTCAAAGAGTTGTGTATGTCCATCACCATCTTATGCTTCAAAGATGTTAATGTCCATATATCAGGTTGTGGCCACTTGAGCTTTAAAAGAGAATCTACCTTAATCATCTCTAACCTTCCAAAATCATTTGATGAAGAGGGTACAACATATGTATGTGTGTAAAAGAAAACTCTCTCATGTAATAGTTAAGCAGGATGGGCTTATGGAAAGACTATTGACCCAACATCTGCATGCAATGCTTGGAAAGTACCTGTAAGACTATGAAGTGGTTGTTCCTCCACCAAAGTAGAAGGAAATATGTCTGCAATAAAAGACTACACAACTTAATAAGGTATATTAAAAAATTTGAACAAAAGTCAATGAGTAATACTTACAATTGATAGGATATCTCATTTTCTTTTGAGTTTTCCAATTTCATGCTTGACATTGTGAAAACATGTTGTACAATGGCAATAGTTTCACCATTTTCAAGCTTTTTGAAGCCTAATAACTTCCCTTTCCAATGAAGATCCAAGTTTCCATGATCTCTTACATGACAAGGGCCAGCACCTGAGGGTTGCATGTACACCCATGCACCTTTGCAAAAATCATTTCCTAACCAAATTCCTTCTATAGCCTTGATATTGCGACTTTTTATCATGATAACCTCATCTTTTGGACATCTATGAGATTTAGGTTGCTCCATTGGAGTTTAGGCTATGGAAGTGACAATAGAAATTCAAAGAAGAAGATGCAGAGAGAAAGAAATCGAGATGTAGGAGCTGCAATGGTGTGCTAGGGAGAGAAAGTAGTGGAAAGAGATGAATTTTTAGGACTTGGGTATGAAAATGTGAGGTTTTGGAGGGAGAAAGTTGTATTTTGAGTTATTTTTGAGAAAGTCGCTTTTTCAGGTCAGTTCATGCATGGATTTTGATTTAGGAGTCAAAAATAGCACTTATGATCCTAAAAAGTGGTTGGGGGACCATTAAATGGTGTTATGATGAGTTTTATAACTTTTTGAATTTTAGGGCCCAGGTAAGTTACGAGATTCCTTTCTCTCTCTAGAGGCAAAACCTGAACATAGGGGAATCCTATCCCCTCATCCCCCTTCAGCTTAGTGATTTATAAGCTATAAACTGTGTCCACCACCCTCCTCTCATTGGTCCATCACTAATCACTCCTTAATCCAAGAGGCCCATGCAGGGTTCACTTTTTTCCCTAATGTGTGTATTCATTCTCCTTCAAGGAAAATTATCCCACATATGATGTAGTTTGGAGAGCCCCCCTCCAACTCTATATAAGAAGGGTCTCTCCCCCCATTTGTACTTGGTTAGAAGCTTGAGGAGCCTACTCCATGCTCTTCAAAAGCTCACTCTAATCCATGTGAGTTTTTCTATTTCTTGGTCTCCTCATTTTTGAGCCTCACAAGCTTTCATTTTGTGAGTACACTCTTTTATTCATTTTGCTTTTGCGTGTGTACTTCTACATGCTATCAGAGTGCTAGGTGGAGAACTTGGTGTTCATTTTGGTGGTAGTGGTGGTCATTTTGGTGGTGTTGCTAGTAGAGCTTGGTGGTGTGCCTCTCGACTCACTAGGAGAGATCATTTACCATCATTTTTGTGCCCTTTTTGGGGTGTATATTTCCCATTTTCCCACCCTCCCACCCTTCTTTCATCATTTTCTCACATTCCTTTTTATCCACGTTTTGCACCCCTCCCACCTTTGCACTTGATTGTACCTCATGGTCTTGAGCACCCTTCTTCGTAGCAACACTTTGATGCTTTACTTTAAATTTTTTTATCATGTTCTAGAGTTAATGGTGAATCCCAATTCATTTAAGTGTTCATAAACACTTGTATAGAGTTATTTGGTGTTTCTTCCCTCACTTTGATGCCACTTTGTAGTTTTTATAAACATTAACCTTTACTTTAGTGGCTATTCTCCATTGACGACCACCCACCCCAACTCACTTCTCTGTATCCAAGCATCACTTCAATGTCAAGATTGCTAGCTATCAAACCATAATTGCTGCGTTTTAACATATATAGGTATAGCATGAGACTAGAATAGATTTCCTTCAACCTACATGGCTTGATCCAATATGCTTGCACTGTTAGGTAACAACAACTCTCTAAATTATGGCCTTTTGAAAGAGTCGAAGGCACTAGCAGGTAACACATTAGGCATCTATTAGGCACACTTGAAGTAAGAAAAATGGCAGGCATCTTAATTAGTAGTAGTTGTCTCTCTACATCAAGGAACAACAAATAGGTACCTAACAAGCATCTGCTCACCTCTTGCTCTTTGCATTCCTTCGTGTGTAAAATCTACAACTAGATCCAAGGCACACATTTGTAGCACATTTATGGTTGGAAAATGTTCTTGGATGCAATACTCATGAGGGTGTGTGGTCGATAAGCCTTCACCTCACGATCAGCGGCATCGCCTTTCCCTTATAACATCAGCACTTTACTCGTGCTTGAACCATCTATAGAGAGGAACAACACATTTTTCTTGCATACCTTGATTACACCATTATAGAGAGATGTAAAAAAAGGTGAAGATTTGGCTGCATACGAAAATCTCAAAGTTTATGCCATACATGGGATCTGTCTCTCTTTCTCTCTCTCTCTCTAACTGGGTGGCTGGTATACTATCAAAATTGGGTGGCTTGTATGCTATCAAAATATGATGCTATTATGAAGAATATTACTTGATCTTTATGTGATTTTGCCCCAAGCAAAAGGGCCATTGTCACTAAATGGCTATACATGCTAAAACATAAGCCAGATGGAATTGTTGATAGTTGTAAGGCTAGGCTTATTGCTAAAGGTTATGATCAAGAGAAGGGCATTGATTTTGATGAGATCTTTGATTTCACATGCCAAATTACCACCGTTCATAGCATTTGGTGCACTTGGATCTCACCATGGTTGGAGTGTACATCAATTGCACATTAAAAATATATTTTTAATGGTGATTTATATAAATAAGTGCTTGCATTTTATTCCCATGCTTTTGTGTAGACAAGGCATGAAAACAAAGTGTGTAAGTGGAAAAAGGCATTATATCGGTTGAAGCAAGCACCATATGCTTGGTATGAAAAGATACATACCTACTTCTTAGCACATGGATTTGAGAGCAGTCTAGTTGAGAGAACCTTATATGTTACGCATATAGATGATGTTCTTCTTATCATTGTAGTATATGATGATGATGATAAGTTAATCACCAAGTCCTAACAAGAAGCATATTATTGAATTTGAGGTTCATTTATGGGCCTCTTTTGAGATGTAAAATTGGAGCATTTGCATCATTATTTGGGCATTTGGTTTATGGAAGTTGATGGAGGAATTAACAAAAATATATTGTTATGTTACTTCATCATCTTCACCTTGAAAATCACAAATGCATTACCACTCCCATGGAAACATTTTTATGGTTGAAAACTTTGAGATGCATATGGTCTTTTTCTCTATTAGGAGGTTTTTGGATGCTTGATTTAAGTGTACATAACTCTTCACCATATTTATTTTGTTGTCTTCCACATGAGCAAGCCTATGCATTGCCCATGCATCAATCATTAGCAGGTGGTTAAGTGCATATTTCTCTACTTGAGTGGTACTTGGTTACTTGGATTGATTTATCCCAAGGAGGAATCATTGTTGCAAGATTAACATGCTTTTTCTGACTCAAATTAGGTTGGTTGTTATGGCACTTGTGTGTCTACCATTGGTTTTAGCTTCATGCTTGGTAGATCATACATATCTTCGTTGAAAAATAAGCAGCCTACTATGTCATGCCAAAAACATCAAGGAACATGATCAAGCACATTGGACTTATGAGAGACACAAAACTGGTAGGAATTTTTTACTTGTTTAACATATTGACATTCATTAAAAAATTTAAGTTCTGTTACTTTGGCATCAAACTTGTCGAGATTAGATAATTTATCAAGGGCTTTTTGCATCATGTGGTTAAATACTTTATGCCATAAGTCCATGCGACAACTATGCATCATGTACATATGCATCATCATCATTATCATCTCATTTAGTAGCAAATAAAATTTCCTCCATAACAAATAACTCCTCAATGACAACATTGGAGATCACATTGGCCTTCTACTTTTCTTTTTCTATGAAGTATTCTTCTACCTCATTCTTAGAGTTGTTCTTTTTTTTTCTAACTTGTATTCTTCTTCCTTCCTAGCTCTTCTTTGTAATACTTGCATTGTGCCTTCCTGTGATCTTTTCTATCACATTTGTAGGAAGTCACACCACCTTTAGCTTTGCTTTTGATTTTATTCTTTTGTGTATTATAGCTCTTTTCTGTCTTTTCTTCGTCTTGGCATATTGGTTGCACCACTTTCGTTGCCACTTACTTTCCTCCTTATCTCTTCATTAAGTATAAAGCCCCTAATGTCATCAAATGTAAGACTGGGATGGTTAGAGAGTGATTCAATCAATGTCTCCCATCAATTAGGTAGCTTCATCAACATGATCAAAAGAAGGCAATCCTAAATCTGTTGAGGCAAAATATAGATGTTAGCTTAAAGGGGAGTGTTGGAAAGCTTGAACGGGAGTGTTGGAAGACTTGAAGTCGTTCAAGTTTGAGCATGTGGAAAAACATTCCTCCATAACAGAGAACTCCTCAATGATAACTTTGGAGACCACATTCGCCTTCTACTTTCTTTGTATGTGGAGTTGTCTTGTGCCTCATTGTTAGAGTTTGTCTTCTTTTTCTCTCTTGTATTCTTCTTTCTTCCTAACTCTCTTTCGTAATACCTGCAATATGGCTTCTTGTGATGTTTTCTATCATGTTTCTTTGAATGAGCATTGGGACTGGCAAGAGAACAAGGGCATGAGGAGGAAATTGCAAATCCTATGTGGTAGAGGAAAATCTCTTGGGATGAGGGACCATCGGAACATTGAGCAACAAAATATTCGACAATGTGTCATGCAAAAACCTTTGGGACCCCACCCTTTGTGCATCAAAACCTCCACCTGACTCCACGTGTAAACTTATCAATGGAGCACATGTTCCCTAGGATAGGGCTCTACTTAATGTGACTTGGGCCATAGAAGTAGTGTTCTGAATTTATGTGAGTATGTGAATTGATGCAAAAAGACATAAGACGTGTGCATGTCAAGAGGAAGCTATTGGAACATCAAGCTTACACTATGCTTGAGGTGGATTTGATCTACATCAAAGGCTATTGCGTCGAAAGAATATCCGTTGGAGAGTTCTTTTTCTTATGCTCATTTATTGTATTTGTTTGAGAGATTTTTGATGGTTCCTTTACCGTTGTAAATGTTGGGAAAGATGGATGGATGCTTCAAGAGACTGAGTAGGTACTGCTAAGACCTGCTTTGTAGCAGCCCTCTTTTGCTTCAGATTTGATAAGTAGACCTCCTTAGCTTTCCAGTGACACCATAAAATGCCCTATGTACTTTGGAAATGATGTGTGCAATGATTGAACCAAAACAGATAACTTTGAAACTCTTAAACTCAAGAAAACCTTCTATTTATGTCTTGATACCTATTGGGTATGTTGCTCAGTATGACCAACACAGTAGGAATTGGAAAAACTCCTTTTAGGGGTATCTAATTAGCTTAGCAAGCTAACTATTCCAAGTGGAACGATGTAAAAAGATAAACTATGCTAAGAGAAATCAATTTAGCAAGTTAAGCCATACCCCCGATTTTTTAGGACTGTAGCAGAAATTGACCAGTGATCACCTTGACGCAGATTTCTTTGAATCCAGCAAGCTTTGAATCACTGAATTTGGTGAAGAATTGACGGAGATATGCACTTCACAAGTTGATAGACTTTTGAGTAGTATGACAGAGAACTCAGAAATGAACAATGTGAATGTCTGTATAATGAACACTTGTATACAAATCCATTGGCATGAAAATTATTGCCCAATGGTGTAGATAGGTGTGGGCTAGAGTATAGGCCTCATACACACTCAGAATCACTGATGAGAAGCTCGGGAAAGATGAGTTCTACCCGCGCCTTTTCCATGTCCATTTTTATAAGGAATGAGTAAAAATTTGAATTCAAATTCAAACTTTTGGTTCCCTATGATCAAACTCCTATATCCTAGGAGATATTCCTTCAATCAAATAGCTAATTGTTTCCAGAAATCCTTTTGTTAGGTGATTACAAAAGATTCCAAGTCAATTTGACTTTTACAAAGAGATAAAGTGGTAATTAACTACTAGCAATGGTTCCTATGCTACTTCACATATGTAGAGTCTTCAAGATATCTTTCAAGCCAAATGTGTAGGCTTGTGATTTACACCAACAGCTTCCCCTCAAGCCAAACATTTTGGCTTGGTCTTCATCTTCAATCTTCAAGTATATCCTGCAATCCAATCATTGCTTTGAACCTGCAAAGTTTGGTTCCATCCAAAGCTTTAGTCAACAAATCTGCTCACTGCATGTTGGTTGATACATAGGTTAGTTGAATGTCTTTGCTTATCAACTTCTCTCTCACATAATGTTAATGAACTTCTATATGTTTGGTTCTAGCATGATACATAGGATTAGCTGCAAGGTGAAGAGAACTTGTATTATCTCCAAAGATTATTGGAGACCTAGTATATAATCCCAATTCTGTATACAAAAGCTTAATCCAAATTGCTTCTTGTGTGGCATTAGCTAGTCCTCTATATTCTGCCTCTGTAGAAGACAAAGCAATAGTAGGTTGCTTCTTTGAAGACCATGAAATTGGTTTATCACCTGCAAAAGAAATGTATCCAGAGGTGCTCCTCCTATCATCCTTGCATCCTGCCCAATCTGCATCTGAATAAATTTTGATATCAATATCTGAAGTGTAAGGGAAATACAAACCATGGTTCTGTGTACCCTTGAGATACTTCAAGATTCTCTTGGCAGCCTCTAAGTGAGGTATCCTTGGCTTGTGCATAAATTGACTTAGCACACTAACTCCATATGCAATATCTATCCTTGTTAAGGTAGCATAGTTCAAGTTACCCACCATACTTTGATAACCTGTAATGTCATTGACTTCATCACCTTCATGGGCACTTAGTTTTAGGTTTACCTCCATTCGAGTGCTTGCTACTTTGGCATCCTGCAAATGAAACTTCTTTAACATGTCCTGTATATACTTTTTCTGAGTAATGTATATCCCTGAATTACTGTAGACTAATTCAAGCCCAAGAAAATACTTCAATAGACCAAGATCATTGATCTTGAATTCCTTCATCATTTGACTCTTGATATATCTGATTCCATTGATATCATTACCTATAATGATGATGTCATCAACATAAACACAAAGGTATATTACCTCTGAATTACTTCTCTTGATGAATAGAGAAGTATCTGTCTTGCTCATGACAAATCCTTGGTCTTGGAGGTATGTAGTTAACCTGTAATTCCATGCCCTAGGTGCCTGCTTCAATCCATATAAAGTCTTTTTTAATTTGCAAACATATGTTACCTTCTTAGGGTCCTCATAGCCAGGAGGTTGTGACATATATACCTCCTTTGAGATCCATCCATTCAAGAAAGCATTCTTGACATCCAATTGGTACATATTCCAATTTTTTGATGCAGCCACACTTACCAACACTCTGATTGTTGGCATCTTGGCCACAGGAGAAAATGTCTCTTCATAGTCTATTCCTTGGGTTTGTGCAAAACCCTTGGCTACCAATCTAGCCTTGTACCTATTAATTGTGCCATCAAAATTTCTTTTAAGCTTATAGATCCATTTGGATCCTATTACCTTCATGGAGTCCTTCTTGGGTACTAACTCCCATGTGTCACTCTCCTTAAGTGCTTCAATCTCCTCATCCATAGCTTCTTTCCATTCTGATTTGGTTATGGCTTCTTCATATGATCCTGGTTCTTCATTTGACAAATCTTTGGCAAGATAAACAGAATGTTTAGTAACAAGAGATGTATCATACCCATATCTGATAGTTTTTTGCTTTCTCTTTGTGATCTTCTGATTGATTGACTTGAAGATTCAGGTATGTCTTCAAGCTTCTTCATCTTCATTTCGCCCTTGGACTTCCATGCCTTGAACTCTTCAACGTTGATAGTATCTTCATCATCTGAACTTGAGGCTTCATTTTGAGTAGGTTCCTCCTTTGCAAGGTTTGGAAACTCCTCTTCCAAATCATAGGGTAATTTAACCTTCTTGCATTCATTCTCATACCAAGAATCATTTTCATCAAAGACAACATCTCTGCTTACCATGAATCCCTTATTGGTAGGGTTATAAAGCCTGTAACCTTTTTTATTTAGATCATACCCAATAAAGATGCATTTTTCAGCCTTGGATCTAGCTTACCTCTTATCTGAGAAGGAATGTGTACATATGCTACACATCCAAATATCCTGCAATGGTCAAGTGAGGGTCTCTTGCCATGCCATGCTTCATAGGGTGTCATGCCATCAAGAGACTTAGATGGTAACCTGTTTATGAGGTAAGTGGCAGTAGAAACACTCTCTGCCCATAGATAGTTAGGTAATTTTTTCTCATTCAACATAGATCTAGGTGTCTCAACAATTAACCTATTTCTTCTCTCAGCTACCCCATTCTGTTCAGGAGAATACCTTGTGGTTATTTCTCTTTTGATGCCTCTGTCCTGCAAGAAGTTTTCAAACTCATTGGAGAAGTACTCACCTCCTCCATCTTACCTTAGCCTCTTCAAATTCCTTCCTGTCTGATTTTCAACTAGTGCAAGATATTTTTTAAAGCAATTAAACACTTCATCCTTGTGCTTCATGAAGTACAATACAGTCCATCTTCTATAATCATCAATAAAAGATACATAGTACCTTGAACCTGAGACTGAGGGGTCTTTGCTTGGTCCCCATACATCTGTGTGGACAAGCTCTAGGTATTCTTCATGCATGTATTTTTTCCTTGAGAAGGGTAACTTGTGAGACTTCCCAAATTGACAAGCACCACACTTGTAAATCATATGTTGCTTGGATACATTAGGTATTCCAAGAACACATTGGTCCTTGCATAATTGCTTCAAGGTTCTTTCCCTTATATGTCCTAATCTTTGTGCCAAATCTCAAGCTCTGAAAGTGTTTGATCTTTATAACTGTATAGTGCAATATTCTTTGTGTCTTCTAACTCAAAGGTGAAAATTCTACCTAATTTTTCTCCTTTCGAAATTCTCTTGAACCCATGTCTTGGATCCTCCACAAATGCTCCATATTGGTTGAATCTAACCTGCAAACCTTTCTCCACAATCTGTCCAACACTCATCAGATTTTTGGTAATGGTTGGTACATAGAGTACCCTACTCAACAAATTCTGATTTCCATCACAAGTCTTAACATTTCCAACTTTAACTACTGAATGCTTGGTGTCATCACCTGTTTGAACTTGATGCTTACCTTTTGGTTCCTCAAGATCAGAGAGTAGTGCTACATTGCCAGCCACATGATTTGAGCACCCTAAGTCAATGTAGAATAGGTGGTCATCATTTGTACCTGATTTTGAATTCATGTTCATGATCAGAAGAGAGCCATCCTGCTTCTCTGTGTAGTTGTTGTAGTCCTTTCTGGATTTGAATCCTCCTTGGTAGTTGCCATTGTAATTATTGTTGTAATTGTTGTTGTAGTTGTTGTTGTAGCCTTGGTGATGGTTGAATCTACCTCTTGACTGTGAGTATCCACCTCTTTGGTATCCTCTTCCTCTCTGATTCTTGTAATTCTTGAAACACGCATCTGTAGTATGATTTGATAAACCACAAATGTTGCATGGTGAGGAGTTATAGGATCTCCCCCTACCTTGCTTACCTCCTCTACCCCTTCCTCTTGATGATCTACCTCTCCCTACATAGTTGGCTTGGGAGGTAGAGCCTTCATCTTCCAAATTCTTGCTCTTCCCTTTATCTTTAGACTTCTTATCAGTGTATAGGGCAGAAGAGTTATTACCTTTGGAAGTATCTCCATTCTTTTTGAGCTTTGCTTCATATGTAAACAATTGTCCCATGAGAGTTGTAAGATCTGGTATTTGCATGTCCATGTAGAGGTCCATGGCAGTGGTGAAGCTTTCCCATTTGTCATCAGCCTTGATGTGATTGATGACTTGCCTTATAATCTTCTCTTCTTCAATCTCTTCTCCTATCTGTTCTTCCACATCTTTAATCTTGGTCACAAATTCTGAAACAGCTTGCTTAGGTTGCTTTCTTAATGTTGTGAATTCAATCCACAACAGATTTTTCCTAGCCCTTGTGCTGGAGGAAAAATATGATGACAAGGTTTCCCAAGTCTCTTGGGATGTCTTACAATTTCTAATATGTGGCAAAAGAAAATCAGAGATGGAGTTGAGTAAATAAGACCTTAACAATGCATCCTTAGCACACCATGTGTTGAGATTTTCATGTTCTTCCTTGGTTGGTAATCCTCTTGTTTTGAATGAGGGAAATTTCTATCTAATTATCTTAGTAAGCTAACTATTCCAAGTGGAATGATGTAAAAAGATAAACTATGCTAAGAGAAATCAATTTAGCAAGTTAAGCTATACCCCCGATTTTTTAGGACTGTAGCAGAAATTGACCAGTGATCACCTCGACGCAGATTTCTCTGAAATGGCTAAATATAATCTCTTCAAACTTTAGCAACATGTAGATAACTTCAAGCTGAATCCAACAAGCTTTGAATCACGGAATGTGGTGAAGAATTGACCGAGATATGCACTTCACGAGTTGACAGACTTTTGAGTAGTATGACAGAGAACTCAGAAATGAACAATGTGAATGTATGTATTAATGAGCACTTGTATACAAATCCATTGGCATGAAAATCATTTCCCAATGGTGTAGATAGGTGTGGGCTAGAGTATAGGCCTCACACACACTCAGAATCACTAATGAGAAGCTCCGGAAAGGTGAGTTCTACCCGCGACTTTTCCATGTCCATTTTTATAAGGAATGAGTAAAAATTTGAATTCAAATTCAGACTTTTGGCTCCCTATGGTCAAACTCATATATCCTAGGAGATATTCCTTCAATCAAATAGCTAATTTTTTCCACGAATCCTTTTGGTAGGTGATTACAAAAGATTCCAAGTCAATTTGACTTTTACAAAGAGATAAAGTGGTAATTAACTACTAGCAATGGTTCCTATGCTACTTCACATATGTAGAGTCTCAAGATATCTTTCAAGCCAAATGTGTAGGCTTGTGATTTACACCAACAGTAAAAGCCTTAGCTTTATACATGTAAAGGTAGAAAGATAAATCCCAAGTCCCACGAATTTATGGTGGTTGAAGTTGCATTCAATCAAGCAATCAATCACCTAAAAGTAGATCAAATTAGATCTTGACTTTTCCTAGATTGTTGGAAAGTGAATTGATTCCCTCCAACAACCATTCCCACCTTCATTTGAATTCAAATTTCACTTGTAGAAGTCATGGAACACTCCTAGAGTATATATAAAGACTTTAAATCACTTGTACATTACATGGAAGCAATATACATACACTTGTGACCATCATTGTCTTGCTCCCTCAATTCTCTGCATCATCTTCTTCGCCAATAGTAACCTTGCAGACGCTTCTGCTCTCTCTCCAGAGATCCAAAATAAGTGCACCATGACTCATTGGAAAGGTATTAGTTTCTAGTTTATGCATAAAATTTTTCATAGCATTTGGTTCAGTAGATTGGGATAAATATGAGTTTTTCTGTCTCGGGGTCAATCTCTGCATATTCCTGAAAAATAGGAAGTACCACTGGTGAATGTCGCATTCATTCCTATAGCATATTTTGCTTATTCCTTATACTTTTGTGCACTCTATACACTCAACCCTATGTGTATCACTCCCATAAAAGGAGTTTTTCTAATTGTAATCACGCTGGTCACTATGGGCATTTGAAGTTCATTGTCTCTTCCATAGATAGTAAGTTTTTTGAGCTAGTCGACCCGCGAACCTATCTGTTTTGTATCGACTCATTCTCCTTGATGCTCCAAAGTACATAGTGTGTTTCTTTGCACTTATCGCATGCCTATAAGGTCTATTTGAGTCTCCATAAGCTCAAGGCCTGGTCTTGTGTCGGTTAGCTAGACCAAACTTCGTCACTTCGAAACACATTTTTCTACCTTCTACAAGCTTCTCCAAGTTCTTTGAGTGGTATCAGAGCTAGATCAAGATGGGTGATGGCTTTCCCTCAATGATCAAGAAGCTTGATCGACATAACTACGGGGCTTGGCAAATCAGGATGGAGGCCTTTTTGCAAGGTAGAAATCTTTATGCAATTGTAGCAGGTGATGAAGCTATGCCTATTCCGAGATCCAAAGGAGGACCTCCACAAGAGGAGACAGATAAGCTCACACTTTGGTGTGCAAGGGATGCTCAAGCAAGGTCATACATACTAAACTCTATCTCTGACTTTCTATTACCACGTATTAGAGGATGCAAGACATCCCAAGAGACTTGGGATGCCCTCAAGACTTTCTTTTCTACTAGGACCAAAGCAAGAAAGAATCATCTTTGGAACGCGTTCAACCAAATGAAGAAGACACCTAAACAAACCATCACAGAGTTTGTTACCAAGGTCAAGGAGGTTGCGGATCACTTAGCATCCATTAGAGAGCTGATTGAAGAAGAGGTCATCATGAGGCAAATTCTCAACGGCATTCGAAGTGATAAGCAATGGCAATCCTTCACGACGACTTATGATCTCATCATGGATGCTCCAGACTTCAACATCTTTCTTGGACAACTCTTCAATCAAGAAGCCAACAATAGCATAAAGGAAGGTAACTCTTATCATGGTAATTCAACTAGTGCTCTATATGCAGACAAGAAGGATAAGAAGCAGAAAGGCAAGAAGAAGGAAGAAGATGAAGAAGAGACTTCTTAAGCCAACTTTGCAAGCAAGAGAAGAAAGGACTAAAACAAGACAAAGCCAAAGGTCCGAATGTTCAACCTTGTGCCATATGCGATAAGACCAACCACACCACTTAGAATTGCAGGTTCAATGGGAAGACCCAAAAAGGAAGTGGAAGAGGTGGATATGGCAGCAATAGAGGCAGAGGTGGACACAACTTCAACAATAACAATAGAGGCTATAATAGAAGGGACTACAAAAATTATTCAGAAGATCAACCACATGGAGACTCATTGCTTCTTATGAATCTAAACCACAAAGAAGGTAAAGAAGATGATCATTTGTTCTACATAGATTCAGGATGTTCGAATCATGTTGCAGGCAACATTGCTCTTCAATCTGATTTGGAAAGTCCAAAGCATAGACATGAAGTGCAAACAGGGGATGACACAAAGCACAATGTGGAGAAGATTGGTAATGTCAAAGCTTCCAATGGCAGGACAAACATTCTAAGTAAGGTTCTCTCTGTACCCACTATCATTAAAAACCTAATAAGTGTAGGCCAAATAGTTGAAAGAGGCTTGCAAGTTAGGTTCATCCAACATGGAGCTTTTGTGGAAGATGCATGTCAAGGCTTCAAAAAGATAGCCCGAGGTGAGAAGCATGGTGGGCTCTTTACTTTTGAAGTAGGAGAAACCAGGAACATACCTCTATTCAACTTTGGGTCTCAAACCCTAAGTGAGCTTGAAGTGTGGCATTAGAGACTTGCTCATGTGAATGAAAGAACCTTGAAGGATATATGCAAGGATCAAAGTGTTCTAGGAATACCGAACATATCAAAGCAACACATGATCAACAGGTGTGATGCATGTTAGATTGGGAAGGCACAAAGACAACCACTCAACCACAAAGGCTACATCCACAACAACTTATTGGACTTAGTACATACAGATGTATGGGGACCAAGTCAAGAACCTTCATTGGCACGATCAAGGTATTATGTCTCATTTATTGATGACCATAGTAGATGGACTACTCTATACTTTATCAAGAGTAAGAATGAAGTGTTTGATTGCTTCAAGAAGTATCTTGCACATGTGGAGAATCATACAGGTAGATGACTAAAGAAGCTCAGATCTGATGGAGGGGGAGAATACTTCTCCAAAGAGTTTGATGAGTTCTTGCACGAAAAATGTATAAAAAGGGAAGTGACTACTAGGTACTCTCCTCAACTAAATGGAATTGCAGAGAGGAGAAACAAGACATTGGTTGGATCATCCCGAACAATTCTTGAAGAGAAGAAGTTGCCACATTATCTATGGGTAGAAGCTATTTCAACTGTTGTGTACCTTGTCAATAGACTACCATCCAAATCACTTCAAGCTATGACTCCTTATGAATCATGGCATGGAAGAAAACCTAGTCTTGGACATTGCAAGGTTTTTGGTTGTTTAGCTTATGTTCATGTATGATCACAAATAAGAGGTAAGCTAGATGAAAGGGCAATAAAGGTAGTGTTTATTGGATATGATTCAACTCAGAGTTCTTCAATCCTTCAACCAAGCAATTCACTACAAGTAGAGATGTTTTGTTTGAAGAACACAGGTCTTGGTATGATGAAGACAAACAAAAGGTAACACTACCATATGATCTTGATTCTGACTCTCATCAATTAGGAAGCAAGCATGATACATAGGTTCAGGATCCAAGAAGTGATACAGACGATGACCAAGATGAAAGAGAAAAGGCTTACAAGCTATGGAAGTCAAGACGCAAAGCAAAGATGCAAGAGATTGGAGAATGCTCAAAACAAGCACCTAGAAGATAAGCAAGAGAGAAGAAACAAACAAAAAGGTATGGATATGATTCCACAATACGAAGCATTCAATCTACTTGGCAAAAGACTCTATTTTAGAGGAACCGTCAACCTATGAAGAGGCAAAGGGAAACCCTAATTGGGAAAAGGCCATGAACAAAGAGATAGATGCATTGAAGGAGATGGACACTTGGGATTTGGTTCCAATGACATCGAATCAAAAGATAATTGGTTGCAGAATGGGTATATAAAGTTAAAAGAAATTCAGATGGATGAGTTTGCAGGTACAAGGCAAGATTAGTTGCCAAAGGATGCTCACAAACTCATGGTATAGACTCTGAGGAAACATTCTCACCAATTGCAAAGATGACTACAATCAGGACATTGATAAGTGTAGCTGCTACAAGGAATTGGAGACTCCTCCAACTTGATGTGAAAAATGCATTCTTAAATGTTTGGATAAGTGAAGAGGTATACATGTCACAACCACTAGGTTTTGAAAACCCTAATCATCCATCTTATGTTTGCAGACTTAAAAAAGCATTGTATGGATTGAAACAAGCTCCTAGAGCTTGGAATTATAGGTTGGTTACATATCTTCAAGATCAAGGGTTCAAAGCTAGCAGCTCAGATCCTTCTCTATTCATCAAAAGGGATCACAATGAGGTTATCTATCTATGTATATATGTAGATGATATTATTATGACAGGTGATGATCTAAATGGCATTCAAAGGATCAAGAGACACATGCAAGAGGAGTTCAAAGTCAGTGACCTAGGTGAGCTCACATATTTCCTAGGTATGTAGGTGATATACACAGATGAAGGAATGTATTTGACTCAAAGAAGATACATTCAGGATCTTCTTCTCAATTTCAAAATGGAGAACACTAAACCTGCAGGTACACCTTTGGAGATGAATCATAAACTTAGTGTTTATGAAGGTGAGAAAATTGAAGACATTAAAGAGTATCAAAGCTTGGTAGGTAGCTTGATATATGCTACTCATACAAGGGCAGACATCTCATATAGTATGGGAGTGCTTAGTCAGTTCATGCACTCACCAAGAAGAGCACACATGGATGCGGCTAAGAGAGTACTTAAGTATCTCAAAGGTACAATCAACGAAGGTATATTCTATCCTTACTCTTCAGATTTAGATATCAAAATCTATTCAGATGCAGATTGGGCAGGAGCTAAGGATGATAGAAAAAGTACATCTGGTTACTTAGCATTTGCAGGTTCAAAGCTAGTGTCATGGAGTTCCAAGAAGCAACCAACATTTGCTTTATCCTCAACTGAAGTAGAGTACAAAGGCTTGACCATAGCAACTCAAGAGGCAATATGGTTAAAAGCATTGTATACAGATTTGGGATTTGTGAGTTCCAAACCTCACATATTTGGAGATAATGTAAGTTCCATGCATCTAGCGGCAAATCCTATTTTCCATGCGAGAACCAAGCACATAGAAGTCCATTACCACTTCATCAAGGAGAAGATCATGGCAAAGGAGATTCACATTTCTTTTGTTCCTACTAAAAAGCAAGTAGCAGATATGATGATGAAGGCACTTGATGGAGTAAAGCGTTGTAGATTCAAAAGAAAGAATATCAGTTGGAGAGTTCTTTTTCTTATGCTCATTTATTGTATTTTTTTGAGAGACTTGTGATGGTTCATTTACCATTGTAAAAGCATTAGCTTTACACATGTAGAGGTAGAAAGATAAAGCCCAAATCCCACGAATTTGTGGTGGTTGAAGTTGCATTCAATTAAGCAATCAATCACCTAAAAGTAGATCAAACTAGATCTTCACTTTTCCTAGATTGTAGGAAAGTGAATTGATTCCCTCCAACAACCATTCCCAGCTTCATTTGAATTCAAATTTCACTTGTAGACGTCGTGGAACACTCCTAGATTCTATATAAAGACTTGAAATCACTTGTACATTAGATGGAAGCAATATACATACACTTGTGACCATCATTGTCTTGCTCCTTCAATTCTCTGCATCATCTTCTTCGCCAACAGTAATCTTGCAGAGGCCGCTGCTCTCTCTTCAGAGCTTCACATTGAGTGCAAGATGGATAATTGGAAAGATATTAGTGTCTAGTTTATGCCTACAAATTTTCATAGCATTTGGTTCAGTAGATTGGGAGAAATCTGAGTGTTTATGTCTCGGGGTCAATCTCTGCATATTCCTGAAAAATAGGAAGTACCACCGGTGAATGTCGCATTCATTCCTATAGCATATTTTGCTTATTCCTTATACTTTTGTGCATTCTATACACTCAACCCTATCTCTATCACTCCCATAAAAGGATTTTTTCTAATTGTAATCACCCTGGTCGCTATGGGCATTTGAAGTTCATTGTCTCTTCCATAGATGGTAAGTTTTTTGAGCTATGCGACCCGCAAACCTATCTATTTTGTATCGACTCATTCTCCTTGATTCTCCAAAGTACATAGTGTGTTTCTTTTCACTTATCGCATGCCTATAAGGTCTATTTGAGTCTCCATAAGCTCAAGGGCTGTTCTTGTGCCGGTTAGCTAGACCAAACTTCATCGCTTCGAAACGCATTTTTCTACCTTCTACAAGCTTCTCCAAGTTCTTTCAGAAGCTACTTAAAAAGACAAAAGATGTGTGCATTATGACTCAATATTTGAATGGCAATCTAACACTTTGAATTTGTTATCGTCTTGTAGGGCCTGTTTAACATGGAAAGTTGTATCTTGTGGTTGATGTGCCGCTGTTTGTCTTGCCCTGGAGTAGTTGTGACTGTAGTTTAACCCAGCTATGTAAACCCCTGTTCTTGTGGGATAAGGGGCCCCATGGGTACTATGCTTCCTTGTACAATTGCAATCTCAAAGTTAAAGCCTGGAGGATTAGGCCTTGGCCGAACCTCCATTTAAAAAAAAACTCCTATTTTTGTACAAGGAGTAGGCCTCGGCCGAACCTCCATTTAAAAAAAAAACCTCTCTTTTTTTCACTTTGTGAAATTGTTCTTTGAATTTTTCTTCTTTAGAATAAATTAGGAAATATACAGACATTTTATGCATCCAGTTCTCGTAGAAAAAAAGAGCGGTCTTACAGTGCCAGAATCCTTTTCTTTTTCTTTTCCTTTCAAAGCATCCTCTTACTATTTACTCTTTTCATAAACTTAAAATCTAAACCATAGAACTCATGCACCCAACCCAAGGGAACATTGTCTATGTATCGCTTTTTCGGGCCATTGTCTATGTATCGCTTTGGAGCATCTCTAATTTGTCATCCCCTATATTGTAGGATTTGAGGGATCCCATGGGCATATGCCCTTCCACCTGTGCAGTTGTTCTTTCAATCAATTCAAGTTATAAGAGAGATTAGGCTTGACCCAAATTTCCTCTTTCTAAAAAATGGTCGGGTAGGTGACAACCTTAATGTCCAAAATGAAACAAAAGACATAATTTTGTGAAACCAAATAGAAATTAGGAGTTTCTTCATCATGTAAATCAAGTCATGCATTCTATGTTTACATCAATACGTAAGAAGAGTAAAAAATAAAAGAAGTGTTGGAAGAGATAGGAGAGGAGGATGCATCTCATATTTGGTGTTCTATCATTAGATGGTTGACTTGAGAGCTTGAGGGAGTGGGTACATGAACCCACTCTTTCATTACAGCATATGTGAGCTCTCACATCAGTGCCATGTGGCACCCATGCGGGAGGCAATACAGAAGGCTTCGTTTATAGAGAGAGAGAGAGAGAGGCATTAGTGAGAATGTATATGTGGCTAGGGGGATGTAGGTAAGCATCGTTCTCCATGCGTGCATTTACTTCGGCACATGCAGAAGCAAAATGAGAAGAAGAGTGTAATCACAAAAGAAAGAGTGTGACAGACTCAAAGTGAGTAGACGAAGAAATGGGTAAACTCACATGGATTAGAAATGAGTTTGCCAAGAGCATGGAGTAGGCTCCTCAAGCTTCTAACCAAGTACAAATGGGGAGAGAGCCCTCCTTATATAGATTTGGGATGGGCTCTCCAAAGTACATCCCATGTGGGATAATTGCTCTCAAAGTAAAATGAATACAATGGTAGAAGCAAATGGCAAGGTACCCAAATGCAAAAGGAGGACTCCAAGATACAAATGGGAGATTCACTCTCATATTCTCAACACAGTCTACATTTTCCTTGGATTTGGGTCATGTCCTCTATCCAAAAGAAGGGATTATTGGAATTGAGCCACAGTCAGTATCAATGCAAGAGAACTATGCATGCATGCCACTATAGAGGAAACACATGGGCAGAGCATTATTCACACATAGCACTAAAGGCTGTCATAAGAGCATTCAAGGAGCCCTGCCTTCCTCTTCTTCACCCTCTTCCTCAAGATGTTCATTGGCTCTCTCTCAAGTAGCTTATATAGGCTTGAATTCGGCACTTTGTTACTCTATGTGGGATAAAGGAAATCCAAAATCCTCTGCACTTGAAAATAGTTTTGAACTTTCATGGCTTTTCACTCCAAGACGAAGGTAAATGTATGTCTATTCATTTAAAAGGGGAATAAACATGGAAACTAATGGTCAAAGGAAATTAGAACACACTTCCATGCCTAAAGACCAAACTCTAGAGGCATATGATCAGAATATGGGAGAGGATGAACAAGAAGAACATGAAAAATACACTAAACTCTGATGTATTTGTTACAAAAAAACAATTTAATGAGCTAAAGGAAAAAACCCATAGGAGAGAGACTCTCATAGGAAGCATGAACTCCCTAATAGAACTATTGACGACCCATATTGTCTCCTTAGAGACACAAGTTAGTTCTTTCCTTGCTAGGAAGGAAAGATAAGCTCCTACTCTTCTCATACATAAGACAACTAGGAAGAAGAGTCTTCAAACTTTCGATTTGAAAAGGTATTTTTCCTTTGGTATTTCTATTTATCATTATATCACAATCTTTCAATTCAAAAGGGTATTTTTAGTGTTGGAATCGCTCACATCAAATTTAAGAAACACCATACCAATTCTACACATAATCATACATCTATAATGTGAAATGGTTCTTGAGGGACCACAACTCCATATGTACTAACATATGTTCATTGGAAGGGTTTGACATGGAAGGGTTTGACATGGGAACACCATACAACTTTCCTAAACATAATCATACAACCATAATGCCAAATGGACCTTGAGGGAGCATAAGTTTATATGTACTCACATAAAGCCATGTTGTAACTTTCAACCACATCATTAGAGGAGGGGTTGTATGGGATTCTTATCTCCCTCATAATGCCAAAATTTTCACAGAATCTATTGAATTCAACACTTGACAAATTACATGTATTATGTTTGGGTATGCATTTCAGATTTCTTGCTGTTTTGCTAGTCATAAGTGCATGGAATTTCTCAAATGTAGCAACAACTTCATCATTAGATTTTAACAAATAAATCGAAAGATCCGTGAAGTCGTTAACAAAGGAAACAAAGTAAATAGCACTTCCTATAGATTTTATGGACATGACACAAACATCAAGTAAAATTATCAAGAACATTGGATTTATGAGAGACAAAAGACTAGTAGGAATTCTTTACTTGATTATCATATTGAAATTCATTAGAAAAGTCAAGTTGTGTTACTTTCGCATCAACTTGTTAAGATTATATAGTTTATCAAGGGCCTTTTGTCTCATGTGGCCAAAACCTTTTTGTCATAACTCCATGTAAGGATTAATCATGCCAAAGTTATAAACTTATCGAGCAAGGCTCTCATATGAAATAATTAAGTGTGTACATTTCTTAGTTCCTTTTCCAATCAGCCTTGGGCTTTTATGAGCTTTTCACAAGCTTCCAAGAGCCCTTTTCAAACATTAGACATACTAATATTATGACCTTTTTATGCCTATAACATGATAAACATTATGTAAAATTATGTTAATGTCATCAAGCAAACACAACAACGCCCCCTCAAAATACCTTTGATGGAAGATTTCACCTCCAAATGCACTACAGGAAGCTTGGAGCCTTCCTAAGACCTAGCTACTCTCATACCAATACTCACTAAAACTAATATAATGTAGAAACACCAAACTTGATTGAAAAACCCTCTTAGCCCCACAATCTAGACACTAAGAAATTTCCAATGAGCTATGAGTCACTCAAAGTAGACACTTGTAGAACAGTCAACTGAAGCACACAAGACATATTAGTTTTCCTTTCACATTTTAGGATATACCAGTAGCAAACAAAACGGCTATAACTCACATTACAAGACACATTTTCCAGAACCATTTTGGATATAGAATCTTTGCTTTACACACTTTCTAAAAAATATAAGAACTCTGAAAATGGAGATTTCCACAAAGAGAAAATGAAGTCCTAACAGGCTACTATAGAGATTCCACACCCTTTGGAAATGGTAGGAGAGATATACAATAGAATCTGAACTCTTGTGATAGAGAATGGCTTAATAGCACATCTATAAGCAACACCTCGACTTCCTACCATTCACACACACTTATAATGAACTTGGAGGGTGCTCAAATGGCCATGAGAGCCTTCCATGACTGTTCATATGTCCTCCATGTCTCTTCACATGCTCTCCTTGTCTCTTGTGCTACCTTGTGACTTTGTCTCTTCATTGGAGTGTCTTTTCGTGGTTCAATGCCTCCTTTTGGATAAGGTTGCACCTTCAAACATGTGCCTTGACTTTCATAAGGTTCAAAAGACTTGAAATGAGGTTATTTAGTGAAAAACATGATTGAGCTTGCCCTAGAAAACAATTAACTTTTAATGCTCCCCATCAAGCTCAAAATTCTTTGCTTTCAAGTATGGGGGTTGGTTCCTTCACAGTTATCATGCCTTTGAGATTCTCCATCCTCTTTGCATCCAAGAACTTTGTACGAAGGTTTGCATTTTTCTCCTTGGTGTTGACATGCATAATATGCACTTTCTTATTCAAAATCTTTTCTCTTACAAAATGATAATGAACCTGTATATGCTTGCTCCTAGCATCGAACATTGGATTCTTTGCAAGATAGATACTTGAGATATGATCTCCAAGAAATGGAGCGATGCCAACCTGAATATCCCAATCTTTTAAGAGCCTTTTAAACCACAATACATCACATATGAGGTGAGTAAGAGCCCTATATTTTGCCTCTATGGAAGACAATGCAATTGTGGATTGTTTTTTGAAATCAATGATACATAACACTTCCCAAGCACCACTATGTATCCTGAGTTACTGCTTCTATCATCCTTAAAGCTAGCCAGATCAGCATCTACATAACCTTTTAGTTTCAAATCACAATCATGTGCATAATAGAGGCATTCATTGATTGTATTTTTGATGTAACTTAGAATCCTTCTACCTGCACTCAAGTGATCAAGTGTGGGTGCATACATGAATTGTGAGAGCACTCCAACACTATAAGATAGATCAAGCCTAGTAATTGTAGCATAATTTAAAGACCCAATCCAACTTCTATACACATGATCATCCTTGAGCTTATTACCTTGGTCTTTGCTCAACTTGACATTGCAATCCATTGGTTGTCTCAATGGATTACAACCACTCATACTGAAGTTGTATAGCAAGTCAAGTAAGTATTTCCTTTGCATAAGACATAAACCCTACTTGGCATATACAACCTCAATGCCTAAGAAGTCCTTTACCACACCAAGATCTCAAATTTTAAATTTCTTGCCTAATTTGTCCTTGATATCCTTGGCACCTACATCATCATCACCTATAATGATTTAATCATCAACATATATGCATATATATATATATATATATATATATATATATATATATATATATATATATATATATATATATATATATATATATATATATATATATATATATATATATATATATATATATATAGAGAGAGAGAGAGAGAGAGAGAGAGAGAGACTTCTCATCAAGATTTGTTACATAAAGTGAAGGATAAGCATCAGTTGCTGCATGTCCACATTTAATAAGGTACTCGACAAGCCTTTGATTACATGCCCTTGCTACTTTCTTGAGTCCATACAAAGCTTTCTTGATTTTGCATACAAAATTAGGGTTTCTAGGATCCTCATATCCCATGGGGTGTTGCATGTAAAAATTCTCTTCAAGAACACCATTTAGAAAAGTGTTCTTAATGTCTAATTGGAAACATTTCCACCTTTTAGAAGCTATAATGAAAATCAATGTCCTAATTGTACTCAAGTTTGCAATAGGACTAAATGTCTCTTCATAATATATCCCATGTGTTTGTGTAAAACCCTTAGCAACAACTCTAGCTTTATAGGTGGCTATGGATCGATAAGAGTTTCCTTTGGTCTTGTAGACCTACGTATTTCTGACCACTTTTATGTCATCTTGCCTAGGTACAAGGTCCCATGTCTAATTTTCATGAAGAGCATCCATCTCTTCTCTCATAGAATTTATCCATACCTTGTCTTGACAAGCTTCTTCATATGTGCACGGTTCCTTGTCCTTCCCAACCTGAGACATAAACGCATAATTCTTAGCAATGAAACTATCATATCTTAGCCTTTGAATAGGGTGTTCAACCCTCTTTGACCTCCTCTCATTATCTCTGATAGAATAATTCTTCGATTCCCTCTTTTGTTTCACATTAGGAATCACTACCTCCTCAAAACCATCTTCATCCTCACTAGAATGGAAATCCCCTACCACATTAACCCTTATCATATTTGTTGTGGCTGCATGTTGAGATTGGTTCACCTTGCTTATCTTTTCCTTAGAACGATAAGGGACTCCTTGATGGACTCAAAGTGGAGCGACCACTCAAACTTGTGCTAACTTGATTTTGTTTTTCATAGTCTTTTTTTGCTTCTTCAATATCTTCAACCTACAATGCATTAGATGGTTCATAATATAGATTAAGATCATCAAATACCACATCCCTTAATACTCTAACCTACTTTGTGATGGGATTGTAACATCTATACTGCTTTTTTTTGTAGACTAACCTATAAAGATGCACTTCTCTGCCCTAGAATCCATCTTACCTTCCCTCACCTCTTGAGATACATGGATATAGTATACATATCCAAAAATCCTTAGATGTGACAAGTCAGGCTACCGTTGGTAATAAACCTCATTTGGGGTAGCATCATGAACTCCTAATGTGGTCATCCTATTCATCAAGTAAGAAGTTGTATTTGCTACATCATCCGAATATGTAAATGGAACATTCATTTCATTGACCATGCATCTAGCTATCTCTATGATTTGTCTTCACAAATACCATTCTCTTGAGGGGTATGCTTGCATGTATATTTCTTATTTATCCATTCATCTTGAAAGAATTTGGTAAAATCATGGGAGAATCTAACTTGACTCCAAGTGTGAACATCCTCCCTTGCATTTCACCTTTGGCAAGCAGCTTGAAGCCATTCTTTGGATCTTCTATGAAGCATCCTTTCTCATTTAGTATGACCAGGTAACCCTTCTCTCCCATTTTTCCATCTAAAATAAGATTCTTAGTAATAATGGGAACATGCAATACCTCTTTAAGTGTAGTGCTCTTGTTGCCATTTTGAAGTCTGATGTCTCCAATATGGCTAATGACATGCTTGGTATTATCACCTATCTCAACACACCCTTTATCCTTAGGAATGTGCAAATTAGTAACCATATTTATCATGCATGACATGTGGTTGCTACAACCACTATCTATGTACCACTTTTCATCTTTGTCCTACAAATGATCCCTATAGGCATGGTTCATGGAAAACACTTGGTCATTACCTTCATTAGAAGCATAGTTACCTTGATTCTTCTTTGAAGGGCATTCATTTGCCCAATGGCCCTGTTTTCCACATGAATAGCACTCACATCTCTTGCCTTGATTGTTGTATCCACCTCTACCTCTACATCTTTGGATCTCTCCTTTGCCTTTACCATAGGATGGGCTAGCTTCGTCTTCATTCATGCCTTTGGACTGATTTTTCCTTCCTTTGCATCTTTCTTTGCTCTTACCTTCTCCTCTATTTGTTCGATATAGCATATATTGTGAACCGTTACCTTTGTTTCCTCCTTAAATCATCTTCTTATTGATCATGAGTGTGGTAAGTTGATCAAGGTCAAGCATGTTCTCTCTAGCATACAAAGAAGAAGTGAATAGCTTCCATTTTTCATCTTCTTTGAGATCCTTTAAACAATAGGCCACCATGTCGCCATCATCCAGTTGGGTACCTATTGTTGCAAGGGAATCTCTAATGTTTTTGCCTTTCATAATGTACTCATAGAGTGATAGATTACTTGGCTTCTTGAGGTTGCTAAGCTCATTCTTGAACTGCACCTTCCAAGCTTTGGTGTTAGTTGTAAACATCCTCTCCAAGTAATCCAACATGTTCTTAGCTATCTCCATTCATCGAATATGTCTAATCATGGTATTGCTAACAAATTGCGAGATCATGAACATTAACTTTTTTTTATCTCCCCATCTTTCATGGCCTTCAACTCAAGTCTAATAGGTGCCATTGGATTGAATGGTGTTGCGTTGACATCTGATCCATCAATGATGCTAGCTAAATCCTTTCTTAATATGAAATCAAGCATCCTAAACCTCCAAGGTTGGTAGTTCTCCTTCTCAAGCTTTTCAATAGCATTGGAATTATCAACCATGGTAAAAGTAGGTGTGCATTACCTCTGTAGAATTCGTAGATAGCTTCACTCCTTTGATCATAAGCACTCCTTTAGATTCTCCCCCTTGATGTAACCTTTAAGTACTTCACCTTGTTGTCTTACTTTCATGTCTTCTTGCACTCAACTTGATGTCTTCAAGCTACTTCAATACCAATGATGGAAGATTTTTCCTCCAAATGCACAAGAAAGCTTGGACCCTACCCAAGATCTACATGCTCTCATATTAGTACTCACTAAAATTGATATAACTTAGAAAACCCAAATCCAATTTACAAACCCTTTTAGCCACATCGTCTAAACACTGAGGGATTTCGAATGAGCTATCAATGACTAGAAGTGGACACCTGGAGACCAGTCAACTCAATCACACAAGAGAGAATAGTTTTCCTTTTCGGTTTCGAGATAGACTAGCAGAGAAAGAAACAACTATAACTCACAATTACAAGAGGAATTTGTCATAAGCCTTTTGGATATAGAATTGTTTCTTTATAAGCTATCTTTGATACCTTAAAGAACTTTCAAAATGGAGCTTGTTACAAAGGGAAAGGTAAGAACTAAGTGGTTGTTATAGAAATTCAACACCCTTGGGTGCATGCATGAATTTTGAGAGCACTCCAATGCTATAAGTTAGATCAGGTCTAGTAATGGTGGTGTAATTTAAAGACCCAATCAAAGTTCTATACACATACTCATCCTTGAGCTTATCACCTTGTTCTTTGCTCAACTTGACATTGCAATCCATTGGCTATGTGAATGGTTTAAAACCACTCATACCAAACCTGTATAGCAAGTCAAGTAAGTATTTCCTTTGCATAAGATACAAACCCTACTTGGCATATACAATCTCAATGCCTATGAAGTACTTTAGGACACCAAGATCTCAAATTTTAAACTCCTTGCCGAATTTGGCCCTAAGATTTTTGACGACTACATCATCATGCCTTGTTATGATTAAATCATCAACGTATATGCATATATACACAAACTTCTCATCAAGCCTTTTTACATAAAGTGAAGGAGCACCATCACTTGCGGCATATCCACATTTAATAAGGCACTCAACAATCCTTTGATTCCATGTGCTTGGTGCTTGCTTGAGTTCATACAAAGCTTTCTTGAGTTTGCATACAAAATTAGGGCTTCTAAGGTCTTCATATCCCATGGGTTGTTGTATGTAAATAGTCTCTTCAAGATCACCATTTAAAAAAACATTCTTAATGCCTAATTGGAACAATTTCCACCTTTTAGAAGCTGCAATGGCAATCAATGTCCTAACTGTACTTCTACTAAAAAAAACATAGGATGTGATGAGGAGATAAACGAAGTGACCTGCACACTTATCAATTTAATAATATGAGAACATGGCAGGATGTGATGATGAGATAAACGAAGTAACCTGCACACTTATCAATTTAATAATATGAGAACATGGCACCATTCGGAGAACTCTGAAAGAAGTGGTCTAAGGATCAAACTATGTGTTCCCCTGCGCGTTGGCTATGGCGTGTGTGATGTCGGGTAACTTCGGTCGTTTGTCATGGTCTCAGATTTTGAACTTTTGAAGTGTGCACATTGACTACGGCATCTGTGCTGTCAGATAACTTTGTTCATCTCAGTATGCAAAGAAACCTAGCCAAATGAAGAGCTAGAGCGTGATCTAAAAAGTGCTAGTGAGGACAAAGATGTTTGTGCTCTACGGACGTCCATTTCCTCTAATATGCTGATATCTTGTGGTTACTAGGTCGCTTCCTGTATAGCATCCTCGTATTCAGAGATCAATTAGCTTGAAAAGCTTCCTAACTACAAAGAGACAAATATGGTAATCTAGAACTCCTGTGTTGCTGTTTCCCCGAATTTGAGGATGCGCTTGGGCTGTGTGTCTTTTTATGGTCTTCTCCAACGCTTCCCAGTCTGTGCCATTTTCATCTTCATTAGTGATCTTCTGCTTGGGTGTCGTGTGTCCTCCTTGCAATTTTTAGCACTCTTGGGAGGGCCTCAACTTCAGTGGCATGGCATCGCATCTTTTTTTTTTCTATAAAGGAAGTTCGGCAATAGCCTACTCTCCCGGACTTGAATTAAATTAAGAAACAAAGGTACAATAGAAGGGGACTAGTGCCCACGGGACCCCCCAAATCCCACAAAGCAGGGGAAGCTTGGTTGATTCCTACGTTGCATTACAAAGAAGGTTGATCACCCTCTCGTCGCCCTCATGCGGGACCCACTTGGGTTTGAGCTTGTTGTTGATCAAAAGGAGGACTTGATGGTGCCTGAAGGGGGGGGATTTCTTACTGTTGACAATCCTTTTGCCAAGGAGGAATAGAGATTTTTCAATCGACCACTCCCTGGGGGAGTCGCCGAAGTTGAGAGCACACCGCTCCCGCCAAATTTTCCACAGGACTTCCCCTCTGATTGCGTTCCAGAGAGCCGCAGAGCATCCAATCGCTTCACCCAAAAGGACTTGTTTCCAACTAAGCTGTTTCTGAACTCTGATTTTCAGTCCAACCATCTGCCAGATTCTGTAGGAGTTGGGGCAAGTAAGGAAGATGTGTGGGACATCTTCGATTGCACGGTGGCAGCGTTTGCACCACGGAGGGATCCCACAAATTTTGCTTGCCTTATGGTTAGTCCAAATTCCTCGATGAAGAATTTGCCATAAGAGGACCGACTTCTTAATCTCTATAAGTGGGTGCCAGATACCCATGAATTTCATGTCCCACCGAAGCCGCGTCCAAGACAGGCACCACTTCTTGTTGAGGCTGATCTGGAGGTCAGTCGTTTCTTTGATGTTCGGGATTTTGAGTAGGCTATTTCCATTGTGCCATTTGAGACCACGCGCGTTCGGAGCATCATGTCCCATGAGAAGGCGAGTTTTGTGACGATCCCAAGCGAGGCATCTGCTTTGCAAGGTGTTCCATTCTTCGTAGGAAATGTTTATGCGAGGGTCGATATCCTCGTAGTTGATCCAACTGTTGGTGTCATGTTTCCAGAGGTGTTTCCATTTTTTGATTCCTTTGTTCCATAACTTCTTGGCATTTTGAATGTTCCACGACTCCACACTCCGGATGCCATGTATCGGAAACCAGATAGAGTCATTTTGTCTGATTCCGGCCGCCCACTTCCAGTCCTCACTAATTCTTGTGAAGCTTTTGACTTTATTCCAGCCCTTCCAAAGAGAGCAAACGAGATTGGAGCCTTTCGGGAAAACAGGTATCGGGGAGAATAGCAGGGTCATGATGTCAAGGTTCTTCCAGTTCGGGGACCCCGTGAGGGACAGCTCATTTTTGTTTCTGAAGATCAGCTTGGCCCACGAGGCCTCCCTATTGCACCAAGCTTTAATCATCCATTTGGCTGCCAGTTTGTTAGCCATGCACCTAATGTCCAGGATGCCAAGTCCCCCGCTATCTCTAGGGCTGGTGCAGATGGCCCATTTAATTTTAGGCACCCCCCTTCTGTTATGATCACCCGTCCAAAGAAAGTTTCTGCAAATGCTATTCAGTTTGGACAGGCCTTGCTCATTCGGTCTCCAGCAAGAAAGGAAATAGATGGTAGACGAGAGGAGGAACGTGTTGATAACCATCACCCGTCCAGCGAGATTGATTTGCATGCCTCTCCAGTAATTGAGCTTGTTTTCAAGTTTGGCCAGCACCCAGTTCCATCGCTGCTCCATAGAGACGCCAAACCCCAAGGGGATTCCAAGCAGCCGAAAGATTTGGCCCTGCGGAATGATTTGACAGCCATAATCAATGAGAAGGCCAGGTTGATGTCCCACAATGGCCCTAAAGGCTATCTTATTGTGGTTGATTTTGGATCCAGAGGCTTCACAAAAGGTATCAAGACACCTCCAGAAAGTCTCCAGGCTGGTATTATCATTGTGAACGAACGTGTTCATATCGTCGGCAAAAAGTCTCATGATGATTTGACTGTGGTCGTGAGGTAGCTGGAGGCCATTGATATTGCCAGCCTCCACGTGATGAGCCACAAGTCTGCTCAGCCCCTCAGTGGCGATGGCAAAGAGAAGGGGGGCAAGAGGGCACCCTTGTCTAATAGATCTTTTAAGATGGATCGCCTTCGAAAGTTTGCCGTTAACGTTAATTTGGGTCGTTGCGTTGCCGAGAAGGGTCGCGATCATCTTGGTGAATTTCTAACTACATCCGAGGTCTTGGAGCGACTGCAGAATATAGTCCCATTCTAGCCTATCGTAGGCTTTGTCAAAGTCGATCTTGAGGAAGACCACATCTTGATTAGACTCATTTGCAAACTGAATACCTTCCCAAATATCCATAATGGTTTCCAGGATGGACCTGCCTTTGATGAAGCCCTTTTGGTCCTCACTAAGCCAAGATCTCAGGTGGCACGCAAGTCTGTTGGCAATGACTTTGGCGACGATCTTGTATCCCGTTTGGAGCATCGTTATTGGCCGCCAGTTCTCGATTCTGTTTTTTTCCCCCTTCTTGTGAATCAGCTTGATAATTCCATTATTTATACAAGAAGGAAGAGCACCAAATTTTAGCGCTTCTTGCCAAACCATCCGAAGAGGGGTGGCAACCACCAGCTTGAAGGATTTAAAAAATTCGTTAGTGAGTCCGTCGGGTCCCGGGCTTTTACCAAGAGGGAGGGCATCAATGACCTCAATGATTTCTGATTCAGAGATCGGGGCATGAAGCAGGGAGAGGAGGTTGGGTGGTATTCTCCGGGGGGAAACCCTAGAAATGGCAGCCATGCAGTCCCTTCTATGGTGGGAGAGGGGGTTCGAGGTTCCCAGGAGTCTCGTGAAGTGCTCTTCGATGATGCCAACATTATCTTCTTCCGAGTTGCATACCTTGCCATGTGGGTCTAGCAGTAGGGGAATCGTCTCTCTGTTATGTTTCCTTTTAAGGATACTGCACATCTCTTTGGTGGGTTTGTCGGCTTTTCCCGCCCACCACTCTTTGAAGAAGATTTGCAAGTTTTTCCTTTGTATTTCTTCCTCGTATCTCAACGCTGCTCTGATTTTTCGGAGACCTTTCTGGGCTTGGTGTTTTCCTTTGTTTACTTCCTCCTCGAGTCGCCAGAGTCTGTGGTAAAGCGCTTCCCTACGAGCCCGCCGCACTGTCTCGAGCATCTTCTTAGTTCTGATCATGATCTTGTGAGACTTGTCGACCGCATTTCTCCAGCACTTGGCTGGGGCCAAGCCAGAGGCAAACGCCACCTTCCACACATCGGCAATCTCTTGATGGACGGAGGGGAGAGAGAAGGTGGAAGCGTTGGCATGGAACCACGGAGCCTTGTGGGTCCTGTTGGAAGGTTGAAAAGTGATAACGATCGGGTAGTGATCAGAGATGGTGAGGTCAGTACGTTGCGTGATGGAAGGGTGGCCCCACAGATGAGTAAAGCTCTGAGAGATGTAGCATCTATCAAGTCTAGCTTTCCTCAGATCATCGCCCGCTTGGAGATTCGACCAGGAAAAGCCATTCGAGTCTTTGAATTCGACCAGATCCAAGTGGAGTTTGGTCATGTCCCACGTTTCTTTCTCCCGACTGTCGATGACCCTGCCCTTGCCCATCCATCTGTCCATAGGGTCTTCCACCATGTTGAAGTCTCCACATATAAGCACGTTGTGGGGAAGCGAGTCAAGAGAAGCCCAAGTGTTCAGCCTCTCCAAATCCCCGTTAGGGGCGTACAAAGAAACCATAGTAACACAGAGGGGAGCACCAAAAGAAACCGCAATCCAGCGGTGGTTTACATCTTCAATGGAGTTCTCAAGCTTTTCAAGCCAGGGCTGTTTAACACCGATAGCCGTTCCACCGGACCCCCGCTGGTGCCTTGTTGGAATCCACACATGGGCCGAGGAAACCTGTCTGAGTCGTTTCAGAAGGTCTTCTCCGTCAATTTTAATCTCTTGAATGCATATAATGTCCGGTTTTAAGCTAATGTCGCGGAGCCATTGACCAATGATGGCCGCTCTTGAGGGGTCGGTTAGCCCCCTAGCATTTAGCGAGATGACAATCATTTTTGTATTGATCCCTCTTTGCGGGAGGGAGCCTTGTCCTTTCTTCTCTTGGCTTCATCTTTCTTTTTCGCTGGGATCTGATCCCGACTTAGAAATCGGTTCTTGTGGGGGTTTTTCCAGGATAGCTCCATAGGCTGTTTTCCTTTGCGGGATACTCCTTGCTGGGGGGAACTGGGCCCCGTGCTCGGCACCGTTTCCGGGATCGTCGATCCAATGATGGAACTTTCGCTATCCATGTTGTCTTCGTTACTAGTGGTGAATCCATCTTCTTTGCTTGTAGTATAGCCCTCCTGGGGGGTTTCTTTGTTGTCAGGGATCTCTAGGGCATTGTCGTAGGTATCTACCTCGAGTGGTTTCCCACCTGGATAGTCAAGCTCGTTGATCTCCTTTCCTAGCTTGCAATACAAATTGCTGTTGGGGGTAAGTGGCAGGTCGTTTCTCTCACCGTTGGCCCTCGGACTTCTTTTCCTTCTTCTTCTGACTTCAGTAAAGCCATCAGCATCAGCTTGTGGATTGAGGAGGCCCTTGCCTTCCCCTTCCTTAGTCGAGTGGGTCAAATCGCCATTGTTGTCTTGAGCAGTTTTGGAGGCTTCTTACGAGCGCTTGTTTTTTTTCCTGTGAGGGCAGTCTTTAATTCTGTGACCTTGCTGGCCACAACGAAAGCACGCGTTGGGGAGGTTTTTGTAGTTGATATCCTGCTCCCAAACATCACCTTCGCCCATGTCCACTTTGATCATTGATGGAAGCGGCGAATTGAGATCGGCCTCGACGCAGATTTGTGGGTGCCACCTAGCATTGAACGAGTGTCTTGCACCTTCATAGATGAGACCACCAATGTCTTCGCGTGAAGCCAACGGCTTGCCGATAGGAGAGACAATGTCCCACACGAAGTTGTACAAGAAGTAAGGGAGGTTAGGGAGCTCAACCCAAAGAGGATACCGAAGTGATTTCGATTTGTCAGGAGTAAAGTCCGGGGACCATCTGAATAGGCACAGGGTCGCCCGACCTAACTGCCAGGTGCCTACGCTTAGGGCTTGGAACGCCATCTCTTCATTCTCAAAGACTAGCAGCATGTGGTTTGCTGGTAAGAACTGACATTTGCTGACAATTAGTCCTCGAGGGAACCACTCTTTTCGAAGCCATTGTCGTACAATTTCGAGCGGGGGCCTAGGGCCAAACACTTGGCCGACGAGGCAAACTTTTTTGAGCTCCGCCTGAGCAGACAGAACTGCGGGTCTACTGAGGGACACGACGGGGGATTCAACACTTTCGGATGCCCCAGGGGCGGCACACGACCCCCCCTCCAGCAGAGCGGCCAGGAAATCGGTCTCCCCAGGGGGAGGGCCCCGATTACTTTTCACAAGAGAGGAAGAAGCCACATCCATGGCCAAACGGAACTTGCACCACTTTTACTTTTCAAAACCCAAAGGCAAGCCCCTCCAACATGGGGAAGAAACTGACCACAACCCAGGAAGACGCTGAAGCCTAGCACTCCATAATCCCACAGGGAAGGGAAGCCCTCTTCCCCAATTCGAACCTTTTCAATTTTCCTTTTTCTTTTTCTTCTTTTTTATATATTATTTTTTTTTTTTCTCTTCTTTCCCCTTTTTTTTTTTCTCTCTCTCTTTCTTTTTTCGAAATTCGGATGTTTTCTCTTTTTCTTTACTCTTCTTTTTTTTTCTTCTTTTTTCTTTTTTTTCTTTTTCTTCTTTTTTTTTTTCTCTTTTTTTTTTCTTCTTTTTTCTTTTCTTTTCCTTCTTTTTTCTTTTTTTTTCTGTCGCACTTACACGGGGCCTGCTCTTTTTATTTTAATTCAACTCCCAAGAAGGAGGCGCTTCCCTCGAGCCCCGCGCCAAAGCTGCCACGTGTCGCCGACTGCAAGCTCCCGGGAACGGTCGATCGGCGATATCCGGCGGAGCAGCCCGACTCCCAGCGATAAACAAAGGACCAGCCTGCGATACACGACCGGCGAACGGCGATGCACGACGGAGCTACCGGCAATACTTCGATGGAGCGATCGGCGACCGCCCAGAGGGAAGAGATCGGTCCGCAGCCAGGCGATCGGGCGATGCCGCAGATATCGGCGATCGTTCCGCCCTCAAGTATCGCCGAGCATCACGGGCGCCCGACGATAACACGATACAACCGACGATACTCGATCCTCGCGATACGCGACTGTTCACCCGTCAGGACGATCGCCAGAGCAAGCCGCGGGTATCGCGATACTCAAGCGAGCAACCGGCGATACTTGGCAGACCACCCGGCGATACGAGGACCTCGGGTATCGCGAAACCAGAGCGATCGCCAGTCCACTCGCGTCGACTGCTCACCCCTCAACCCAAAGGGGAGGGGGAGTAGGTCACGAGGACGGCACGAGCTTTACTCGAAACAAAGAAGACCCCCAAGTCCGTGCGACTCGCGTCTCCGGAACCGCTCGCTGTCCGCAGCAAGCTAGGGTACAACGAGCAGGGACTCAGTCCGCCATAGCCGCAGCTCGCGCATCACCGAAAGTTCTGCACCTGTCTTCTCCGAAAGTTCTGCACCTGACTCAGTCCGCCATAGCCGCAGCTCGCTCTTCAGTATGATCAATGTTCTGCACCTGACTCAGTCCGCCATAGCCGCAGCTCGACCCTCACACCTGGCATCGCATCTTTGGAAGGCACAACATCGGCCTCATCATCGCGATCTTGGGTGGCTCGGCATCACATTTCTGGGGGCACAACATCGCGTTTCTGTAAGGCCTAAGCATCATGATCCTATTAGGCCTGAGCATCGCGATTTTGGGGTGTAGGGCATCGTGTTTGTGTGAGGCGCATCGTCTCATTTTTTCTGGCAGCAGAACATCACGATTCTATAAGGCATGAGCATCGAGATTCTGTTAGGCCTGAGCATCGCCATTTTGGGGTGTAGGGCATCGTGTTTTTGGGAGGCGCAACGTCTCGATCTTGGAGGGCCTCAACCTTGTAGAATCCTTAGCATCGTAATTTTGGATGTTCATTTCTCGGTGAGATAAAGTGCCTGAGTCATTGCGTAAGACCACTAGTTAGATTCCTCCTGAAATTTCCTACCTTAAAAATTCAAAGGTGTGTGGAAGCGTCTTTTTCCTCCGTGGAAATTTAGAGGTAGCGAAAAATAAAAAGAAGAGAGCGGAAGAAAGAAAAAAGAAAAAAGGAAAAAAAAAGAAAAAAAGAGAAAAAAGAAAAGAAAACAGAGAAAAAAAGGAAGATAAGGGAGAGCTTTCTCTTAAAGTGGGCGGTAAGGGCGCTTCTTAAGGGGGCAGCCATTTGTTTAAAGGAGGGTCCTTCAAGTTATTCATTGAGCATTTTAGGGAAAAAGGGGGTGAATCCTTTTTTTGTTGAAGCTTCTAAGTGGAGTGCTTTTCTGCATGGTCCGTGGTCTTCTCCGAATTATTTCTTTGGCGCGCAATTCAGGGTCCATGGTCTTCCCGGAATTCATGGCTCTGTCAGCCCCCTCCCTCGTGAGAAGCAACCTAGCCCCACCCTCGGGGGAGATCGATAAGCTGGCCCCTATTTTGGAGGGGGGATCTTGTGTCACCCTTGGGGCCTTCGAGGGTGTTGAGCCTCCCTTGGTCTCTCTCAGTAGATCTGCAATTTTGTCAACGCAAGAAGAGCTCAAGGAAGTTTGTCTCATCGGACAAATGTTTGGCCCTAGGCCCCCGCTCGAAGCTATGTGCCAGTGGCTTGGCAATGAGTGGTTCCCCCGAGGGTTGATTGTTTATAAGTGTCAGTTCTTACCAGCTAGTCATATGTTGCTAGTCTTTGAGAATGAAGATATGGCGTTATGAGAAATCTCTTTGGTACTCTCTTTGGACCAAGGTCACTAACATGCCTTACTTCTTGTACAACTTCGTGTGGGACATTGTTTCTCCTATTGGCACGGTGTTGGCTTCATAGGAGGATGTTGGTGGTCTCATTTATGAAGGTGCGAGACATTCATTCAACACTTGGTGGCACCCTCAAATCTATGTCGAGGCTGACCTCAGCACGCCGCTTCCGTCGAAGATCAAAGTGGACTGGGGTGAAGGGATGTCTAGGAACAAGACATTAATTACAAAAACCTACCTAACACGTGCTTTCATTGTGGCCAACAAGGTCACAGGATTAAAGATTGTCCATTGAGACAAAAAAGCAAGCAAAATCAAGAAGCCTCCAGAAATTATCAAGACAACAAAGGGACACTGAATTGCCTGGCGAACGAAGAGGAAGCTAAGGGCCCCCATAACCTAGTAGCCAATGCAGAAGGGTTCACGGAAGTCAGAAGAAGAAGTAAAAGAATCCCTGGGGTGACATCTGAGAAAAAATGTATGCCAGATACCCCCTCAAACAACTTGTATTGCAATTTGGAAAAGGAGATTAATGAGGTTGATTACCCAGGTAGGAACCAGTTTGAGGTGGACACTAGCGACAAAGCCCTAGAGATCCATGAAAATAAAGAAACCTTCCTAGAGGGTTACACTACAAGCAAAGAAGATGGCTATGCCACTAGCAACGAAGATAACATGGATAGTGAAAGTTCCACCATTGGATTGACTATTCTGGAAACAGTTTCTTGTTCATTCCAACAGGGGGCATCCCACAAGGGGAAACAACCTATATGAGCTACCCTGGAAAAGCCCCACAAGAACAAATTGCTATGTCGGGACTCCCTCTCGGCGAAAAAGAAAGATGAATCCAAGAAGAGAAAGGATAAGGCCCCCTCCCGCAAAGAGGGTAACTTACGACAATGATCATCATCTCGTTAAATGCTAGAGGGCTAACGGACAACTGAAGAGCGACCATCATTGGTAAATGGCTTCGTCACATTAGCTTAAACCTAGAATGTTTTTGTATTCAAGAGACAAAAATTGATGGAGCAAACCTCTAGAAACGTCTTAGACATGTCTCGACCTATGTTTGGATTTTGACGTCGCACCCAGGGGGGTCCGGTGGGATGGTAATCGATATTAATCAATTCTGGTTTGAAAAGTTTGAGAACTCCATTGAAGATGAGAGCCATCGATGGATTGTCGTTTCCTTTGGTGCCCCCTTTCATTTTACTTTAGCTTCTATGTATGTCCCTAATGGGGAGATGGAGAGGCTAAACACCTGGGCCTCCTTAGACTCACTCCCCCACAACGTGCTAATTTGTGGCGACTTCCATATGGTGGAGGACCCTGAGGACAGATGGAACGGCAAGGGCTGGGTCATCGACAGTCGGGAGAAAGAAACATGGGACAAAACCAAACTACACTTGGATTTGGTCGAATTCAAAGATTCGAATGGCTTTTCATGGTCAAATCTCCAAGCAGGAGAGAACGTGAGGAAGCTAGACTCAATAGATGCTACATTGCTTAGAACATTATTCATCAGTGGCGCCACCCTTCCCTCTCGTAATGCACTGACCTTGCCATCTCTGATCACTACCTGATCATTCTCGCTTTCCAACCTTTCACCAAAATCTGTAAGGCTCCTTGGTTTCATGTCTACACAACCTCCTTCTCTCTCCCCTCTATCCATCAAGAAATTGCTGAAGTGTGGAAGGAGGTGGTCGCCTCCGGCTCATCCCCAAACAAGTGTTGGAGATGTGCGGTCGATAAGTCACACCAGATCATGATGAGAACCAGGAAGATGCTCGAGACAGTTTGGCAGGCACGTAGAGAAGCTTTATGTCATAGATTCTAGAGACTTGAGGAGGACGTGAACAGAGAAAAAACTCAATCCTCGAAAAGTCCTATTCCGAACTCTGTCTCAAGTGAACTAAGTACGTATATTTTATCCCTCTCATCATGCTCACTACAAAAATAAAAAACATAATTTAAATAAAACATAAGATATTTATTTCAATTTATATGTAAAATTTTTACTTACTTCCACGGTAAGTGGACAAAGCACAGGTAAGAGTCGCATAGTGCTCGCATTCTTCTCTTGAACTCCAATCCATTCCCTATGTACACAATGTTCCCCTCTGGCTCTATATCGCACTCTAGTCCAAAGGTGCCTATGCATGTCCTCATAGGCAACTCTGCTCTGCTATCACGATTTGGAGGTGGTATAGGTGTCCTGAAAATAGATAGATAAAAATAAATAAAATTATGTGTTATAATATCATTAAAAATGTTTATGAAAAAAAAAATATACCTATGAGCAGATAGATCTCTTCTTGCATGTGGAGTCACAGAAGAGCCCTCGTCTGATCATTGGGTAAGCATCTAGATCGTACAGTCCAGCTCCTCATCACACATCTCTGAGTAATCATGAAGGGGTTTGGTGTGCAGAACAAGAGGAGGAAGGAGGACATGGAATGAGAGAGAAGAGAGGAACGACGCGCGGATATGCGTGGGAGCCTCGAAACCCACATAATGATCTCTCGTGAGGCAATGCTCTATATATGATGTATATATATGAATATGGGGGTAAGGTCACATGACCCTTACATCCCCAACAATCTCCCACTTAAGGGTCAATGTGACCATAAGTGGAAAAATATACAAAGAATGATGTAGGACTATATAATAATTTACAGGAAGAGTCCGGATCTCAACCCATACCAGATCAGCCTACACCAACCGCCTCAAACAAGGTGTATCCATGCACCTCAAACTGCTCTAGACTCATATCGACAAGAGTCGAGCTCACATATGACTGATGCAAGAACTGATGAAGTTCCTGCAAAGCTCCCACTCGCTCCATGCCTATGTCAATCATCGAACGACTGACAACTCCAAGTGCAAATGCTCCAATAGCAACTACAATGTTTGGTCTCGAGCATAACAACTCGTACATCAAACTCCCGAATGCTGACGAAACATGTGCTATCCTGGCTAATCTAAGCATGTCAGCCATGCCTCTATCCAAGGCATCCAAAGCACCATCGTCAAGACCAACATGTCCTGACATATCTGTGTCAACATCTGGCATGAGCGAATCCAAGAAGACTGCATGATCGCTGACTCCTCAGCATCCAAATCAGCCATCCTATCAACCAAGGATGTGTCTAGCTGTGCATCCTGAGAGCTAATATGCTTTGGTATATGTTGTGTACTATGAGAGCAATCCTGCTCTACCACACCAAGTGTATGATCATGCTCCACATGAGCTGACTGCACAACATCAACACCAAGATCCATCTGATGATCTAACTCTAAGTGAGTATCATCACAATGCTCTATACGAGCATCCACATAATGCTCTAAAGCATCCAACTGATCATCTGAAGTATGCTCCATATGAGCATCCATATGATCAACCAAACCATGCTCTATATAAGCATCATGAGCATCCAAAACATGCTCTACATATGCATCCATCTGAGCATCTGAATCCTGCCATACATGTGCATCATGAATGTCAATAGACCTATCTGTAGGTAGATAAAATGAGACATGGCGAGTCTCACATCGCACATAAGGCTGAACTCCCACTGAGACGAGACTGTCTCTCATATGAAGTACCTGCAGTGGATACCTGTGCCCAATTCTAGCACCTCTGACAAGCATAAGCTGTCCCAATTGCAACTGAAAATGATGCTCACCAAGGAATGCATAACATCTGCTCTCATGTAACTGGCTAATTGAAATCAAGCTCGTAGGGAATGAAGGCACATAACGTACATGTCTGAGCATAAGTGATGCTCCACTAGGTAGCATAAGGCATACATCTCCTGCACCCTCAATGTCATATGCCATACCATCAGGCATGTGTACACATCCACGACTCTCACCTGAGAATCGACAAAACCACTCACGATGTGGTGTAATATGAAATCTGGCTAATGCATCAAGCAACCAATCCATATGTGTGCTATCCAATGAACAAGAGGAATCCTGAGATGAACCATAGGAGAAAGTGATATCACCATTACTAGCATAATCAACTGTCATAGACTCTCCTGAAACCACTACCTGACCTACATCACGTGCATATCTCTGACATCGTCGTTGCATCCGCCTGAAGCAACGTCGTCGAATATGGCCTTCATGACCACAATGCCAACATCGAAGTCGTCGATGTGATCTATGTCTCACATGAGTCAATGGACTCGTATACATATCATGTAGTCTCTGCCATAATGCACTACTCGTCTCCTCATACATAACAGACTCATATATAGAATCCACAAGCTGTAACTGGATAGTGGAGTTGGCCAATGCATCCATATCTATCCATACGTGGTCGGGCATGTCACGAGGCCTCTGTGCATCTCTATGCACATACATGTGTAACCCTGCACGAACCAATGTATGCCACATCTGAGCTTTCCATCTCGGAAAGTCAGTACCATCGAATCGAGAAGACATCATGCTGGCAATCCAAGACTAGCAATGTAATAAGAGACTAAAAACAATACTCTATCTTAAATAGGATCACACCTGCATATCCATATGCATAACTCACATCACATATGTCTCACTGGAGAAGAAAACCGTGTGAACCACCTGTCACATAACCATGCATCTAGCATGCACATAAAACCATGAGCATAAGTCCTGCTCACCAAGTCTCCAATGTGACCAAATAGATGTGAAAGAATCCTGGGAAAAATTTGACAGAGTATCCCCTAAAAACTGAGCAATCAAACAAGATAACCAATAGCAAAAGAACAATGAGTAACCTGTCACCACCTGTCACTGATCTAAGCAAAGATAATGGCAACTACATGTGCCAAAAAGCTAATGGCAATACACGCCAATACAATGGCAATACAACTCCCACTCAAGAATAAATCCTGCAAGATGGTCCAACCTGTCACAAACAATGTGTGACCAAGTCAAACTGAATGGAGATAATCAATGATCCAAAGCTATCACACAAGCTTCAAGATCCACTAAAGCTCCTTTCTAGCATAAAAGCCGGTGAAATTTCGGCAGCATCTCCTCTGTAAAATGGACTCTAGAACCAAAATAACCATGTGGGAATCACCATCCACATATGCCAAGAATCACACTGGCAAATAGATATCAATCAATGACCAAATGCTAATAACGGTGACAAACAAACATGTAACTAAGGCTCCAATCTGGATCATGTACCTGCAAAGAAAACGAAGATACAAGTACCAACTAAGATCCAATGTCAATCTCTCATATAATGATGTGCAATCGAAAAGTAAATCCATAAACAAGTGGCATAAGCAAGACATAGACCACAATGCCACTATACATCCATGATCAAACTCATGATGACATAAACCTCAAAAAGAGTATACCACAATGTCAACTTACATGCCAAACGCGTGACAAGATCATGCTCTACTCTCATATGGAGGAGCTACCATAATGATCATACATATGCAATGCCTTGAAGCTCTAAAAATAAGAGCTTGCACACCAAAAATTCTCTCTCGAAGAAGTTCCAAAGCAAATTCAACCTCCAAGTGCAATTAGGGTTGTTTGGACAAAACTGTACTGCTCTGTGTTTTGCTGTTTCAGAGGTGATAACCTCTGAATCTGAACTTTTGCTCTTCAGTAAACTTCAAGATCTAACTCTTGGCTACGTAACGACATAAAGAACAGCTCAATCAGAGGTGCGTAGCTCAAGATATGCTCAAAATAAGCACCTGTTGTCAATTTCACTTTCACTTGCAACAGTACTGCTCTGTATTCTGCAATTTCGATGACCTTTCACTAGGAATCTGAATCTGAGTTCTTCTGCAAAGTTGTAGCTATCTTTCCAAACTACGAGCAGCAAGTTAAATCATCGCATTCTTATCTGTAGAACTCAAGTTATGACAAAAAAACCGAGCTGCTATCTTACTCATTGTAGATTCACCTTCTACAATTCTCTGCGTTTTTCGAATTTTCGACACTTCAAAAGTCCGAACCAAGTTCCGCGCCCTTCTGTGAAGTTGTAGTTCTCTGTGATAGCTACGCACAGAACTTTAAAACGCGTCAATCCAAGCTTCCTAGCTCGAGTTATGACCAAAATACTGAACAGCTGTCAAGAGATGCCGACCTGCACTTCTACTCCTTCTGACCTAAGCTTCCATTGAAGCTTCTTGCACACCAGCCTTCAACATGCTCTGATACCAATGAAGGGGTTTGGTGTGCAGAACAAGAGGAGGAAGGAGGACATGGAATGAGAGAGAAGAGAGGAACGACGCGCGGATATGCGTGGGAGCCTCGAAACCCACATAATGATCTCTCGTGAGGCAATGCTCTATATATGATGTATATATATGAATATGGGGGTAAGGTCACATGACCCTTACATCCCCAACAAATCATGCATGATAGCCCCTAGAGTATCAGACGGAACTCTTGCTCTCATAAGACTTTTTATGAGAGTGAGTTTCGCCTTTCTCTCTCTACTGGGATCCATAATACCTAACATATAAAACAAAATGCTTAGAAATCAATATATATATATGTGTACATATGTATGTGTGTATGCATTAAGTATGTGTATGTATGCATGTGTGTGTATGTATGTGCATGTATGTGTGTGTGTATGCATGTGTATGTGTGTATGCATCATTATGTGTGTATGTGTGTGTGTATATGTGTGTGTGTCTATGTGTATGTGTGTGCATCTATGAGTGTGTATATGTTTATGTGTGTGTATGTGTCTATGTGTGTGTATGCATGTATGTATGCATATATGTGTGTATGCATTATGTATGTGTATGTATGCATATATGTATGTATGCTTATGCATATGCATTATGTAAGTATATATATGCATGTATGTGTATGTGTGAGTATGTCTCTCTATGTGTGTGTGTATGCATATGTGTGTGTGTATGCATATATGTGTGTATGTGTGTGTGTATATGTGTTTGTATGTGTGTATGCATGTGTATGTGTGTGTATGCATCATTATGTGTGTATGTGTCTATGTGTGTTTGTGTGTGTGCATATGTGTGTGTGTGTCAATGTGTATGTGTGTGTGTGTGTCTATGTGTATGTGTGTGTGTCTATGAGTGTGTATGTGTTTATGTGTATGTATGTATCTATGTGTGTGTATGTGTCTATGTGTGTATGCGTATGCATGTATCTATGCATATGTGTGTGTATGCATGTGTTTGTGTGTGTATGCATCATTATGTGTGTATATGTCTATGTGTGTATGTGTGTGTGTGTGTGTGTCTATGTGTATGTGTGTGTGTCTATGAGTGTGTATGTGTTTATGTGTATGTATGTATCTATGTGTGTGTATGTGTCTATGTGTGTATGTGTATGCATTTATGTATGCATATGTGTGTGTATGCATGTGTATGTGTGTGTATGCATCATTATGTGTGTATGTGTCTATGTGGGTATGTTTGTGTGTGTGTATATGTGTGTGTATGTGTATGTGTCTATGTGTATGTGTCGCTATGCGTCTATGAGTGTGTATGTGTTTATGTGTGTGTATGTGTCTATGTGTGTGTATGTGTCTATGTGTATGTATGTGTCTATGTGTGTGTATGTGTCTATGTGTGTACGTGTATGCATGTATGTATGCATATGTGTGTATGTGTGTGTATGCATTATGTATGCATATGTGTGTGTATGCATTATGTATGTGTATGTAAGCATGTGCATTATGTATGCATGTAAGTATGTATGTATGGATATGCATATGCATTATGTATGCATATGTGTGTATGTGTATATGCATTATGTATGCATATGTGTGTGTATGCATTATGTATGTGTATGTAAGCATGTGCATTATGTATGCATGTAAGTATGTATGTATGCATATGAATATGCATTATGTATGCATATGTATGCATGTATGTGTATGTCTCTCTATGTGTGTGTATGCATAGATGTGTGTGTATGTGTGTGTATATGTGTCTGTATGTGTATATGCATGTGTAGGTTTGTGTATGCATCATTATGTGTGTATACGTCTATGTGTGTATGTGTGTGTATATGTGTGTGTATGTGTGTGTGTGTCTATGTGTATGTGTGTGTATCTATGAGATGTATGTGTTTATGTGTGTGTATGTGTATGTGTGTATGTGTCTATGTGTGTGTACGTATCTATGCATGTGCATTATGTATGCATGTAAGTATGTATGTACATTGTATGCATATGCATATGCATTATGTATGCATGTATGTGTATATGTGTGTATGTCTCTCTATGTGTGTGTGTATGCATATATGTGTGTGTATGTGTGTATGTGTGTGTATATATGTCTGTATGTGTGTATGCATGTGTATGTGTGTATGTGTCTATGTGTGTATGTGTGTGTATATGTGTGTGTATGTGTCTGTGTGTCTATGTGTATGTGTGTGTATCTATGAGTGTGCATGTGTTTATGTGTGTGTATGTGTTTATGTGTGTGTATGTGTCTATGTGTGTGTATGTGTCTATGTGTGTATGTGTATGAATGTATGTATGCATATGTATGTGTATGCATGTGTATGTGTGTGTATGCATCATTATGTGTGTATGTGTCTATGTGTGTATGTGTTTGTGTTAATGTGTGTGTGTATGTGTGTGTGTGTGTCTGTGTATGTGTTGCTATGCATCTATGAGTGTGTATGTGTTTATGTGTGTGTATGTGTCTATGTGTGTGTATGTGTCTATGTGTGTATGTGTATGCATGTATGTATGCATAGGTGTGTGTATGCATTATGTATGCATATGTGTGTGTATGCATTATGTATGTCTATGTATGCATGTAAGTATGTATGTATGCATATGCATATGCATTATGTATGCATATGTATGCATGTATGTGTATGTGCGTGTATGTCCCTCTTTGTGTGTGTATGCATATATGTGTGTATATGTGTGTATGTGTGTGTATATGTGTGTGTATATGTGTGTGTATGTGTGTATGCATGTGTATGTGTGTAAATGCATCATTATGTGTGTATGTGTCTATGTGTGTGTATATGTGTGTATATGTGTGTGTATATGTGTGCGTGTCTATGTGTATGTGTGTGTGTCTATGAGTGTGTATGTGTTTATGTGTGTGTATGCGTCTATGTGTGTGTATGTGTCTATGTGTGTATGTGTATGCATGTATGTATGCATATGTGTGTGTATGTGTGTGTATGCATTATGTATGCATATGTGTGTGTATGCATTATGTATGTGTATGTATGCATGTGCATTATGGATGCATATGCATTATGTATGTGTATGTATGCATGTGCATTATGTATGCATATATGTGTGTATGCATGTAAGTATGTATGTATGTACGCATATGCATATGCATTATGTATGCATATGTGTGTATATGCATGTAAGTATGTATGTATGTACGCATATGCATATGCATTATGTATGCATGTATGTGTATGTGTGTGCATGTCTCTCTCTATGTGTGTGTATGCATATATGTGTGTGTATGTATGTGTGTGTATGTATGTGTATGTGTGTGTGTGTATATCTGTATGTATGTGTGTATGTGTGTGTATATGTATGTGTATATGTGTGTGCATGTGTATGCATTATGTGTGCATGTGTGTATGCAACATTATTCGTGCATGTGTGTATATGTGTGTGTATTTGTGTGTATGTGTGTGTGTGTCTATGTGTATGTGTGTGTGTGTCTATGTGTGTATATGTGTGTGTATGCATATGTATGTGTGTGTGTGCGCATACCTTGCTTCAACGAGATGCATCTCTCTCTGTCTCTCATGCTCTCTCTCTCTGTCTCTCTCGGTCTCTTCTTGTTATCACATCCAAATCCCGGCACAAATGTGCCAGGAGAAATCAATTTTTTTTTTACATTCTAGAGCGTCGCATATGCGACGCTGTCCAGTTTGCCAACATCGCAAATAACGTCGCTAGTTAGCGACGGTATTTGCGACACACTAATTTAGCATCGCATACGCGACGCAAGCATCGCTTATGCAATGAATGCCCGCAAAAAAATCCAAAAATAGCACCGTCGCTTATGCGATGCTAGCGTCGCATAAGCAATGGTGTTCGTTTTTTTTTTCGATTCGGGGGCGTCGCTACGCTCCCTATTTCTTGTAGTGTGAGGAGGAAATGAACAGAGAAAAAACTCAATCCTCGAAAAGTCCACAAAAAATCAAAGCGCTGCTGAGATACGAGGAAGAAATACAAAGGAAAATTTTGCAAATTTTCTTTAAGGAGTGGTGGGCTAGCAAAAGCGAAAAACCCACCAAAGAGATATGCCACATCCTTGTAAGGAAACAAAACAAAGAATAGATCCTCGTATTGCTAGACTCAAATGTCGATGTATGCAATACAGAAGAAGAAGAATTCGGGATCATTGAAGGGCACTTTAAGAGACTTTTGGGGATCTCGACCCCCCTCTCCCACCATAGACGTGACTGCTTGGCAACCATATCTAGGGTGTCCTCTCATAGGATCCCACACAACCTTCATTCCCTACTTGATGACCCTATCTCAGAAGAAGAAATCATTGAAGTCATTGATGCCCTCTTGTGTGGTAAAAGTCCGGGGCCGGACGAGCTCACTAATGGTTTCTTTAAGTCCTTCAAGTTGGTGGCTGCCACCCCTCTTTGTTTGGTCTGGAAGGAGGCACTCAAGTTTGGCACGCTTCTGACTTGTCTCAATAATGGCATTATCAAGTTAATTCACAAACAAGGGAAAAAGAACAAAATTGAGAAGTGGTGTCGGATTACGATGCTCCAAACGGGATATAAGATCATTGCCAAAGTCATAGCCAACGGAATTTCCAGCCATCTGAGAGCGTGCTTAAGCGAGGACCAAAAAGGTTTCGTCAAAGGCAGGTCAATTTTGGAAGCCATTACTGATATCTGGGAAGGTGTTGACTTTGCAAATGAGTCAAGACAAGATGTGGTCTTTCTCAAGATTGACTTTGATAAAGCCTCTGACAGGCTTGAATGGGACTATATTATGTAGTCGCTTAAAGATCTCGGATGCAGTAAAAAATTCACCAAGATTATCTCGACCCTTTTAGGAAACGCACTGACTCAGATTAATGTTAATGGCCAACTTTCGGAGGTGATCAAACTTAGTAGATCGATTAGACAAAGGTGCCCATTGGCTCCCCTTCTCTTTGCCATTGCCATGGAAGGGCTTAGCCGACTAGTGGAACAATAGGTGGAAGCTGGTAATTTCAAAGGCCTCGGATTGCCTCATGACCATGACCAGATCACCATGAGACTTTTTGCCGATGATATGAACACAATAGTCCACAATGATAGTGTGGGACATGAAGTTCATGGCAATCTGGCACCCCCTCATTGAAATAAAAAAATATGTCCTCCTATGGCAGATTCTTCATCGCGGAATCTGGACCAACCTTAAGGCTAGCAAAATTTGTCGGTTGTCTCCCTGGTGCGAACGCTGCTACCGGTGCATCGAAGATGTTTCTCACATCTTTACTTGTCCCAACTCCAGCAAGCTCTAGCAGATTGTCGAAAAGAAAATTAGACTTCAGAAACATATAAGCTGGAAGCAAGCTCTGCTCGCAGAAGTGATCGGCTGCTCCGTGACTCTCTGGAACGGCATCAGAAGGGAGGTCCTATGGAAGATCTGGCGGGAAAGATGTGCTTTTAACTTTGGGAAGAATCACTAACTATAAGAGATCCCCCCCCTCAGGCATCATCAAGTGCTCTTTTTGATCAACAACAAGCTTAAATCCAAGTGGGCCCTGCATGAGAGTGATGAGAGGGTGATTAACCTTCTTTGTAATGCCATCTAAACTCTGTAAAAGCTACCCCTGTCTTGTGGGATTCGGGGGGATCCCTTGGGCACTAGTGCCCTTCTCTTGTACTTTTCTTTTTATTAATTCAAGTTCAGAAGAGTAGGCTATGAGTGAACTTCTTTTATTTAAAAAAAAAACATAAGATGTGTGCATGTCAAGAGGAAGCTACATAGAAAGACAAAAGATGCATGCATTACGACTGAATATTTGAATGACGATCTCAAAGTTTGAATGACGATCTCAAAGTGTGCTTGTCCTTCTTTGCATTGGAAGTCCTTTGTTGAATACGAAGCGGAACTTTGAGGACGTGTTCTTCCTCGAGACAATGTTTGCGTCACAGTTTACGCCACACATGGGATCTCTCTCTCTCCAGTCGCCTTCTGCGCACAGTCATGTTCTTGACCAAAACAGACATGACGAAAGAGCAGGAAAGGGAGGATGAGATAATGACCTTTGCAGGAGAGAGACATCCGTTTGACGACAGAGAGCATGTGCGCGAGCATCACGAAAGCCAACTATTTTGTGCACGCGTCAGAGATGAGTGAGCTTTGATGAACGCCCCGTGATGGAACTACCCAACGCAACTAAATGCCGAGCCCAACCGTCTTTAGCTACCCATTTAAGCCCGCTGCCTTGCTCTCAACTCCTCACTAAATCCTCCCATAGAAAATCGGTGCCCCAGCTCTTCTTCCTCTATCCAATCAGCCATACGCATTACTGCCCGCTTCGCTCACCTACCATTCGGCTCTCAGCAGCACAGAGATGAGCGATTCCAGCTGCATGGCCTCCGCTACGCTTGCGACCTTTAGCGGCGTCGGAGGCGGTGCCTGGCCGATAAAACCTCAAGGAGGCAATGCATTCAGGAGAGACGAGTGGCACTCAAGTGTCGCAGGCTCGAGTTCCGTCGTGATTATCTGTGGTCAAGGCTGTTGCATGAGCCATGTAGTAACGCAGCTGCTGTACAGCTTGGGTGCTAATCCTTGCGTCCTGGAAGTTGTGCGCGACGATAAGCTCTCTTACGAGCATCAGCAGGAGCTTCCCGCCATCTTTGTTGGGGGACGCCTCCTGGGTGGCGTGGACAGGTTGCTGGCAGCTCACATCAGCGGAAATCTGATTCCGCAACTGAAGGAAGCAGGTGCGCTCTGGTTGTAGTAAAACGATGAGGAGAGGATGATCACTGAGGATTATCTCTAAACTCCCGATTTTCCTCATCTCACTGAGCCAAAGAGTGCAGCCAGCAGCTGCCTCGGGGATCTGCTCCACGAACTCCAAAAATGAAGCCGCTCTTTGCTGGCAGTAACAGACATTGGGAATGAACATGGGAAAATGTTCACATTTCTTATTGAGGCCAAAAGGGCTAATCCGGCTTCACCGCGTGTACAAACATACTCTCAGCAATGCATTCATTTTATGAAAGGTTTTGCAATTGACGCGATTCGTCAAATCTACAGAGTGTTCAGTGGCTGCACGTTTCAACTCCTCTTTTTGTCATTTTGTGAAATTGTTCTTTGAATTTTTCTTCTTTAGAAAAAAAAAAGGAAATGTGCAGACATTTTGCGCATCCAGTTCTCTCAGAAAAAAATGAGAGGTCTTAGAGTGCAAGAATCGCATAGTTCATTGACATTCTCTTCAAGAATCTCGCTTCTTTTTCTTTTCATTTGGAAGCGTGGTCTTCCTCTTTACTTTTTTCATAAACTTAAAATCTAAAACATAGGACTTATGCATGTTGAAGTTTCACACAAATAGCAGAAGGAAGAAGAAGAAGCTTGGACCAAACACACAATAATATATGTATTACGACTAGAATGTACAAAAATGAGTGACAAGAGCACAAGACACAATACTAAATTTATTACCACTATGTACGAAAATGAGTGACACGTTAGGGTTATAAGTATATATACAAACCAGGGGAAAAAAAACCTCCTAAAGAGGGAAAAAAAGCCCCGATAGTCCTAGTGTGTTCACTCACATCACCACCTAAATATATCAATTAATACTCCTTGGGAGTGATGTGGTGGACAAGGATTTGACACTCATGTATAAGGAAGTGCCAAGCTATGTGGAATCAATCCACGTAAGTAAGCCCAAAGCTTTGCAGAAAGCTTCAAGCTTCTCTTGAGGGAGAGCCTTCATGGAAAGGTCTGCAATGTTCTACTGCGTGGGCACATATGCCAAGCTAATCTCTCCAATAGAGAACCTCTCTCTGACATAATGATATTGCATCTCAATGTGCTTAGTGCAAGCATGGAACACACTGTTCCTCACAATTGCGAATGTGCTCTGACTGTGAATGAAGATGGTGGTGGCAGAAGATTGACCAACACCCAAATCAACAATAAGGCACCTAAGCCACACACTTTCAACATTCGTTGTGAAAGTTGCCCTGTACTCAGCCTCACAACTAGAAGTGGCCATAGTATGCTAGTTCCTGCTCAACTAGGATATACATGAGCTGCCAAGCATGAAGCAAAAGCCACTAGTGGACACACGAGTGTCATAGCAACCAACCCATTCAGAGTCATAAAAAGCATGTAAATGTGGGAGTAGCGATCCCCCTTTGGGATAAAACAATCGAAGTAGCGGTACCCCTCAAGTAGCGAAAGATGTGCTTAATCTACTGCCAATACTTGACACTTGGGCAATGTATAAACCTGCTCATCTGTGAGACAACAAACTAAATATCTGGCTGCGTAATGCATAAGTAAATCAGGCAACCAATAGCATGCTGATAGAGAAGAGCATCAAATACATCTTTCACATCATGAAGACTCAATCGTAGACCTGTCTCCATAGGAGTGACAATAGGTTTGCAGTCTTCAAAAAAAAGACACTACAATAATGTGCCAATATATTTTGTTTGACACAAAGCTATTCTGCCATCAGCTTGCATAAACTGAATGCCCAAATAATGATGCAGATTCCCCAGATCAGACATCTCAAGTGAGGCATGCAAATCAGCCATCAAATGAGCAATATGCTTTTCATGAGAACCAGTGAGCAGCATGTCATCAACATACACAACAATGATCAAAAGCACATCATTTGCGCGCTTAACATATAAGGTTCTTTTAGTTGGACTGTTTTCAAAACAATGGGCAATTAGGTAGGCATGTATCTTTTCATACCAAGCACGTGGTGCTTACCTTAAACCATATAATACCTTCTTCAACTTGCATACTTGGTTTTCATGCCCTTTTTGCATAAAGCCACAGGGCTGAAAAACATACACTTCTTCATGCAAAATACCATTCAGAAATGAAGTTTTAATGTCCAAGTGATATTCATTCCAACCATGATGAGCTGCAAATGCATAGATGCAACGAACTGTAGTCGTGAATCGTGATTATCTATGGTCAAGGTTGTCGCATGACCCATGTAGTAACGCAGCTGCTGTACAGCTTGGGTGCTAATCGTTGCGTCCTGGAAGTTGTGCGTGACGATAAGCTCCCTTACGAGCATTAGCAAGAGCTTAAACCCAAGTGCTCTTTTTGATCAACAACAAGCTTAAACCCAAGTGGGCCCCGCATGAGAGTGATGAGAGGGTGATTAACCTTCTTTGTAATGTCGTCTAAACTCTGAAAAAACTACCCCTGTCTTGTGGGATTCGGGGGATGCCTTGGGCACTAGTCCCCTTCTCTTGTACTTTTCTTTTTATTAATTCAAGTCTAAAAGAGTAGGCTATGAGTGAACTTCTAGTATTAAAAAAAAAAACATAAGATGTGTGCATGTCAAGAGGAAGCTACATAAAAAGACAAAAGATGCATGCATTACGACTCAATATTTGAATGACGATCTCAAAGTTTGAATGACGATTATCGTTATCGTCATTGTGTGCTTGTCCTTCTTTGCATTGGAAGTCCTTTGTTGAATACGAAGCGGAACTTTGAGGACGTGTTCTTCCTCGAGACAATGTTTGCGTCACAGTTTACGCCACACATGGGATCTCTCTCTCCAGTAGCCTTCTGCGCACAGTCATGTTCTTGACCAAAACAGACATGACGAAAGAGCAGGAGAGGGAGCATGAGATAATGACCTTTGCAGGAGAGAGACGTCCGTTTGACGACAGAGAGCATGTGCGCGAGCATCACGAAAGCCAACTATTTTGTGGACGCGTCAGAGATGAGTGAGCTTTGATGAACGCCCCGTGATGGAACTACTCAACGCAACCAAGTGCCGAGCCCAACCGTCTTCGCTCACCTACCATTCGGCTCTCAGCAGCACAGAGATGAGCGATTCCAGCTGCATGGCCTCCGCCACGCTTGCGACCTTTAGCGGCTGATATTGGTCCGGTATCGCAAACAACTCAACGATACACGATATTGGTCAAATGTCATAAGAAAAACTTCACGATACTCGATATTCCACATATATCGCCGGGAATAAACTCACGATACATGATGTCAGACAAGTGTCGCGAGAGAATTCTCACGATATACGATATTCCACAGGTGTCGCGACTAAGGCTCCATGATACTCGACATGCACGAAGTATCGCGAGCAAAATTCAACGATACTCGATATCTCTCAAGTAACATGAAAAACTCAACGATACACGATATTGGTCAGGTATCATTAGAAACTCAACAATACACGATATTCAACCAGGCTAGGTATCGCGATACTCGACCACATGAGATCACGACATTCAGATGTCGCAATACTCAACCGCGAGAGAACACGATACTTGGATCTTTTGGAGTCCAGATTCAAAAATTTTTGCTAATATGAGTACTTTGTGTCCTCCTTAACACTCCTATGTGTCTATAGATGCAAAATCTCCCTTCAAACCCACGATATTGCACTCACGATACTTGGCGCAGGTCACATCATATCCGGGGCTGTTCACTCAATTTTTGGGTATATTGAGGTGTATTACTTCTGCGTTTCAGTTCTACATCCTCTCTAAGGTTCTTTCTCACAACCACAAGTGAAAAACGAGGTGAATGTACTCTAAAAAATGGAAAAAACTGAGAAGATGAAGGTGGGTGGGGATGGTGATGATGAAGATGAAGGAGAAGAAAAACTCAAAAACTGAGCTGAAAATGGTGATTTTTGTACCTTCCAACGTCGCTACTCTACGTCTTACCGTCACACGTTCGTCCTCCAAGCTCTCTCCCCGGCAACGGCACCAAATTTGGTGTCACTCTAGCACAATGGCAAGTACCAATGTGAGGAGCTCCACCTCATAAATGTCAATCCGCAGAGACGTGAGGACCGGTATGAAGACCAAGAGCAAGTGAAGTGCACAAGTGAGTGAGTGAAAGCACACGAGCATGCACACACATACACACACACGCGCACAAGGTAAGAGCAAAGAGTGGAACAATGGAAGATCTTCGATTACAAAAGAACTCTCTTACAAAGCTGAAATCTACAACAAGCTAACCTCTAAAATGAGCTCTCCAACCCTTTTTATAGTTTTTTGAGTGGTTTTGGCCCTGTCCAGACCTAGTGTCCGGCCTAGTTAAAAATTAGGTTCCAAGGCTTATTTGGGGACTCAAACGGAATCTAAAAATTATGAAAATTGGTAGGACGATACTTCTAATACTCCTCAAGCTCAAGGACTCCTTGGCTTGAACAAAATGGAGTTGTAAAAATAGAAAATGGTATTTACAATGGTTTTAAGTGATAAAAATCATTATTTTTATAGGGATTTCTTCTGAAAATTTGACATGTGCTTCTTGGAGCTTCGGACATGCTCCTTCTTCTTGTGTGTCCACTTCATTGATGTGATTCGCAACTTGTGTGTGACCTTGACTGTCAACAGACTCAAACGAGGCATTTAAGCTTCTCTTCCCTTCATGAGCTTATGTCAAAATCTATCTCATTGGCACAACCAAGTAAAACCTTTCAAGTGGCCATTGTGGGGATTTTCACTCTCATGCATTAGTACATACCTGATCTATTCATAGGGCACTTTTCCTTGCAACTGGCAGTTGTGGGGAACCATGAGCTTCAACATCCATCCACTCTATTCAAGGGGCACCTCTTGGCTTATGGAAAAAGTATGTCTTTGTGGTACGTCCAACACAGTGGGCAAAATACTTAGTTCTGGGCATAAGGGCCTCTTGTGAGTGCAAGTGCAAACATGAAGATCTACTCCATGTAGGGGGCAAAAGTTATGGCTTATTGAGTCAAGTGATAGTTGGCTTTTAGGTCTGTGGAAAGGTGTGAGCTTGTTACCTACATGTTCTATCGGCTCATATCTTGGCAATGTGTGTCATCTAGAGCCCTTTTGATGAAAAATGAGGATCGGCTTCAAGCAGGAAGCACATGGTGAAATGACTTGTATTAGTCGGGATGCCTGTTCCTCAAGTCTTAGATGATGCTAAAGTGGCTCTTCTTAGCAGAAGGTCCATGTCATGAGTCAATGTGCCATACACAAAAGATAAGCTCCATTTAGGTGGCACTATGTGAGCTACGAGGACGTTAGCTCTGGAGTGGCACGGGAAACAATGCTATTCTTTTTCCGCAACAAGACTGAGATCAAGGTACATGAGTCACTTTCCAGACAAAGCTCTTTCAAGTGGAATAGTTCCAAGGGATTTGTGAAGTACTTGTGTTGTGCGAGGGACTTTGAAGAACCTTGACTGCATATGTGGATTCAACCTTACAAGTGGAATATCTTTTGATCCCCTCGGGTCATTGGGATGGTGCCTCATAAGCTTTGGACTAAAGGATACAAAATTTACCTATTTTCTTTGTGCAAGGTTGGGTTCAAGATCTTGTTTTGAAGTTCACTTCAATTGGCCTTTTCTAGAGAATGCGCAAGGCGATGCTTCATAGTTCAAGTGAACCAAGACTCAGGAGAGAGTCTTCGACTAAGACAAAGGTAGGAGGCATAGGATATGAAGACAAGCTGCAGCAGAGAACGATCAGCTTTTTGAAGCAAAGGGATGGGCTAGATGCAACCTAGACCTCATGCACTTGAACAAGCGCTGCATTCTCACGCTATTCAATTGATCTGCTGATCAAAAGAGTACCCTCGCATGAGGAACACAACAGAAGGCTCGTGCGAACCACGTACATCCAAGTAAGTTTCTCTTTTCCTTCTTAGAGCATTACTACAAGACTTAATGTTCTTACCTCTTTATTTACATGGACTCTCTAATACGCATCACACAATTTGTGTGCATATCATGACACGATTCGTTAGGGCTGACAAGGACACCGATCAAACAAGGTTAGGAAGACCTAAAAGGTCACTCCTTTCCCGTTTGTTTCCTACACACTTAGTGTTCTCCCCTTAGCATGAACATTGACGTTAGATCCGTAAGCTAGTATGCACCGGCAATTCAATTTGCAAGGATGCAAATTCTTCCTAGGAGGAGTGAATGGCGTGTTTCGTAGGTGAGCACCTAGGTGGTGATGGCCAAAACAAACACTAAGATCTCTAAGCCGGATCTTGACCTTCTCCCATGTTGTGGATGTGGAGTGGAGTCCTCGTGACCCCGTGGCGACAATGCACTACGAAGCATATGTGTTGAGCCATCTTTCCTTGAATTCAACATCAATCTCTCATTCGCTCCTTGATTCAAGTAGATGCCAGATAACAAGAATGTTTGCCCAACCTCTCTGCGAGCGCCTCTTTTGCATCACATTTCTATGCTATGGTTGCATCTAGTCTCTTTGGTGAGAATGATCCTGTTTCATTTGATGGAGCACAAAATTGAGAAAATTGGATGGTGTTATGTGATCTGAATATGATTCTATAATGAAGGATGGTACCTAGGCTTTATGTGACTTGCCTCCTAGCAAGAAGGCCATTGGCACTAAATGGGTTTACAAGCTAAAGTGTAAGCCTGATGGAACACTTGACAGGTATAAGGCTAGGCTTGTTGCAAAGGGTTATGCCCAGAAAAGAGGCATTGATGTTGATAAGACCTTTGCACCTACATGTCATATGACTACTATTCGTAGCATCTATGCACTTGTAACACATTATGATTGGAATGTACATCAGTTAGACATTAGAACTCCATTTTTGCATGGTGACTTGCATGAAGAAGTGTATGTTTTTCAGCCCCGTGAGTTTGTGCAGAAAGGGCATGAAAACTAGGTGTGCAGGTTAAAGAAGGCATTATATGGTTTAAAGCAGGCACCACATGCTTGGTATGAAAAGATACATGCCTGTGTGATTGCACATGGTTTTGAGAATAGTCCACATGCTTTTGATCATTGTTGTCTATGTTGATGACATGTTGCTCACTGGTCCTACTGAGAAGCATATTATTGATTTTAAGGTTGATTTGCATGCTTCATTTGAGATGTCTGATTTGGGGCATTTGCATCATTATTTGGGCATTCAGTTTATGCTTGTTGATGGTGGAATGGATTTGTGTTAAATGAAATATATTGTCACATTATTGCAACATTTTGTCCTTGAAGACTATAAGCCTATTGCCACTCCTATGGAGACACGTTTATGATTGAGCCTTCATGATGCTGGAGATGCATTTGATGTTGTTCTCTATGAGTAGGTTATGGATGCTTGATTTATTTATGCATTACTCGACTAGATATTCAGTTTGCTATCTCATAGATGAGCAGGTTTATGCATTGCCCAGGTGTCAAGCATTGGCAGGTAGTTATGTGCATATTTCACTAGTTGAGTGGTACCCGGCTACTTGGATTGTTTTATCCCAAGGGCGATCACTACCACTAGATTCTTTTTCTGACAGTGATTAAGTTGTTTGCTATGACACTTGTGTGTCCACTAGCGGCTTTTGCTTCATGCTTGGTAGCTCATGTATATCTTGGTTGAGCAAGAACCAACCTATTGTGGCCACTTCTAGTTGTGAGGCTGAGTATAGGGCAACTTTCACAATGACTGTTGAGTGTGTATGGCTCAGATGCCTTATGGCTGATTTGGGTGTTGGTTAGTCTTTTGCCACCACCATCTTCAATAATGGGCAGAGTGCATTGGCAATTGCGAGGAACCTTGTATTCCATGGTCACACTAAGCACATAGAGGTGCATTATCATTATGTCAGGGAGAGGTTCTCTACTAGAGAGATAAGCTTGGCATATGTGACCATGCAGGAGAACATTGTGAACCCTTTCGCAAAGGCTCTACCTAGGTAGAAGTTTGAAGCTTGCCACAAAGCTTTGGGCTTACTTCCTTTTGTGGAGTGATTTCCACATAGCTTGGCACTTCCTTATACATAAGTGCCAACTCCTTGTTCACCGCATCACTCATAGGGGGATTTGTTGATATATTCAGGTAGTGATGTGTGTGAACACACTAGGACCACCGAGGTACTTTTTTCCCTGTTTAGGAGGTTTTTTCCCTCGGCTTGTATATATGCCTTTTGCCCTAATGGGTTACTAATCTTTGTACATTCTAGTTGTAATACATTTTTTATTGTGTGTTGTGCTCCAAGCTTCTTCTTATTCCTTGTGTTGTTTGCGTGCTTCCATAGACGTCTAACTCCAACAATAATCAAAATGATCATACCATATATATAAGATAGCATTTATTGTTGTAGCCCTTTGGTGCATGTTTGATTTTTCTTTCCCTACTCTGTGGGATTTTGGGGGTTTGATGGTTACTATGCCCCTTCACTTGTGCAATTATTCTTTCAATTAATTCAGGTTGTACGAGACTTTAAACCAATTCAAGTTGTAAGAGACGTTCAACCAATTCAATTTATAAGAGATATTGGGCTTGAGACAAATTTCCTCTTCTTTAAAAGGGATAGAGTAGAACAAAACCTTTATGTCGAAAATGAGATGAAAGGCATAGTTTTGTGAAACCAAATGGAATTTAGGATTTTCTTCATGATGTAAAAACAAGTAATGCATTCTATATTTATATCAATACATAAGAAGAGCCAAAGAAAGTGTTGGAAGAGATCGGAGAGGATGGATCTCATATTTGTTGTTTTCTCATTATGATGATGGTTCAAAACCAATTAGAAATATCAGTACTATACTTGCATCATAATTTCATTAGATGGTCCAAATTATATGTGTTAGATGGTTGACTTGGGAGCTTGAGGGGGTCGATATGTGAACCCACTCTTTGATTAGAGCATATCTGATCTCTCACATCAGTGGCATTTGTAATCCATGTGAGAGGCTAGATGAAAGGCTCTGTTTATAGAGAGAAAGAGAGGGAGTATTGAGAATGTATACTGTTATGGAATACCCCCAAGAGAGGTGTGAACCACCTCTTAGTTGTGATTAGATGGGCTCATACATGAATGCCATGTGGCACCCATGTATGAAGCCATGTGGGGGGGATGATTCATCATTATGGAGAGACACTAAGGCAAGGTCACCACGCGGCTGGGCGGATCATCGAGGAAGAACTCCGTGCGCACATCTCTGTCAAGTGTGGATCGATCGGCGTGCAGAAAGAATCCCAAAATTGGGGAATTCATCGGAGCTTTTACTACATTGGTATCCGAGCCAGGGAGCAGGCGACGGACGCGCCACGCAACAGTAGAAGACACACATACCGAGGCGGCCAGAGAGCAGCCGACGGGCGGCCAGAGAGCAGCCGACAGGCGGCCAGAGAGCAGCCGACAGGCGGCCAGAGAGCAGCCGAAGGACGTCCAGAGAACAGCCCACGAGGTTTGCTCCTCCTTCCCCACTCTTGGATGAGTGAAGCTCCTTAGAGCTTTCCTTTTGTACCCCAGAAAGGCCTGCAACCCAAGCTCATGTGGGATAAAGATCTCTGCCATAGCTCTTCGACAGTGGCTCCAACTTTTTCGAGTGAACTATCAACACACATCAAGAGGTAAAAAATTCGAAAATTTTGAGGATTTGGGATCATGAAGATGATGGTTTGGATCAAGATATTAGCTAAATGAGGATGCACATATGTAATACGGGCTGTGGAGAAGGGTTTTGGGTCTTGGGTTTTCATTGAAAAGCTTCAATCCTTCAGTTTGGAGCTCTTCAAAGTCTCTATTTCAAGAGGGTTACCCTTTCACCTCCCACCGGTGACATACCTCACTTCTCCGGACCATTTCTTCTTCATACCATATCGGATTTTCAAAATCTTGGTCACGTTTCGAAGCTACGCTTTCAAGCTTCGCTCAGAGACCATCGGTGTTGGATTTGGAAGAGATTTGCCCTATCAAAATCTCTCTGCAGCGCTTCAGCAGGAACTAGGCGGCCACTCCCGGGCCTAGTTTTTCTTCATCCCGACTCCAAATCCAATTTTTTCACTTGGGATTGTCTCAAATTCTTGAAGTGCAGGTGCTGGGCAACAATTTGTGGACTGGCGAGGATTGCAAAATTTCTGAAATTCTTCAGTTATACTCAGTTTGCCCGTTTGAGGCTTTTCCTACGCACTTTTGGTGTTGTTTTGGATGGTTTATGGTGTCTAGAACCTCCCCGGACCAAGCGGACATTTCCAATTTTTTTTTGGGACTGGCGAGGAATCAAAATCAGCAGCTTGAAGCATCAAGGACCACCTGGATTTAGCTTCCGCAACTCTACTTTGTATCAGGGAAGTGCTCTTGTGTTATATCTCTCTTCTTCTTGCATATTTAAACTCTACTTCCATTCATTTTCATACTATCTAGTTAGCAAACGGGGGAAGGGTACTTAAACATGGAAACTAAAGGTAAACAAGTAGTTGAGACCACTTCTCCACCTAGAGAGCAACTAGAGGATCAAGATGCTAGGATGGAACAAGTAGAGTTAGGACAAGAAATAGAAGAGAATATAGAAGAAAAAGAGCCTTCACAACAAGAGTATACTTATGAAGAGCTTATAGATGAATTTGTCACTCGTGATCAATTCATTGACTTGAAAGAGCAAACCCTTAAGTTAGAGAAAGATTTGGGTAGCATTACATCTCTTATACAGCAACTTAAGTCTCAAATGATCTCCCTTGAGACTAGTGTCACCTCTTTCCTAGCTAGGAAGGAAAGAGAGACTCCTACCATTCCTCTAGAGATTACTAGGAAAGAGACTTCTCTTCCTAGTAAGCATAAAGGAGAGAGCTCTAGGGAAGCTCCCCTCCTGAAAGACTTGAAACCACCTACCTTCACGGGGGATGACCGAGACAGGAATAAGGATGCAATCTACACTTTTTTACAAAAGTGGCATGATTTGCATCAATTGAAGGGCACCCCACCTGAGTATCGTGTGCTAGAGGCGAGTCTCTCCCTCGGCCCGCGTGCTTATAAGTGGTGGATGAGTCTTAAGGAGGCGAACTCTATCCCTAGTGACTGGACTCAGTTTGAGACTCTTTTCCTAAAAGAGTTTCTTCCTGAAAATGAAGAGGAGAGGAATTGGGATGAGTGGGATAGGATTACTCAAAGAGGCAGGCCTCTTTCAGTCTATCTATCCCACTATAGAGAGATCACTTTGAAGCTTAAGGGTCTAGATGATTTTCAAAAGACCAGAGGGTTTGTTAGGGGCTTGGATAAAGCCATAAAGAGGGAAGTCAGGAGGAATGCGCCTAAGACGTTTGAGGAGGCGATCAAATATGCACAGATATATGAGGACCATAACCGTCCTCAGTATACTCCTATGGAGACGGATCAGCCCCTTAAACCTCTTAGCACCACTAAATTTAAGAAAAAGTTGTCTTTTGGGAAAAACAAGGTTTTTATTAAAAAACAAAGATCACAAGGGCCTAAGCTATCCACAGACCAGTTTGAGAAGGCCAAAAGAGAGAACCTGTGTTTTAGGTGCCTATCCCCTAGCCACTCGTAGTGGAACTGTCCACTCAAGAAGGGGGAAGAAAAGAAGAAAGGACCAGAGTCTAGTACGGCTCCTGAAAGGGGCAAAAAGGCGGTCCACCTAGTGCAGACCCTTCCCATTCATGGCAGGTCTAGCTGCAAGGGAGTGGAGGTGATGCACGAGGATATAGAGCACACGTGTTGTTTGACTCAGTCATTGTGGTCACCGCAGTTTGGACCACATGACTTGGTCAAGCTACATGGTAGTGTATACGGGACCATGGTGCGAGTCATGATAGATGACTCTGCCACTCATAATTTCATAAACTATGCTTTGGTCAAGAAATTGAAGATTCCCCAACAGCCTAGTGCACATAAATACATTGTATCTATGATGCAAGCGCAAGATAAAAGAATATGGGATACTATGGTATCCAATTCGGAAGTCAAGATGCAGGATTATACAGATCATATGGACTTCCAAATTATGAACATGGAGAGGACAGATCTAGTCTTAGGAAGAGAGTGGCTATGGGGGTTGGGAGATACACTTAAACGCAGCTATCAAAATAACACACTCGAGTTTGAAAAGAATGGAAGTAAAGTTTATATTCAGGGAGAGAGAGATGTACCTAGTGCACCTCTCATCTCATCATTAGAGTTGTATAGTCTCTGTTGTTCACAGCATGTACAGGATATGTTTTTATTGTATAGTCATGATATGGAGCATTGTATAGACAGCTCATCTGATGTATATTTTCATGCTTTGAATGTAAATATGAACAGGACTTTCTACTATTCTTTTTTGCAAGAGTGTGTAGTTAAAAGTTTTAAGGATCTTATGTTTGAATACAGAGATGTTTTTCCCACTGACTTACCTAGAGGGCTACCACCTGAGAGAGGGGACATTGACCATGCCATAGAGGTTGTTACTAACACTAACCCTATTAGTAGACCACCTTATAGGCTTAGTGTTTCTCAGCATGAGGAGGTTGAGAAGCAATTGCAGGATTATTTAGATAAAGGCTTCATCAAACCTAGTAACTCACCATGGGCATCGCCAATGCTCCTAGTTAAAAAGAAAGATGGCTCTATGAGACTATGTATAGATTATAGAGCACTTAATAAGGTAACTATCAAAAATAGATTTCCAATGCCTAGGTTGGAAGATCTATTTGATCAGTTACATCAAGCTCGGTATTTTACCAAGCTTGACCTTAGATCAGGATATCATCAGATCAGGATTAGGGTAGAGGATGTCCCTAAAACTACATTTAGGACTAGATATGGGCACTATGAGTTTTTGGTGATGCCTTTTGGTCTCACCAATGCTCCTGCCACTTTCATGAAACTCATGAATAGTGTTTTACGGCCTTATCTAGGACACTTTGTAGTAGACTTTTTAGATGACATTCTGATCTATAGTGCATCAGAACAAGGAACACTTGGAACACTTGAGAAAAGTATTTCAAGTGCTAAGGAAAAATTCGCTCTTTGCTAAAGAGTCAAAGTGTGAATTTTTCAAGACAGAGGTTAGATACCTTGGGCATATAGTCTCCCAAAATGGAATCCAGATGGATCCTGAAAAAGTAAGGGCTATTATGGAATGGCCACATCCACGGAACCTAGAAGAGCTGCAGATCTTCCTAGGTTTATCAGGTTTCTATCGAAGATTCATTAAGAGCTATGCTAAAATTGCTGTCCCTGATGACAGGAACAGCTTAAAGGGAAAGGGAAAGCCTTTCATTGGGGAGACGAACAGAAGCAAAGTATGGAAAAGTTGAAGGTAGCAATTGCTACAGCTCCACTTTTACATATAGCAGATCCCAATAAACCATTTGTGGTTGAGACTGACGCGAGTGATTTTGCTATAGGAGCGGTTTTAGTACAAGATGGTCGACCAGTAGCTTTTGAGAGAAAGAAACTAGAACCGGCTCAAAAGAATTACTCCGTCTATGAGAAGGAGTTGTATGCAATAGTCCATGCTTTGAAGAAGTGGCATCATTATTTATATGGTGCCAAAGTTACGATAGTGTTTGATCAAGAGAGCATTAAGTGGCTCTCTAATCAAACAGACCTTAAAGGTCGTAAGGCCCGATGGGCAGAGACCCTTCAAGAGTTTGATTATGAGCTTAGGTATAGGAAGGGAAAGTTTAATATAGTGGCTGATTCACTTAGCCGCATGCCTATGCTCAATGGACTGAGTTTTACTCAGATCACTAGTGAGCTACTTGAGTCTATTAGAGGGAAATGTAGGCTTGATCCTGCATATTCCGAGATTTGGGAAGCCATAGAGAATGGGGATCGTGATATACGGGTTTCCAATGAGGATGGAGTATCGACTGGTACTCAAGAGGCATTCAAGTGGAAGAATTACAGTGTCCATGATGGATATCTGTTATATAAAGGTAAGGTGTGTGTCCCTAGAGATATTGAGATGAGACGGCATATTTTGTATGAGTGTCATGACACACCTAGTGCGGGACACCCAGGAGTTAACAAGACTTATGATCTTGTTCAGAGGCAGTTTTATTGGCCTGGACTTCATAAGGACGTCCTAGAGTATGTGCTTAAGTGCAATAAATGCCAGGTCAACAAAGCTGAGAGGTTAAGGATTGGAGGGCTACTCCACCCATTGGATATTCCCAACGGGAAGTGGGAGAGTATCTCCATGGACTTTATAGTCGGTTTACCTAAGACACAGAGAGGGCACGACTCGGTCTGGGTAATTGTGGATAGGTTAACCAAAATGGCTAGGTTTATTCCAACACGTACTACAGTTAAGACACCTGAGTTGGCTAGACTCTTTGTAGAGAACCTATACCGGTTATATGGTCTTCCTTTAGACATAGTTTCTGATCGGGATAGGAAGTTTACTAGCCACTTTTGGAGAGCGGTCTTCAAAAGGTTGGATACAAAGCTTAGCATGAGTACGGCCGAGCATCCACAGTCGGATGGGCAAACAGAAAGGGTTAACCAAATCCTAGAGGATATGCTTCGAGCATATGTAAATGAAAGGCAAACTAATTGGGAAGAGTACTTACCTATAGTAGAGTTTGCATATAATAGTGCCAAGCACTCTTCCACCGGGCATAGTCCATTTATGCTTATGTATGGGTTTCAGCCAAGGGCTCCTTATGCAGTTGGCTTGCAGAATGAAAAATTTCAAGCTGCAAAGGACTTCTTGGAAGAAATGAATGATATGCTTAGACTTGCTAAGGACAGCATTAGGAAAGCTCAGGATAGGGCTAGAGCCTATGCTGACCCTCAAAGAAGAGATATCAACTTTGAGGTAGGAGAGCAAGTCTATCTTAGAGTTCCCTCTAGGTCTGAAACCATGAAGACGGGACCTTGTCCAAAATTATCTCCTAGGTATTGTGGACCTTTCCAAATACTTAAGAGAATAGGAAAGATGGCTTACCAGCTCCAACTTCCAGAGAATAGTCAAATCCATCCAGTTTTTCATGTTAGCCGGCTTAAGAAAAGGCTGGGTGAATCTGACAACCTCATTCTAGATAGTGAGGTAGTAGAGCCTATTTCTGTTCAATCTATTCCACATGAGCCAGAGAGCATACTACGCACTCGAGAGAAACGGACGAGGAGTCACTTGTATAAAGAGTGTCTAGTAAAGTGGAAAGATAGTTCAGAAGATAGTGCCACATGGGAACGGGTTAGCACCCTACAGAGACGGTTTCCCAGTTTCAGTTTACCTTCCCAAGAGTTTTCTTAAGGGGAAGGATATGGGGAAACAACACGGAGACAGGACCATGTATTTATATACATGGGGATATAGTGGGTGTGAAGAGATGGATAAGTATGTGTTTGAAGATGAAGAGGTGTTGCAAAATCCTTGATCTACACCAGCCAAATGAACTCCAGGAGTATATGGTGGGCCCTTTTAGCTTGCCAATGGATGTATTAGACACCCTATGTACCTTGGAAGATCACTCTCAAAAAGATAGATCAAAACAGATAAGTTGGAGTTAGCTCAGAGGTGAAAACTTGCTATTCTTGGTTGATACACCTGTCCAGTGTTTTACATAATTCTCTGAGCACAGCAGCAATTAGATTAATTCCTCTTGGGGAAGGCTAGGTAGCTTAAAGAGCTAACTTTAGAGAGTAATCTCATCAAAAATAATGAACCACACACTGAGAATGAGTTTTAACAAGTGATGACATCATCCCGCTTTTCACGGGCTGCTACAGAAATAGACCAGTGAGCAGAAAAAGTAACATAACTCAAGATGTAAGAATTCAATGATCATGCAAATTTGTATGCTTATACTAGACAGTACGCTGAATCCAACAAGCTTAAAATCACTGAATTTGGATGAGTAACCACTGAGAAATGACTCTGACAAGATGACTGAAAAAGTCGGGTACCTGACAGAGAAGAGAAAATGAACATACCCTGTTGACTTCAAATGAACATAACTGAAGATTCCAACATCCAAATGACATGAAAACTTGTGAGCATATAGTAGCCTTATAGAGCTAACTTTACCAAGTTAAATCACGGAAAATGATGAACCAAGTGCAGAGAAACAATCTCTGCAAGCTGACTGAGAAAAACTGAAGTAATGGCAGTGAGTAGTACACATCACAAGAACATGGAAATATGAACCCAAATGATACTGAAAATGAAAGTATATTGCTTGTAAAATACAATGGACTTACTGATACATATGTGTGCCTTGTAATCACACCTTGATATGGCATAAAGCTCAGCTCTTGGAGGTCTTCACATAGGTCTCTCTAACCACGACTAAAACTGCCATCTATTTATAGTTGAGTTTGGGAGGCTAACTTCCCTCAATCACTCTCCAATCAATCAATGATTGATTTGATTCTCTACCTACCACAAATCACGAATTCGTGGCTCCTCTTTCCATTCTTGATCATGTGGGCTCAACCACTTAAGATTCTCTTACTTTTACATTAAGTAAACTCTTCAAAAGTTACAAGAGGTAGTTCACAAGTGAACTTTACATAGTCTTCATTTTGAAGCTTCTTTAATGACTTTGTGAGACTCAAGCCAATACTTAGGCTTGTCATAGACTTGCTCCAACAGCTCCCCCTCAAGCCAAGTATGCTTGAGGTCTTCAATCTTCCAAGATTACCTGCAAACCAATCATAGCCTTGAATTTGCAAAGCTTTGTACCATCCAATGCTTTAGTTAGAATATCTGCACATTGTTGATGAGTGGACACATATGATATTTGAATCTCCTTGCTTACGATCTTCTCTCGTACATAATGATAATGAACTTCAATATGTTTAGTCCTTGCATGAAAAATAGGATTAGCAGCCAAATGAATAGAACTCATATTGTCACCAAAAATAGTTGGAGTTCCAAACTCCAATCCAAGATCTTTGAACAATGTCTTCATCCACATAGCTTCCTGTGTAGCTATGGCAAGACCTCTATATTCAGCTTCAGTAGAAGAGAGAGCAACTGTGGGTTGCTTCTTGGATGACCATGAAATAAGCTTTGAACCTGCAAAGGTAAGATAACCTGAAGTGCTCCTTCTATCTTCCTTGGAGCCAGCCCAATCTGCATCAGAAAATAGCTTCAAACCTAAATCAGATACATAAGGATAATAAAGTCCTTCATTTATGGTTCCTTTGAGATATTTGAGTATCCTTTTGGCAGCATCCATATGTGGTTTCCTTGGTGTGTGCATAAATTGGCTTAGCACACTCACACTGTAACATATATCTACTCTTGTCAATGTGGCATAGTTGAGACTACCCACTAGACTTTGATATGATGTGATGTCCTCTATGAGTTCACCTTCATGTGAGCTCAATTTGTGATTAACCTCCATTGGAGTACCTGCAATCTTACAATCTTGCATCTTGAATTTTGCCAACATGTCCTTAATGTACTTTCTTTGAGTGAGAAACAAACCATGATCTTTGTAGACAACTTCCAAACCTAGGAAGTAGGTAAGTGAACCCAAATCACTTATCTTGAACTCTTCTCTCATCTGATCTTTGATCTTCTTCATACCATCTACATCATTTCCTGTCAATATAATATCATCTACATATACACATAGGTAGATGACCTCGGAATTACTCTTTTTAATAAAGAGTGAAGGATCTGCCTTGCTTGGTTGAAAGCCTTTGTCCTGCAAGAATGAAACAAGCCTGAAATTCCAAGCTCTTGGAGCTTGCTTGAGACCATACAATGCTTTGTTAAGTTTACACACATAATTAGGATAAACTTGATTCTCAAAGCCAGGTGGTTGTGCCATATATACCTCTTCTGTTATCCAACCATTCAAGAATGCATTCTTCACATCTAGTTGAAGTATCTTCCAATTCTTGGAAGAGGCAATACTAAGCAAAACCCTAATAGTAGGCATCTTTGCCACAGGAGAGAATGTCTCCTCATAATCAATTCCCTGAGTTTGTGCAAAGCCTTTTGCTACAAGCCTTGCCTTATACCTGTTAATGGAACCATCAGAATTCTTCTTGAGTTTATAGACCCATCTTGAGCCTATTACCTTCATGGATGAAGTCTTGGGCACCAAATCCCAAGTGTTGTTTTCCTCAAGTGCTTCAATCTCTTCCTTCATTGCATGCTTCCATTCTGTTTTTGCTTTGGCCTCTTCAAATGATGATGGCTCCTCTTGGTTTATGTCCTGTGCTATGTAGATAGAATGTTTAGTTACTAATGAGGTGTCAAACCCATACCTTTCTGGTTTTTTCTTTTCCCTCATAGATCTTCTTAGGCCATGATGTGATGATTCTGCCTCATGTCCAAGTTCCTGCAATTTTGCTTTACCTTTAGACTTCCATGCTTTGATCTTTTCCATGTGAGATTCTTCATCATCCTCTGAGGTGTCTTGTTCTTCAATCTTTGATTGTTCTCTACCAAGCTTTAGAAAATCTTCTTCAAGATCATATGGTAAATTGACCTTCCTGCATGAATCTTCATACCATGAATTGTTCTCATCAAAAACTACATCTCTGCTTACCAAGAATCCTTTGTTGGTAGGGAGGCGCAACGTCTCGATCTTGGAGGGCCTCAACCTTGTAGAATCCTTAGCATCGTAATTTTGGATGTTCATTTCTCGGTGAGATAAAGTGCCTGAGTCATTGCGTAAGACTACTAGTTAGATTCCTCCTGAAATTTCCTACCTTAAAAATTCAAAGGTCTATGGAAGCGTCTTTTTCCTCCGTGGAAATTTAGAGGTAGCGAAAAATAAAAAGAAGAGAGCGGAAGAAAGAAAAAAGAAAAAAGGAAAAAAAAAGAAAAAAAGAGAAAAAAGAAAAGAAAACAGAGAAAAAAAGGAAGATAAGGGAGAGCTTTCTCTTAAAGTGGGCGGTAAGGGCGCTTCTTAAGGGGGCAGCCATTTGTTTAAAGGAGGGTCCTTCAAGTTATTCATTGAGCATTTTAGGGAAAAAGGGGGTGAATCCTTTTTTTGTTGAAGCTTCTAAGTGGAGTGCTTTTCTGCATGGTCCGTGGTCTTCTCGGAATTATTTCTTTGGCGCGCAATTCAGGGTCCATGGTCTTCCCGGAATTCATGGCTCTGTCAGCCCCCTCCCTCGTGAGAAGCAACCTAGCCCCACCCTCGGGGGAGATCGATAAGCTGGCCCCTATTTTGGAGGGGGGATCTTGTGTCACCCTTGGGGCCTTCGAGGGTGTTGAGCCTCCCTTGGTCTCTCTCAGTAGATCTGCAATTTTGTCAACGCAAGAAGAGCTCAAGGAAGTTTGTCTCATCGGACAAATGTTTGGCCCTAGGCCCCCGCTCGAAGCTATGTGCCAGTGGCTTGGCAATGAGTAGTTCCCCCGAGGGTTGATTGTTTATAAGTGTCAGTTCTTACCAGCTAGTCATATGTTGCTAGTCTTTGAGAATGAAGATATGGCGTTATGAGAAATCTCTTTGGTACTCTCTTTGGACCAAGGTCACTAACATGCCTTACTTCTTGTACAACTTCGTGTGGGACATTGTTTCTCCTATTGGCACGGTGTTGGCTTCATAGGAGGATGTTGGTGGTCTCATTTATGAAGGTGCGAGACATTCATTCAACACTTGGTGGCACCCTCAAATCTATGTCGAGGCTGACCTCAGCACGCCGCTTCCGTCGAAGATCAAAGTTGACTGGGGTGAAGGGATGTCTAGGAACAAGACATTAATTACAAAAACCTACCTAACACGTGCTTTCATTGTGGCCAACAAGGTCACAGGATTAAAGATTGTCCATTGAGACAAAAAAGCAAGCAAAATCAAGAAGCCTCCAGAAATTATCAAGACAACAAAGGGACACTGAATTGCCTGGCGAACGAAGAGGAAGCTAAGGGCCCCCATAACCTAGTAGCCAATGCAGAAGGGTTCACAGGAAGTCAGAAGAAGAAGTAAAAGAATCCCTAGGGTGACATCTGAGAAAAAATGTATGCCAGATACCCCCTCAAACAACTTGTATTGCAATTTGGAAAAGGAGATTAATGAGGTTGATTACCCAGGTAGGAACCAGTTTGAGGTGGACACTAGCGACAAAGCCCTAGAGATCCATGAAAATAAAGAAACCTTCCTAGAGGGTTACACTACAAGCAAAGAAGATGGCTATGCCACTAGCAACGAAGATAACATGGATAGTGAAAGTTCCACCATTGGATTGACTATTCTGGAAACAGTTTCTTGTTCATTCCAACAGGGGGCATCCCACAAGGGGAAACAACCTATATGAGCTACCCTGGAAAAGCCCCACAAGAACAAATTGCTATGTCGGGACTCCCTCTCGGCGAAAAAGAAAGATGAATCCAAGAAGAGAAAGGATAAGGCCCCCTCCCGCAAAGAGGGTAACTTACGACAATGATCATCATCTCGTTAAATGCTAGAGGGCTAACGGACAACTGAAGAGCGACCATCATTGGTAAATGGCTTCGTCACATTAGCTTAAACCTAGAATGTTTTTGTATTCAAGAGACAAAAATTGATGGAGCAAACCTCTAGAAACGTCTTAGACATGTCTCGACCTATGTTTGGATTTTGACGTCGCACCCAGGGGGGTCCGGTGGGATGGTAATCGATATTAATCAATTCTGGTTTGAAAAGTTTGAGAACTCCATTGAAGATGAGAGCCATCGATGGATTGTCGTTTCCTTTGGTGCCCCCTTTCATTTTACTTTAGCTTCTATGTATGTCCCTAATGGGGAGATGGAGAGGCTAAACACCTGGGCCTCCTTAGACTCACTCCCCCACAACGTGCTAATTTGTGGCGACTTCCATATGGTGGAGGACCCTGAGGACAGATGGAACGGCAAGGGCTGGGTCATCGACAGTCGGGAGAAAGAAACATGGGACAAAACCAAACTGCACTTGGATTTGGTCGAAGTTCAAAGATTCGAATGGCTTTTCATGGTCAAATCTCCAAGCAAGAGAGAACGTGAGGAAGCTAGACTCAATAGATGCTACATTGCTTAGAACATTATTCATCAGTGGCGCCACCCTTCCCTCTCGTAATGCACTGACCTTGCCATCTCTGATCACTACCTGATCATTCTCGCTTTCCAACCTTTCACCAAAATCTGTAAGGCTCCTTGGTTTCATGTCTACACAACCTCCTTCTCTCTCCCCTCTATCCATCAAGAAATTGCTGAAGTGTGGAAGGAGGTGGTCGCCTCCGGCTCATCCCCAAACAAGTGTTGGAGATGTGCGGTCGATAAGTCACACCAGATCATGATGAGAACCAGGAAGATGCTCGAGACAGTTTGGCAGGCACGTAGAGAAGCTTTATGTCATAGATTCTAGAGACTTGAGGAGGACGTGAACAGAGAAAAAACTCAATCCTCGAAAAGTCCTATTCCGAACTCTGTCTCAAGTGAACTAAGTACGTATATTTTATCCCTCTCATCATGCTCACTACAAAAATAAAAAACATAATTTAAATAAAACATAAGATATTTATTTCAATTTATATGTAAAATTTTTACTTACTTCCACGGTAAGTGGACAAAGCACAGGTAAGAGTCGCATAGTGCTCGCATTCTTCTCTTGAACTCCAATCCATTCCCTATGTACACAATGTTCCCCTCTGGCTCTATATCGCACTCTAGTCCAAAGGTGCCTATGCATGTCCTCATAGGCAACTCTGCTCTGCTATCACGATTTGGAGGTGGTATAGGTGTCCTGAAAATAGATAGATAAAAATAAATAAAATTATGTGTTATAATATCATTAAAAATGTTTATGAAAAAAAAAATATACCTATGAGCAGATAGATCTCTTCTTGCATGTGGAGTCACAGAAGAGCCCTCGTCTGATCATTGGGTAAGCATCTAGATCGTACAGTCCAGCTCCTCATCACACATCTCTGAGTAATCATGAAGGGGTTTGGTGTGCAGAACAAGAGGAGGAAGGAGGACATGGAATGAGAGAGAAGAGAGGAACGACGCGCGGATATGCGTGGGAGCCTCGAAACCCACATAATGATCTCTCGTGAGGCAATGCTCTATATATGATGTATATATATGAATATGGGGGTAAGGTCACATGACCCTTACATCCCCAACAATCTCCCACTTAAGGGTCAATGTGACCATAAGTGGAAAAATATACAAAGAATGATGTAGGACTATATAATAATGTACAGGAAGAGTCTGGATCTCAACCCATACCAGATCAGCCTACACCAACCGCCTCAAACAAGGTGTATCCATGCACCTCAAACTGCTCTAGACTCATATCGACAAGAGTCCAGCTCACATATGACTGATGCAAGAACTGATGAAGTTCCTGCAAAGCTCCCACTCGCTCCATGCCTATGTCAATCATCGAACGACTGACAACTCCAAGTGCAAATGCTCCAATAGCAACTGCAATGTTTGGTCTCGAGCATAACAACTCGTACATCAAACTCCCGAATGCTGACGAAACATGTGCTATCCTGGCTAATCTAAGCATGTCAGCCATGCCTCTATCCAAGGCATCCAAAGCACCATCGTCAAGACCAACATGTCCTGACATATCTGTGTCAACATCTGGCATGAGCGAATCCAAGAAGACTGCATGATCGCTGACTCCTCAGCATCCAAATCAGCCATCCTATCAACCAAGGATGTGTCTAGCTGTGCATCCTGAGAGCTAATATGCTCTGGTATATGCTGTGTACTATGAGAGCAATCCTGCTCTACCACACCAAGTGTATGATCATGCTCCACATGAGCTGACTGCACAACATCAACACCAAGATCCATCTGATGATCTAACTCTAAGTGAGTATCATCACAATGCTCTATACGAGCATCCACATAATGCTCTAAAGCATCCAACTGATCATCTGAAGTATGCTCCATATGAGCATCCATATGATCAACCAAACCATGCTCTATATAAGCATCATGAGCATCCAAAACATGCTCTACATATGCATCCATCTGAGCATCTGAATCCTGCCATACATGTGCATCATGAACTGTCAACTAGACCTATCTGTAGGTAGATAAAATGAGACATGGCGAGTCTCACATCGCACATAAGGCTGAACTCCCACTGAGACGAGACTGTCTCTCATATGAAGTACCTGCAGTGGATACCTGTGCCCAATTCTAGCACCTCTGACAAGCATAAGCTGTCCCAACTGCAACTGAAAATGATGCTCACCAAGGAATGCATAACATCTGCTCTCATGTAACTGGCTAACTGAAATCAAGCTCGTAGGGAATGAAGGCACATAACGTACATGTCTGAGCATAAGTGATGCTCCACTAGGTAGCATAAGGCATACATCTCCTGCACCCTCAATGTCATATGCCATACCATCAGGCATGTGTACACATCCACGACTCTCACCTGAGAATCGACAAAACCACTCACGATGTGGTGTAATATGAAATCTAGCTAATGCATCAAGCAACCAATCCATATGTGTGCTATCCAATGAACAAGAGGAATCCTGAGATGAACCATAGGAGAAAGTGATATCACCATTACTAGCATAATCAACTGTCATAGACTCTCCTGAAACCACTACCTGACCTACATCACGTGCATATCTCTGACATCCTCGTTGCATCCGCCTGAAGCAACGTCGTCGAATATGGCCTTCATGACCACAATGCCAACATCGAAGTCGTCGATGTGATCTATGTCTCACATGAGTCAATGGACTCGTATACATATCATGTAGTCTCTGCCATAATGCACTACTCGTCTCCTCATACATAACAGACTCATATATAGAATCCACAAGCTGTAACCGGATAGTGGAGTTGGCCAATGCATCCATATCTATCCATACGTGGTCGGGCATGTCACGAGGCCTCTGTGCATCTCTATGCACATACATGTGTAACCCTGCACGAACCAATGTATGCCACATCTGAGCTTTCCATCTCGGAAAGTCAGTACCATCGAATCGAGAAGACATCATGCTGGCAATCCAAGACTAGCAATGTAATAAGAGACTAGAAACAATACTCTATCTTAAATAGGATCACACCTGCATATCCATATGCATAACTCACATCACATATGTCTCACTGGAGAAGAAAACCGTGTGAACCACCTGTCACATAACCATGCATCTAGCATGCACATAAAACCATGAGCATAAGTCCTGCTCACCAAGTCTCCAATGTGACCAAATAGATGTGAAAGAATCCTGGGAAAAATTTGACAGAGTATCCCCTAAAAACTGAGCAATCAAACAAGATAACCAATAGCAAAAGAACAATGAGTAACCTGTCACCACCTGTCACTGATCTAAGCAAAGATAATGGCAACTACATGTGCCAAAAAGCTAATGGCAATACACGCCAATACAATGGCAATACAACTCCCACTCAAGAATAAATCCTGCAAGATGGTCCAACCTGTCACAAACAATGTGTGACCAAGTCAAACTGAATGGAGATAATCAATGATCCAAAGCTATCACACAAGCTTCAAGATCCACTAAAGCTCCTTTCTAGCATAAAAGCCGATGAAATTTCGACAGCATCTCCTCTGTAAAATGGACTCTAGAACCAAAATAACCATGTGAGAATCACCATCCACATATGCCAAGAGTCACACTGGCAAATAGATATCAATCAATGACCAAATGCTAATAACGGTGACAAACAAACATGTAACTAAGGCTCCAATCTGGATCATGTACCTGCAAAGAAAACGAAGATACAAGTACCAACTAAGATCCAATGTCAATCTCTCATATAATGATGTGCAATCGAAAAGTAAATCCATAAACAAGTGGCATAAGCAAGACATAGACCACAATGCCACTATACATCCATGATCAAACTCATGATGACATAAACCTCAAAAAGAGTATACCACAATGTCATCTTACATGCCAAACGCGTGACAAGATCATGCTCTACTCTCATATGGAGGAGCTACCATAATGATCATACATATGCAATGCCTTGAAGCTCTAAAAATAAGAGCTTGCACACCAAAAATTCTCTCTCGAAGAAGTTCCAAAGCAAATTCAACCTCCAAGTGCAATTAGGGTTGTTTGGACAAAACTGTACTGCTCTGTGTTTTGCTGTTTCAGAGGTGATAACCTCTGAATCTGAACTTTTGCTCTTCAGTAAACTTCAAGATCTAACTCTTGGCTACGTAACGACATAAAGAACAGCTCAATCAGAGGTGCGTAGCTCAAGATATGCTCAAAATAAGCACCTGTTGTCAATTTCACTTTCACTTGCAACAGTACTGCTCTGTATTCTGCAATTTCGGTGACCTTTCACTAGGAATCTGAATCTGAGTTCTTCTGCAAAGTTGTAGCTATCTTTCCAAACTACGAGCAGCAAGTTAAATCATCGCATTCTTATCTGTAGAACTCAAGTTATGACAAAAAAACCGAGCTGCTATCTTACTCAATGTAGATTCACCTTCTACAATTCTCTGCGTTTTTCGAATTTTCGACACTTCAAAAGTTCGAACCAGGTTCTGCGCCCTTCTGTGAAGTTGTATTTCTCTATGATAGCTACGCACAGAACTTTAAAACGCGTCAATCCAAGCTTCCTAGCTCGAGTTATGACCAAAATACTGAACAGCTGTCAAGAGATGCCGACCTGCACTTCTACTCCTTCTGACCTAAGCTTCCATTGAAGCTTCTTGCACACCAGCCTTCAACATGCTCTGATACCAATGAAGGGGTTTGGTGTGCAGAACAAGAGGAGGAAGGAGGACATGGAATGAGAGAGAAGAGAGGAACGACGCGCGGATATGCGTGGGAGCCTCGAAACCCACATAATGATCTCTCGTGAGGCAATGCTCTATATATGATGTATATATATGAATATGGGGGTAAGGTCACATGACCCTTACATCCCCAACAAATCATGCATGATAGCCCCTAGAGTATCAGACGGAACTCTTGCTCTCATAAGACTTTTTATGAGAGTGAGTTTCGCCTTTCTCTCTCTACTGGGATCCATAATACCTAACATATAAAACAAAATGCTTAGAAATCAATATATATATATGTGTACATATGTATGTGTGTATGCATTAAGTATGTGTATGTATGCATGTGTGTGTATGTATGTGCATGTATGTGTGTGTGTATGCATGTGTATGTGTGTATGCATCATTATGTGTGTATGTGTGTGTGTATATGTGTGTGTGTCTATGTGTATGTGTGTGCATCTATGAGTGTGTATATGTTTATGTGTGTGTATGTGTCTATGTGTGTGTATGCATGTATGTATGCATATATGTGTGTATGCATTATGTATGTGTATGTATGCATATATGTATGTATGCTTATGCATATGCATTATGTAAGTATATATATGCATGTATGTGTATGTGTGAGTATGTCTCTCTATGTGTGTGTGTATGCATATGTGTGTGTGTATGCATATATGTGTGTATGTGTGTGTGTATATGTGTTTGTATGTGTGTATGCATGTGTATGTGTGTGTATGCATCATTATGTGTGTATGTGTCTATGTGTGTTTGTGTGTGTGCATATGTGTGTGTGTGTCAATGTGTATGTGTGTGTGTGTGTCTATGTGTATGTGTGTGTGTCTATGAGTGTGTATGTGTTTATGTGTATGTATGTATCTATGTGTGTGTATGTGTCTATGTGTGTATGCGTATGCATGTATCTATGCATATGTGTGTGTATGCATGTGTTTGTGTGTGTATGCATCATTATGTGTGTATATGTCTATGTGTGTATATGTCTATGTGTGTATGTGTGTGTGTGTGTCTATGTGTATGTGTGTGTGTCTATGAGTGTGTATGTGTTTATGTGTATGTATGTATCTATGTGTGTGTATGTGTCTATGTGTGTATGTGTATGCATTTATGTATGCATATGTGTGTGTATGCATGTGTATGTGTGTGTATGCATCATTATGTGTGTATGTGTCTATGTGGGTATGTTTGTGTGTGTGTATATGTGTGTGTATGTGTATGTGTCTATGTGTATGTGTCGCTATGCGTCTATGAGTGTGTATGTGTTTATGTGTGTGTATGTGTCTATGTGTGTGTATGTGTCTATGTGTGTGTATGTGTCTATGTGTGTGTATGTGTCTATGTGTGTACGTGTATGCATGTATGTATGCATATGTGTGTATGTGTGTGTATGCATTATGTATGCATATGTGTGTGTATGCATTATGTATGTGTATGTAAGCATGTGCATTATGTATGCATGTAAGTATGTATGTATGGATATGCATATGCATTATGTATGCATATGTGTGTATGTGTATATGCATTATGTATGCATATGTGTGTGTATGCATTATGTATGTGTATGTAAGCATGTGCATTATGTATGCATGTTAAGTATGTATGTATGCATATGAATATGCATTATGTATGCATATGATATGCATATGTATGCATATGTATGTGTATGTCTCTCTATGTGTGTGTATGCATAGATGTGTGTGTATGTGTGTGTATATGTGTCTGTATGTGTATATGCATGTGTAGGTTTGTGTATGCATCATTATGTGTGTATACGTCTATGTGTGTATGTGTGTGTATATGTGTGTGTATGTGTGTGTGTGTCTATGTGTATGTGTGTGTATCTATGAGATGTATGTGTTTATGTGTGTGTATGTGTATGTGTGTATGTGTCTATGTGTGTGTACGTATCTATGCATGTGCATTATGTATGCATGTAAGTATGTATGTACATTGTATGCATATGCATATGCATTATGTATGCATGTATGTGTATATGTGTGTATGTCTCTCTATGTGTGTGTGTATGCATATATGTGTGTGTATGTGTGTATGTGTGTGTATATATGTCTGTATGTGTGTATGCATGTGTATGTGTGTATGTGTCTATGTGTGTATGTGTGTGTATATGTAGTGTATGTGTCTGTGTGTCTATGTGTATGTGTGTGTATCTATGAGTGTGCATGTGTTTATGTGTGTGTATGTGTTTATGTGTGTGTATGTGTCTATGTGTGTGTATGTGTCTATGTGTGTATGTGTATGAATGTATGTATGCATATGTATGTGTATGCATGTGTATGTGTGTGTATGCATCATTATGTGTGTATGTGTCTATGTGTGTATGTGTTTGTGTTAATGTGTGTGTGTATGTGTGTGTGTGTGTCTGTGTATGTGTTGCTATGCATCTATGAGTGTGTATGTGTTTATGTGTGTGTATGTGTCTATGTGTGTGTATGTGTCTATGTGTGTATGTGTATGCATGTATGTATGCATAGGTGTGTGTATGTGTGTGTATGCATTATGTATGCATATGTGTGTGTATGCATTATGTATGTCTATGTATGCATGTAAGTATGTATGTATGCATATGCATATGCATTATGTATGCATATGTATGCATGTATGTGTATGTGCGTGTATGTCCCTCTTTGTGTGTGTATGCATATATGTGTGTATATGTGTGTATGTGTGTGTATATGTGTGTGTATATGTGTGTGTATGTGTGTATGCATGTGTATGTGTGTAAATGCATCATTATGTGTGTATGTGTCTATGTGTGTGTATATGTATGTATATGTGTGTGTATATGTGTGCGTGTCTATGTGTATGTGTGTGTGTCTATGAGTGTGTATGTGTTTATGTGTGTGTATGCGTCTATGTGTGTGTATGTGTCTATGTGTGTATGTGTATGCATGTATGTATGCATATGTGTGTGTATGTGTGTGTATGCATTATGTATGCATATGTGTGTGTATGCATTATGTATGTGTATGTATGCATGTGCATTATGGATGCATATGCATTATGTATGTGTATGTATGCATGTGCATTATGTATGCATATGTGTGTGTATGCATGTAAGTATGTATGTATGTACGCATATGCATATGCATTATGTATGCATATGTGTGTATATGCATGTAAGTATGTATGTATGTACGCATATGCATATGCATTATGTATGCATGTATGTGTATGTGTGTGCATGTCTCTCTCTATGTGTGTGTATGCATATATGTGTGTGTATGTGTGTGTATGTATGTGTGTGTATGTATGTGTATGTGTGTGTGTGTATATCTGTATGTATGTGTGTATGTGTGTGTATATGTATGTGTATATGTGTGTGCATGTGTATGCATTATGTGTGCATGTGTGTATGCAACATTATTCGTGCATGTGTGTATATGTGTGTGTATTTGTGTGTATGTGTGTGTGTGTCTATGTGTATGTGTGTGTGTGTCTATGTGTGTATATGTGTGTGTATGCATATGTATGTGTGTGTGTGCGCATACCTTGCTTCAACGAGATGCATCTCTCTCTCTCTCTCATGCTCTCTCTCTCTGTCTCTCTCGGTCTCTTCTTGTTATCACATCCAAATCCCGGCACAAATGTGCCAGGAGAAATCAATTTTTTTTTTTACATTCTAGAGCGTCGCATATGCGACGCTGTCCAGTTTGCCAACATCGCAAATAACGTCGCTAGTTAGCGACGGTATTTGCGACACACTAATTTAGCATCGCATACGCGACGCAAGCATCGCTTATGCAATGAATGCCCGCAAAAAAATCCGAAAATAGCACCGTCGCTTATGCGATGCTAGCGTCGCATAAGCAATGGTGTTCGTTTTTTTTTCGATTCGGGGGCGTCGCTACGCTCCCTATTTCTTGTAGTGTGAGGAGGAAATGAACAGAGAAAAAACTCAATCCTCGAAAAGTCCACAAAAAATCAGAGCGCTGCTGAGATACGAGGAAGAAATACAAAGGAAAATTTTGCAAATTTTCTTTAAGGAGTGGTGGGCTAGCAAAAGCGAAAAACCCACCAAAGAGATATGCCACATCCTTGTAAGGAAACAAAACAAAGAATAGATCCTCGTATTGCTAGACTCAAATGTCGATGTATGCAATACAGAAGAAGAAGAATTCGGGATCATTGAAGGGCACTTTAAGAGACTTTTGGGGATCTCGACCCCCCTCTCCCACCATAGACGTGACTGCTTGGCAACCATATCTAGGGTGTCCTCTCATAGGATCCCACACAACCTTCATTCCCTACTTGATGACCCTATCTCAGAAGAAGAAATCATTGAAGTCATTGATGCCCTCTTGTGTGGTAAAAGTCCGGGGCCGGACGAGCTCACTAATGGTTTCTTTAAGTCCTTCAAGTTGGTGGCTGCCACCCCTCTTTGTTTGGTCTGGAAGGAGGCACTCAAGTTTGGCACGCTTCTGACTTGTCTCAATAATGGCATTATCAAGTTAATTCACAAACAAGGGAAAAAGAACAAAATTGAGAAGTGGTGTCGGATTACGATGCTCCAAACGGGATATAAGATCATTGCCAAAGTCATAGCCAACGGAATTTCCAGCCATCTGAGAGCGTGCTTAAGCGAGGACCAAAAAGGTTTCGTCAAAGGCAGGTCAATTTTGGAAGCCATTACTGATATCTGGGAAGGTGTTGACTTTGCAAATGAGTCAAGACAAGATGTGGTCTATCTCAAGATTGACTTTGATAAAGCCTCTGACAGGCTTGAATGGGACTATATTATGTAGTCGCTTAAAGATCTCGGATGCAGTAAAAAATTCACCAAGATTATCTCGACCCTTTTAGGAAACGCACTGACTCAGATTAATGTTAATGGCCAACTTTCGGAGGTGATCAAACTTAGTAGATCGATTAGACAAAGGTGCCCATTGGCTCCCCTTCTCTTTGCCATTGCCATGGAAGGGCTTAGCCGACTAGTGGAACAATAGGTGGAAGCTGGTAATTTCAAAGGCCTCGGATTGCCTCATGACCATGACCAGATCACCATGAGACTTTTTGCCGATGATATGAACACAATAGTCCACAATGATAGTGTGGGACATGAAGTTCATGGCAATCTGGCACCCCCTCATTGAAATAAAAAAATATGTCCTCCTATGGCAGATTCTTCATCGCGGAATCTGGACCAACCTTAAGGCTAGCAAAATTTGTCGGTTGTCTCCCTGGTGCGAACGCTGCTACCGGTGCATCGAAGATGTTTCTCACATCTTTACTTGTCCCAACTCCAGCAAGCTCTAGCAGATTGTCGAAAAGAAAATTAGACTTCAGAAACATATAAGCTGGAAGCAAGCTCTGCTCGCAGAAGTGATCGGCTGCTCCGTGACTCTCTGGAACGGCATCAGAAGGGAGGTCCTATGGAAGATCTGGCGGGAAAGATGTGCTTTTAACTTTGGGAAGAATCACTAACTATAAGAGATCCCCCCCCTCAGGCATCATCAAGTGCTCTTTTTGATCAACAACAAGCTTAAATCCAAGTGGGCCCTGCATGAGAGTGATGAGAGGGTGATTAACCTTCTTTGTAATGCCATCTAAACTTTGTAAAAGCTACCCCTGTCTTGTGGGATTCGGGGGATCCCTTGGGCACTAGTGCCCTTCTCTTGTACTTTTCTTTTTATTAATTCAAGTTCAGAAGAGTAGGCTATGAGTGAACTTCTTTTATTTAAAAAAAAAACATAAGATGTGTGCATGTCAAGAGGAAGCTACATAGAAAGACAAAAGATGCATGCATTACGACTCAATATTTGAATGACGATCTCAAAGTTTGAATGACGATCTCAAAGTGTGCTTGTCCTTCTTTGCATTGGAAGTCCTTTGTTGAATACGAAGCGGAACTTTGAGGACGTGTTCTTCCTCGAGACAATGTTTGCGTCACAGTTTACGCCACACATGGGATCTCTCTCTTTCCAGTCGCCTTCTGCGCACAGTCATGTTCTTGACCAAAACAGACATGACGAAAGAGCAGGAAAGGGAGGATGAGATAATGACCTTTGCAGGAGAGAGACATCCGTTTGACGACAGAGAGCATGTGCGCGAGCATCACGAAAGCCAACTATTTTGTGCACGCGTCAGAGATGAGTGAGCTTTGATGAACGCCCCGTGATGGAACTACCCAACGCAACTAAATGCCGAGCCCAACCGTCTTTAGCTACCCATTTAAGCCCGCTGCCTTGCTCTCAACTCCTCACTAAATCCTCCCATAGAAAATCGGTGCCCCAGCTCTTCTTCCTCTATCCAATCAGCCATACGCATTACTGCCCGCTTCGCTCACCTACCATTCGGCTCTCAGCAGCACAGAGATGAGCGATTCCAGCTGCATGGCCTCCGCTACGCTTGCGACCTTTAGCGGCGTCGGAGGCGGTGCCTGGCCGATAAAACCTCAAGGAGGCAATGCATTCAGGAGAGACGAGTGGCACTCAAGTGTCGCAGGCTCGAGTTCCGTCGTGATTATCTGTGGTCAAGGCTGTTGCATGAGCCATGTAGTAACGCAGCTGCTGTACAGCTTGGGTGCTAATCCTTGCGTCCTGGAAGTTGTGCGCGACGATAAGCTCTCTTACGAGCATCAGCAGGAGCTTCCCGCCATCTTTGTTGGGGGACGCCTCCTGGGTGGCGTGGACAGGTTGCTGGCAGCTCACATCAGCGGAAATCTGATTCCGCAACTGAAGGAAGCAGGTGCGCTCTGGTTGTAGTAAAACGATGAGGAGAGGATGATCACTGAGGATTATCTCTAAACTCCCGATTTTCCTCATCTCACTGAGCCAAAGAGTGCAGCCAGCAGCTGCCTCGGGGATCTGCTCCACGAACTCCAAAAATGAAGCCGCTCTTTGCTGGCAGTAACAGACATTGGGAATGAACATGGGAAAATGTTCACATTTCTTATTGAGGCCAAAAGGGCTAATCCGGCTTCACCGCGTGTACATACATACTCTCAGCAATGCATTCATTTTATGAAAGGTTTTGCAATTGACGCGATTCGTCAAATCTACAGAGTGTTCAGTGGCTGCACGTTTCAACTCCTCTTTTTGTCATTTTGTGAAATTGTTCTTTGAATTTTTCTTCTTTAGAAAAAAAAAAGGAAATGTGCAGACATTTTGCGCATCCAGTTCTCTCAGAAAAAAATGAGAGGTCTTAGAGTGCAAGAATCGCATAGTTCATTGACATTCTCTTCAAGAATCTCTCTTCTTTTTCTTTTCATTTGGAAGCGTGGTCTTCCTCTTTACTTTTTTCATAAACTTAAAATCTAAAACATAGGACTTATGCATGTTGAAGTTTCACACAAATAGCAGAAGGAAGAAGAAGAAGCTTGGACCAAACACACAATAATATATGTATTACGACTAGAATGTACAAAAATGAGTGACAAGAGCACAAGACACAATACTAAATTTATTACCACTATGTACGAAAATGAGTGACACGTTAGGGTTATAAGTATATATACAAACCAGGGGAAAAAAAACCCTCCTAAAGAGGGAAAAAAAGCCCCGATAGTCCTAGTGTGTTCACTCACATCACCACCTAAATATATCAATTAATACTCCTTGGGAGTGATGTGGTGAACAAGGATTTGACACTCATGTATAAGGAAGTGCCAAGCTATGTGGAATCAATCCACGTAAGTAAGCCCAAAGCTTTGCAGAAAGCTTCAAGCTTCTCTTGAGGGAGAGCCTTCATGAAAAGGTCTGCAATGTTCTACTGCGTGGGCACATATGCCAAGCTAATCTCTCCAATAGAGAACCTCTCTCTGACATAATGATATTGCATCTCAATGTGCTTAGTGCAAGCATGGAACACACTGTTCCTCACAATTGCGAATGTGCTCTGACTGTGAATGAAGATGGTGGTGGCAGAAGATTGACCAACACCCAAATCAACAATAAGGCACCTAAGCCACACACTTTCAACATTCGTTGTGAAAGTTGCCCTGTACTCAGCCTCACAACTAGAAGTGGCCATAGTATGCTAGTTCCTGCTCAACTAGGATATACATGAGCTGCCAAGCATGAAGCAAAAGCCACTAGTGGACACACGAGTGTCATAGCAACCAACCCATTCAGAGTCATAAAAAGCATGTAAATGTGGCAGTAGCGATCCCCCTTTGGGATAAAACAATCGAAGTAGCGGTACCCCTCAAGTAGCGAAAGATGTGCTTAATCGACTGCCAATACTTGACACTTGGGCAATGTATAAACCTGCTCATCTGTGAGACAACAAACTAAATATCTGGCTGCGTAATGCATAAGTAAATCAGGCAACCAATAGCATGCTGATAGAGAAGAGCATCAAATACATCTTTCACATCATGAAGACTCAATCGTAGACCTGTCTCCATAGGAGTGACAATAGGTTTGCAGTCTTCAAAAAAAAGACACTACAATAATGTGTCAATATATTTTGTTTGACACAAAGCTATTCTGCCATCAGCTTGCATAAACTGAATGCCCAAATAATGATGCAGATTCCCCAGATCAGACATCTCAAGTGAGGCATGCAAATCAGCCATCAAATGAGCAATATGCTTTTCATGAGAACCAGTGAGCAGCATGTCATCAACATACACAACAATGATCAAAAGCACATCATTTGCGCGCTTAACATATAAGGTTCTTTTAGTTGGACTGTTTTCAAAACAATGGGCAATTAGGTAGGCATGTATCTTTTCATACCAAGCACGTGGTGCTTACCTTAAACCATATAATGCCTTCTTCAACTTGCATACTTGGTTTTCATGCCCTTTTTGCACAAAGCCACAGGGCTGAAAAACATACACTTCTTCATGCAAAATACCATTCAGAAATGAAGTTTTAATGTCCAAGTGATATTCATTCCAACCATGATGAGCTGCAAATGCATAGATGCAACGAACTGTAGTCGTGAATCGTGATTATCTATGGTCAAGGTTGTCGCATGACCCATGTAGTAACGCAGCTGCTGTACAGCTTGGGTGCTAATCGTTGCGTCCTGGAAGTTGTGCGTGACGATAAGCTCCCTTACGAGCATTAGCAAGAGCTTAAACCCAAGTGCTCTTTTTGATCAACAACAAGCTTAAACCCAAGTGGGCCCCGCATGAGAGTGATGAGAGGGTGATTAACCTTCTTTGTAATGTCGTCTAAACTCTGAAAAAACTACCCCTGTCTTGTGGGATTCGGGGGATGCCTTGGGCACTAGTCCCCTTCTCTTGTACTTTTCTTTTTATTAATTCAAGTCTAGAAGAGTAGGCTATGAGTGAACTTCTCGTATTAAAAAAAAAAAACATAAGATGTGTGCATGTCAAGAGGAAGCTACATAAAAAGACAAAAGATGCATGCATTACGACTCAATATTTGAATGACGATCTCAAAGTTTGAATGACGATTATCGTTATCGTCATTGTGTGCTTGTCCTTCTTTGCATTGGAAGTCCTTTGTTGAATACGAAGCGGAACTTTGAGGACGTGTTCTTCCTCGAGACAATGTTTGCGTCACAGTTTACGCCACACATGGGATCTCTCTCTCCAGTAGCCTTCTGCGCACAGTCATGTTCTTCACCAAAACAGACATGACGAAAGAGCAGGAGAGGGAGCATGAGATAATGACCTTTGCAGGAGAGAGACGTCCGTTTGACGACAGAGAGCATGTGCGCGAGCATCACGAAAGCCAACTATTTTGTGGACGCGTCAGAGATGAGTGAGCTTTGATGAACGCCCCGTGATGGAACTACTCAACGCAACCAAGTGCCGAGCCCAACCGTCTTCGCTCACCTACCATTCGGCTCTCAGCAGCACAGAGATGAGCGATTCCAGCTGCATGGCCTCCGCCACGCTTGCGACCTTTAGCGGCTGATATTGGTCCGGTATCGCAAACAACTCAACGATACACGATATTGGTCAAATGTCATAAGAAAAACTTCACGATACTCGATATTCCACATATATCGCCGGGAATAAACTCACGATACACGATGTCAGACAAGTGTTCGCGAGAGAATTCTCACGATATACGATATTCCACAGGTGTCGCGACTAAGGCTCCATGATACTCGACATGCACGAAGTATCGCGAGCAAAATTCAACGATACTCGATATCTCTCAAGTAACATGAAAAACTCAATGATACACAATATTGGTCAGGTATCATTAGAAACTCAACAATACACGATATTCAACTAGGCTAGGTATCGCGATACTCGACCACATGAGATCACGACATTCAGATGTCGCAATACTCAACCGCGAGAGAACACGATACTTGGATCTTTTGGAGTCCAGATTCAAAAATTTTTGCAAATATGAGTACTTTGTGTCCTCCTTAACACTCCTATGTGTCTATAGATGCAAAATCTCCCTTCAAACCCACGATATTGCACTCACGATACTTGGCGCAGGTCACATCATGTCCGGGGCTGTTCACTCAATTTTTGGGTATATTGAGGTGTATTACTTCTGCGTTTCAGTTCTACATCCTCTCTAAGGTTCTTTCTCACAACCACAAGTGAAAAACGAGGTGAATGTACTCTAAAAAATGGAAAAAACTGAGAAGATGAAGGTGGGTGGGGATGGTGATGATGAAGATGAAGGAGAAGAAAAACTCAAAAACTGAGCTGAAAATGGTGATTTTTGTACCTTCCAACGTCGCTACTCTACGTCTTACCGTCACACGTTCGTCCTCCAAGCTCTCTCCCCGGCAACGGCACCAAATTTGGTGTCACTCTAGCACAATGGCAAGTACCAATGTGAGGAGCTCCACCTCATAAATGTCAATCCGCAGAGACGTGAGGACCGGTATGAAGACCAAGAGCAAGTGAAGTGCACAAGTGAGTGAGTGAAAGCACACGAGCATGCACACACATACACACACACGCGCACAAGGTAAGAGCAAAGAGTGGAACAATGGAAGATCTTCGATTACAAAAGAACTCTCTTACAAAGCTGAAATCTACAACAAGCTAACCTCTAAAATGAGCTCTCCAACCCTTTTTATAGTTTTTTGAGTGGTTTTGGCCCTGTCCAGACCTAGTGTCCGGCCTAGTTAAAAATTAGGTTCCAAGGCTTATTTGGGGACTCAAACGGAATCTAAAAATTATGAAAATTGGTAGGACGATACTTCTAATACTCCTCAAGCTCAAGGACTCCTTGGCTTGAACAAAATGGAGTTGTAAAAATAGAAAATGGTATTTACAATGGTTTTAAGTGATAAAAATCATTATTTTTATAGGGATTTCTTCTGAAAATTTGACATGTGCTTCTTGGAGCTTCGGACATGCTCCTTCTTCTTGTGTGTCCACTTCATTGATGTGATTCGCAACTTGTGTGTGACCTTGACTGTCAACAGACTCAAACGAGGCATTTAAGCTTCTCTTCCCTTCATGAGCTTATGTCAAAATCTATCTCATTGGCACAACCAAGTAAAACCTTTCAAGTGGCCATTGTGGGGATTTTCACTCTCATGCATTAGTACATACCTGATCTATTCATAGGGCACTTTTCCTTGCAACTGGCAGTTGTGGGGAACCATGAGCTTCAACATCCATCCACTCTATTCAAGGGGCACCTCTTGGCTTATGGAAAAAGTATGTCTTTGTGGTACGTCCAACACAGTGGGCAAAAGACTTAGTTCTGGGCATAAGGGCCTCTTGTGAGTGCAAGTGCAAACATGAAGATCTACTCCATGTAGGGGGCAAAAGTTATGGCTTATTGAGTCAAGTGGTAGTTGGCTTTTAGGTCTGTGGAAAGGTGTGAGCTTGTTACCTACATGTTCTATCGGCTCATATCTTGGCAATGTGTGTCATCTAGAGCCCTTTTGATGAAAAATGAGGATCGGCTTCAAGCAGGAAGCACATGGTGAAATGACTTGTATTAGTCGGGATGCCTGTTCCTCAAGTCTTAGATGATGCTAAAGTGGCTCTTCTTAGCAGAAGGTCCATGTCATGAGTCAATGTGCCATACACAAAAGATAAGCTCCATTTAGGTGGCACTATGTGAGCTACGAGGACGTTAGCTCTGGAGTGGCAGGGGAAACAATGCTATTCTTTTTCCGCAACAAGACTGAGATCAAGGTACATGAGTCACTTTCCAGACAAAGCTCTTTCAAGTGGAATAGTTCCAAGGGATTTGTGAAGTACTTGTGTTGTGCGAGGGACTTTGAAGAACCTTGACTGCATTTGTGGATTCAACCTTACAAGTGGAATATCTTTTGATCCCCTCGGGTCATTGGGATGGTGCCTCATAAGCTTTGGACTAAAGGATACAAAATTTACCTATTTTCTTTGTGCAAGGTTGGGTTCAAGATCTTGTTTTGAAGTTCACTTCAATTGGCCTTTTCTAGAGAATGCGCAAGGCGATGCTTCATAGTTCAAGTGAACCAAGACTCAGGAGAGAGTCTTCGACTAAGACAAAGGTAGGAGGCATAGGATATGAAGACAAGCTGCAGCAGAGAACGATCAGCTTTTTGAAGCAAAGGGATGGGCTAGATGCAACCTAGACCTCATGCACTTGAACAAGCGCTGCATTCTCACGCTATTCAATTGATCTGCTGATCAAAAGAGTACCCTCGCATGAGGAACACAACAGAAGGCTCGTGCGAACCACGTACATCCAAGTAAGTTTCTCTTCTCCTTCTTAGAGCATTACTACAAGACTTAATGTTCTTACCTCTTTATTTACATGGACTCTCTAATACGCATCACACAATTTGTGTGCATATCATGACACGATTCGTTAGGGCTGACAAGGACACCGATCAAACAAGGTTAGGAAGACCTAAAAGGTCACTCCTTTCCCGTTTGTTTCCTACACACTTAGTGTTCTCCCCTTAGCATGAACATTGACGTTAGATCCGTAAGCTAGTATGCACCGGCAATTCAATTTGCAAGGATGCAAATTCTTCCTAGGAGGAGTGAATGGCGTGTTTCGTAGGTGAGCACCTAGGTGGTGATGGCCAAAACAAACACTAAGATCTCTAAGCCGGATCTTGACCTTCTCCCATGTTGTGGATGTGGAGTGGAGTCCTCGTGACCCCGTGGCGACAATGCACTACGAAGCATATGTGTTGAGCCATCTTTCCTTGAATTCAACATCAATCTCTCATTCGCTCCTTGATTCAAGTAGATGCCAGATAACAAGAATGTTTGCCCAACCTCTCTGCGAGCGCTTGGGTGTCGCATATCGCCTCCTCTCCACGAGGATGGGACCTATGACCTGAAATAGTGGAAAACATTAATTCTAGTTGCTACCTATGCAGGCTATGTGAGGATGGCATTTGGTTGGCACCTCAAGGCACACCTCGAGACGGAATGTGAATAAGTCTAAGATCCATATAAGACACTTCTGCACAAATCCAAAAGTCCTCATCTCGTCTTATGCTTCCACTTACCCTCTCATGAGGCCATCTCGGGGATACCTCCGGCTCACTTCATAACATTAGGACCTCGCCCTATGTGCATCACACTCTCCACGTGAATCCACATGTAAACTTATCATTGGAGCATATGTTCCCCTAGGATAGGGCTCTGCTTAATGTGAATTGAGCCATAGAAGTAGTGTTCTGCATTTATGTTAGTATGTGAATTGATGATAATAAAATAAAAATTTATGTTAGTATGTGAATTGATGATAGTAAATAAAAAGAAGATTGGGCATGTCAAGAGAAGACAAAGGATGCAAGAGGAAGCTACTTGAAAAGACAAAAGACGTGTGCATTACGACTCAATATTTGAGTGATCATCAATATTGAGTGACCATCTCAAAGTTTGAATGACGATTATCGTTATCGTCATTCTTTCCTTGTCCTTCTTTGAATTGTAAGTCCTTTGTTTAATACGAAGCGGGACTTTGCGGAAGTGTTGTTCCTCGAGACAATGTTTGCGTCAGCGTTTACGCCACACATGGGATCTCTCTCTCTGGCTCGCTCGCTTGCTCTCTCTCTCTTACCGTGGTCATCTTTGCACAGTCAGAGAGACATCCGTTTGACGACAGAGAGCATTTGTGCACGCGTCAGAGATGAGTGAGCCACAAAAGCTTTGATGAACGCATCCAAGTGCAAGTGCCGAGCCCAGCCGTCTTTAGCCACCCATTTAAGCCCGCTGCCTTGCTCTCAACTCCTCACTCAATTCTCCCATAGAAAATCGGTGCCTCAGCTCTTCGTCCTCTGATCCAATCAGCCATACGCATTACTGCCCGCGTCGGTCACTTACCATTCGGCCCTCAGCAGCACAGAGATGAACGATTCCAGCTGCATGGCCTCCGCCACGCTTGCGACCTTTGCCGACGTCGGAGGCGGTGCCTGGCCCATAAGACCTCAAGGAGGCAATACGTTCACGAGAGACGAGTGGCATTCAAGTGTCGCAGGCTCGAGCTCAGTCGTCATTGTCTGTGGTCAAGGCTGTTGCATGAGCCATGTAGTAACGCAGCTGCTGTACAGCTTAGGTGCTAATCCTTGCGTCCTGGAAGTTGTGCCCGACCATAAGCTCTCCTACGAGCTTCCCGCCATCTTTGTTGGGGGCCGCCTCCTGGGTGGCGTGGACAAGTTGCTGGCAGCTCACATCAGCGGAAATCTGATTCCGCAACTGAAAGAAGCAGGTGCGCTCTGGTTGTAGTAAAACGGTGTAAGAATGATCACTCAAGATTATCTCCAGACTCCCGATTCTCCTCATCCCACTCGAGCCAAAGAGTGCCGCCAGCAGCTGCCTCGGCGATCTGCTCCACGAACTCCAAAAATGAAGCCGCTCTTTGCTTGTAGTAACAGAAATTGGGAATGAACATGACAAAATGTTCACATTTCTTATTGAGGCCAAAACGTGTAATCCGGCTTCACAGCGTGTGTTGTATTAAAGGCAATACATTCATTATTAAAGGCAGTGTTGTATTTTGACGGTCAAATCTACAGTGTTTAGTGGATGCACGTTTCAACTCCTTTTTTTGTCATTTTGAGAAATTCTTCTTTGAATTTTTCATTATTATAATCTTTTTCCTTTAGAAAACATACGTAAGCCCAAATCTTTGAAGAAAGCTTCAAACTTCTCCCGAGGGAGAGCCTTCATGAAAAGGTCTTCAATGTTCTCCTGCGTGGGTGCATATTCCAAGATGATCTTTCCAATAGAGAACCTCTCCCTGACATAATGATATTGCACTTCAATGTGCTTAGTGCAAGCATAGAACACACGATTCCTCACAATTGTGAATGTGCTTTGACTATCAATGAAGATGGTGGTGGAAAAATATTGACCAACACCCAAATCAACGATAAGGCACCTAAGCCACACACTTTCAACATTCGCTGTGAATGTTGCCCTATACTCAGCCTCACAACTAGAAGTGGCCATAGTATGCTGCTTCTTGCTCAATCAGGATATACATGAGCTACCAAGCATGAAACAAAAGCCACTACTGGACACACGAGTGTAATAGCAACCAACCCAATTAGAGTCATAAAAAGCATGTAAATGTGGTAGTAGTGATCCCCAATTGGGATAAAACAATCGAAGTAGCTCGGTACCCCTCAAGTAGTGAAAGATGTGGTTAATCGCCTACCAATGCTTGACACTTGGGCAATGTATAAACCTGCTCACCTATGAGACAACAAACTAAATCTCTGGCTGAGTAATGCAAAAGTAAATCAGGCAACCAATAGCCTGTTGATAGAGAAGAGCATCAAATATATCTTTCGCATCATGAAGACTCAATCGTAGACTTGTCTCCATAGGAGTGGCAATAGGTTTGCAGTCTTCAAGGAAAAAACGCTGCAATAATGTGTCAATATATTTTGTTTGACACAAAGCTATTCTGCCATCAACTTGCATAAACTAAATGCCCAAATAATGATGTAGATGCCCCAAATCAGACATCTCAAATGAGGCATGAAAATCAGCCATCAAATCAGCAATATGCTTCTCATGAGGACTAGTGAGCAGCATGTCATCAACATACACAACAATGATCAGACGCACATAATTTGCACGCTTAACATATAAGGTGCTCTCAGTTGGACTATTTTCAAAACCATGTGCAATTAGGTAGGTATGTATCTTTTCATAGCAAGCATGTGGTGCTTACCTTAAACCATATAATGCCTTCTTCAACTTGCATACTTGGTTTTCATGCACTTTTTGCACAAAGCCACAAGGCTGAAAAACATACACTTCTTCATGCAAAATACCATTTAGAAATGAAGTTTTAATGTCCAAGTGATATACATTCTAACCATGATGAGTTGCAAATGCATAGATGCAAGGAATTGTAGTCATTCGGCATGTAGGTGCAAAGGTTTCATCAAAATCAATGTCTCTTTCCTGTGCATAACCCTTTACAACAAGCCTTACCTTATACCTGTCGCTAATCCACTAGGCTTACACTTTAGCTTGTATATCCACTTAGTACCAATGGCCTTCTTGGTAGAAGGCAAGTCACATAAAGTCTAGGTACCATTCTTCATTATACTTCATATTGCATAGCAGCCATCCAATTTTCTAAACTTTGTGTGTCATCAAATGAAACATGATGATTCTTATCGTAGAGACTAGAGGCGGTCATAGCTTAGCTATCTAATGCAAAATAAGGACTATGAGATCCTAAAAGAGTATGATATGATAGAGATGCATCTAATTTGCTATCACACGAAGTCTGTACTAGCCATTTTGGCATACTTTTTTCCTCCTCAATGTGAGCTCTCTCATCAACAAGTGTAAATCTGCATCAGAATTAGAATAATTTGAATAATCACGTGAAACCTGTAAAGGCTTAGAAGTTTCCTCATTAGGACCAGTGCTAGACTCTCCACCTATAAAAAGAGGTAGCAAAGTTTCATACATATCTTTGGAGCTAACTGATGTCTCCTTAGTACATGAAAGTAATGGCTGAATAGCATCTTCCACAAAAAAAACATCACGGGTAACCAAAATGCATTTAGTCTGTGGATAATAGAGACGATAGCCTTTGGTTTTAGAACTATACCCAACAAAAATACATTTCACTAATTTATCATCTAGCTTTCTATGTTCTTGTTCAGGCACTAATGCATATGCCAAACACCCAAAAACACATAGATGAGCAACAGATGGCTTATGACCATGCCAAGACTCATATGGAGTGATAGACTGTATTGCTTTAGTGGGACACCTGTTAAGTACATATGTTGCACACGTAACAACCTCAAGCCAGAAACTATGTGGTAAAGCCTGAATTTTGACCATGCACCTCGCCATCTCCATGAATGACCTATTCTTTCGTTCAACAACTCCATTCTGTTGAAGTGTATATGGCACCATACACTGGCGTTTTATCCCATGTTCAACCAAAAATGCATTAAAATCAAAAGACATCTATCCCCCCGATCAGAATAGGGGGTGTCCATTTTAGATGTTGATAGATTTTTCCCCAAAACCAAAAACTTTTTGAAGCACATAAACACTTCGGGCTTTGCTTTCCATCGATATACCTATGCATGCCTAGAAAAATCATCAATGAAAGTCATGAAATAAAGAAAGTTTCCAAGAGAGGGTGTCTGCATAGGACCACAAACATCACTTTGAATAAGATGCATTTTTTTAGTGGCCCGAATTAAACAGTACTTTGGAAAGGAGGATTGCTGCATTTTGCCCATAATACAACCTTCACAGACATGTTTACTAGTTGCCTCAAGCTTGGGCAAAGAGGACACCATTTCAGATTTCCGCAGGCATAGCAAACTAGCAAAATTCAGATGACCAAAGCATGCATGCCAAAGCTATGCATCTCACATAGAATGAGAATCATGTACTACACATGCTGAATCATTAATAGATTTTTCATAGTCTATGAGCTTATACATTCCATGACATAAAATGCCAGAAGAAAAAACCACATAGCCATTTCAGAGATCATGAATCATACATCTATCATCAACAAATTTCATAACCAAACCAATCTTTTTTGGGAATTATTTAAATTTCACAACATTCAGTATTAGGGTAGGAGAGCCATGCATGCATGCAAATATAGAGGAGACGCAAGGTAGAGAATTTTCAAAACATAGCATTAAAGGCTGTCACGAGTGGATTCAAGGAGCTCCAACTTCCTCTTCTTCACCCTCTTCCTCAAGATGTTAATGGCTCTCTCTCAAGTTGCTTATCTAGGCTCAAATTTGGCACGTTATTGCGCTATGTGGGATAAAGAAACTTGAAAAATATCTGCACTTTAAAACATTTGTGAGCTTTCATGGCTTTCATGGATGCCTATTTTACTTTTTTCACCACTTTTGGCAAAGATTTGGTAGGCAATTAAAGGGCATTTCTAGCAACCATTCATATCTAGGTGTACTAATATTGTCTATGGACTATAGCATGGGTCAATATTCAGAGGTGAAGACCTTCTAGTAATGCAAATTTGAGCTTGCTAAAGAGACCCTATCATCACTTTTTATCATTTCATCTACCAACACCCACACCCACCTCTTCCGAGAGCCACAATTTTGTGCTTAGAGGTCTCTTGGTTTTGATTTTAAGATTATCTTCCAAGCTGAGCTAAAAAAGGTTGTCACATCAATTGGGCGAGATTTTACATGTCAAGAAAGCTCTCTAGCACTTCAATAGGAAGTAGTCGACCACTTTTGATCCTCGATCTCATAAAAATTAATGCTTGTCTCTTGAGCATAACCTGTTGCAACTAGCCTATCCTTGTATACCCATTTAGTGCTAATAGCTTTCTTTCCTAGAGGCAAATCACATAAAGACAACATTTCATTCTTCATAATAACATCAGATTCTGATCGCATAGTGTAAAGAGTGCATGCATGGAAGAAACATGGAAAGAAGAGTGTACATTAGGGGAAAAAATGAATCCCCCTTGGGCCTTTTAGATTAAGGCCTGATTAGTGATCCACCAATGAGAAGAGAGCAGTGGCCACACTCTAGTCCCTTAAACTACTAGGCTAGGTAGTAGGCTTCCGTTGTTTTTTCTAAGTCAAAGGGATCAAAACCACTATGAGATGGTATTTTTTCAAAGTATCTAGTATAGGAGAGCAAAAGAAAAGTGTGTGTTGTAATTTGAGCTGTCGATCTCTCTTTGAATCCGATGGATGAGTTTGAATTGCCCCTTCGAAGGTGCCTTCAATCTTGCACCTTTAGATCTTTTGATGATCGTATGGCTATTAAGCAGCCGTTTGAGCTAATGGCGTGTTTCAATCTAATCCATTGGATTCCCTTGGACATCCAACATCTCATATCAGCCTTCATTTCAAAAAAGGCACATTTGGTTCTTTGTCGTTTGATGTAAACTTCATCTAAAGGTTAATATTAGTTCCAAAGAACAAGGCACTCTCTCTCTACCTTTTCCAATTTCCCACGATTGAGCTTATTTTGTCCTTTTGTGATAGTGTATGTCTTACATCCTTACCATTCATTTCCAAGGAGATCCAACGTTAACCATGACCCAAGAATTCGAAAAAATGCACCTTGTGTTTTATACCATTGGATATAGACCCATCTAAGGGTGCATATGCATCCTAAAGTCAAATCATTCTCTCTCTTCCTTTTCCAAACTCCCACGACTGAGCCTATTTCGTCTTTTTCTACCAGTATATATTTGATCGTAGCCATTCATGAAAGAAGATCCAAAGGTGCAAAATGAGTATGTATAGAATACCACTAGTTGTTTTCATTATCCCCTTCTTAATCCAAAAGATTAATTTTAATCCCTAAAAATTAGGGATCCTTACAAGGCCCAAAGAGGGTCCATTTTTTTCCCCTAATGACTAACAAAATGAAAGAGTGTGAGACTCAAAAATGAGTATACCATGAAATGGGAAAACTCACATGGATTAGAGTGAGCTTGTCAAGAGCATGGAATAGGCTCCTAAAGATTCTAAGAAAGTACAAATTAGGGAAGAGTTCCTCCTTATATAGAAATGGACGTCACTCTCCAAAGTACATCATGTGTGGGATAATTGCCTTTGAAGGAGAATGAACACAATGGTAGAAGAAAATGGAAAGGTACCCAAATACAATGAGATACAATATGAAAAGGAAATGAAATGGAAATGGAGTATCTCCTAGATACAAAATGGAGATGCCCTCTCATATTCAACACCCCCTCTGTAACTCCACTTTGTAGAGTATGAAGCTTCTAAGGGTATGAGAGAAATGTCAACCATGAGTGTAGCACCAACAACGCGAGTACCAAAAAGAAAGTATCCATTCAGAAATCTATAGCTTCCAAGTGGGATCGACCATGTGTGATCATGAGGTACTCCATAAGAGATCCACAAGATGGATCATGTTTGTGCTCCATAGATAGGCCACCAATGAGGTACAAGAACAAAAAAATCTCTCAGTAGATGAGATCACCTCCATGCGAGATAGATAGGATGATTCCATGTGGTATGTGGGAACCTCCAATGCTTTGACAATATCCATCATGAGATGTTTATTGCCAAGAAGTAGCCCATGCAAGAATGAAATGTAACAAATGAAACATAAAAGATAATCACATGGTAGTAGTCCTCCACGAAATGTACAAAGTCTTCATATATGCATGTACGACCATGACAACCCCCTTTGAACCAAGAAGATGGCTCAAAAAAAGATCCAACTAAGTGACATATCCATGTATATTGAAGAGTATCTTGTGAAGAATGGAAAGATGTTGGACTCCATGAATGGAACATTACATGCTTAGAATGTTATTGTAAATGAGGTAAGTGGGCTTTGAACAGATGAATGGAAAATGATGATTCAATGAGCTACATACCTTGTGTAGGCTATTTCAAATTTTTGCGCCAAATATATATACAGGTTTCGATTCCTCAGTATAAGCGTCTCGAAGTCTACTACAGGTCTAGTAGAACGCGTTTGGGTAGTTCCATTCAACTTTTTTGGTACAATCATTTTTCTGCATCAAGGTATTTCAGTCAGTGACCATGGCTTAAAGCAGTGATGTATTCCGTATGTTGGCTATTGAGGATATGTGGATTGTACCAATTATCCATTGTGGGCTTATACGATGCATCATGTATTGGTCACAAAGGACTGTGGAATATTGTGCAAGGTGTCGAAAAATATCCTATAAAACCTTTGAACATAGGTACTGCAAATACAAGTACTAAAGATGATGCAGATGGTGTCAAAGATGGTGATATTCTTCAAATTCCTGTTCATGCTGCTCTTTCTCTTGCACCTACTGTAGAGCAAATTTGTTGGGATGGTAGAGATGCTCAGACACATGCATTCATAGCTTTTCCTGTCAAACATGCCATTATTCCTCACATTCTCTATTGCAGAATAGCTAAGAATGCTTGGGATATACTTAGCACATTGTACCTGGCTAGGAATGAGGCTCATGTTGCTTACCTTTGAAAATAGTTGGAGAGTGAGCACATGAATGAAGGTGATTCTATGGACAATTTTCTGACAAAGATCAAGGATTTGAAGGAACACTTGATTTCTACTGATGAAGTCCTTCCTGAAAGTTCACTTGTGTAGACGGTTCTGAATGGTCTTCCTGACTCATATCAAAGTTTTGCTTCTACTCTTTTTTTGATGATGAAAGGCAATCCAAATGCATTGACATTTGAAGAGTTAGTTTCTGTTCTGCTATAGGAAGATCAGTCTAGGCAAAACAGGTCTATGATGTGCGTTGTAGATCAAGCTTTCCTAGCTAGTGAGAAGGGCAAAGGAAAATGGAGCTCTTTTACTAGTAAGGAAAAATATGCTAATTCTGCACAATCGAAAATGGAGCTCTTTTACTAGTAAGGGAAAGAAATAAAAAAAGCAGAAATTGTTTTGCAAATACTATAAAGAAAATGATCATGTCATTAAGAGCTGTCCAAAACTGGCTGCTAAAGAGGCAAAAGAAGAAAGAGTTGTATCCCAAAAGTTTAAGTCAAGACAGACTAGTTGCGAAATGACTAGCTCCCAAAACTTGCTATTTTTGGACATACACCTAGCTGGAAAAAATGAACAGTGCTCTCAACCTGGTAGGAATTAGAAAAATTCCTTTTGGGCATAGCAAATAGACTCAGCAAGCTTCCCAATCCAAGTTAAACCACTTCAAATGATGGACTGAGCAATGAACCCATCTTCTCATGAGTAGTTCATGTCTGTAGTAGACACAGATCTTTGGTACTTTGATAGTGGGGCGACCAAAAATATTACCTCGTAACGCAATTTCTTCTCTTCACTCGAGCCTGCCCCTAAAGGGAATACTGTTACATGTGCCAACACTCCTCTTATCCTATTATGGGAGTTGATAAGATCATTCTGACTACTATTGGTGGTAGTTCTTTTACATTATCAAATGCTTTATTTATGCCAAGGATCAAGAAGAATCTGTTATCAGTTTCTACATTAGCCAAGATTGGCTTGGTCGTGAAATTTGTTAATGATAGATGTATAGTTCATGATCTCTCAAATGGCGACGTCATTATTGTTTTTGGCATTTTATGTCGTGGGTTGTATGAGCTCATAGACTATGAAAGATTTGTGAATGATTCAGCATATGCAGTACATGATTCTCATGCTATGTCAGATGCAAAGCTTTGGCATGCATGCTTTCGTCATCTCAATTTTGCTACTTTGCTATGCTTATGGAAATCTGAAATGGTGTCCTCTTTAGCCAAACTGGAGGCAAACGTTGCATGCCATCTGTTGCTCATCTGTGTGTTTTTGGTTGTTTGGCATATGCATTTTTGCCTGAACAACATCGTAGAAAATTGGATGATAAAGCAGAAAAATGTATTTTTTTTTGGTACAATTCTGAAAGCAAAGGCTATCATCTGTATCATCCACAGATTAAACACATTCAGGTTAGCTCTGTTGTTGTTTTTATGGAAGATGCTATTCAACCCTTACTTTCATGTACGAAAGAGACATTTCTTAGCTCCAAAGACATGTATGATACTTTGCTACCTCTGCTTATATGTGGACAATCTAGTGCTGGTCCTAATCAGGCAACTTCTTAGCCTTTGTAGGTTTCATGTGATGATGTAGACCATTCCATTTCTTATGCAGATTTACATGATGCACTTGTTGATGAGAGAGTTGATATTGAGTAGGCAAAAACTATGCCAGAATGGTTCGTGCAGACTTTGCGTGACAACAAATTAGATGCACCTCTATCATATGGTACTTGTTCAGGCTCTCATAGTGCCTCTTTTGCATCACATTTCTATGCTATGGTTGCATCTAGTCTCTTTGGTGAGAATGATCCTGTTTCATTTGATGGAGCACAAAATTGAGAAAATTGGATGGTGTTATGTGATCTGAATATGATTCTATAATGAAGGATGGTACCTGGGCTTTATGTGACTTGCCTCCTAGCAAGAAGGCCATTGGCACTAAATGGGTTTACAAGCTAAAGTGTAAGCCTGATGGAACACTTGACAGGTATAAGGCTAGGCTTGTTGCAAAGGGTTATGCCCAGAAAAGAGGCATTGATGTTGATAAGACCTTTGCACCTACATGTCATATGACTACTATTCGTAGCATCTATGCACTTGTAACACATTATGATTGGAATGTACATCAGTTAGACATTAGAACTCCATTTTTGCATGGTGACTTGCATGAAGAAGTGTATGTTTTTCAGCCCCGTGAGTTTGTGCAGAAAGGGCATGAAAACTAGGTGTGCAGGTTAAAGAAGGCATTATATGGTTTAAAGCAGGCACCACATGCTTGGTATGAAAAGATACATGCCTGTGTGATTGCACATGGTTTTGAGAATAGTCCACATGCTTTTGATCATTGTTGTCTATGTTGATGACATGTTGCTCACTGGTCCTACTGAGAAGCATATTATTGATTTTAAGGTTGATTTGCATGCTTCATTTGAGATGTCTGATTTGGGGCATTCGCATCATTATTTGGGCATTCAGTTTATGCTTGTTGATGGTGGAATGGATTTGTGTTAAATGAAATATATTGTCACATTATTGCAACATTTTGTCCTTGAAGACTATAAGCCTATTGCCACTCCTATGGAGACACGTTTATGATTGAGCCTTCATGATGCTGGAGATGCATTTGATGTTGTTCTCTATGAGTAGGTTATTGGATGCTTGATTTATTTATGCATTACTCGACTAGATATTCAGTTTGCTATCTCATAGATGAGCAAGGTTTATGCATTGCCCAGGTGTCAAGCATTGGCAGGTAGTTATGTGCATATTTCACTAGTTGAGTGGTACCCGGCTACTTGGATTGTTTTATCCCAAGGGCGATCACTACCACTAGATTCTTTTTCTGACAGTGATTAAGCTGTTTGCTATGACACTTGTGTGTCCACTAGTGGCTTTTGCTTCATGCTTGGTAGCTCATGTATATCTTGGTTGAGCAAGAACCAACCTATTGTGGCCACTTCTAGTTGTGAGGCTGAGTATAGGGCAACTTTCACAATGACTGTTGAGTGTGTATGGCTCAGATGCCTTATGGCTGATTTGGGTGTTGGTTAGTCTTTTGCCACCACCATCTTCAATAATGGTCAGAGTGCATTGGCAATTGCGAGGAACCTTGTATTCCATGGTCACACTAAGCACATAGAGGTGCATTATCATTATGTCAGGGAGAGGTTCTCTACTAGAGAGATAAGCTTGGCATATGTGCCCATGCAGGAGAACATTGTGAACCCTTTCGCAAAGGCTCTACCTAGGTAGAAGTTTGAAGCTTGCCACAAAGCTTTGGGCTTACTTCCTTTTGTGGAGTGATTTCCACATAGCTTGGCACTTCCTTATACATAAGTGCCAACTCCTTGTTCACCGCATCACTCATAGGGGGATTTGTTGATATATTCAGGTAGTGATGTGTGTGAACACACTAGGACCACCGGGGTACTTTTTTCCCTGTTTAGGAGGTTTTTTCCCTCGGCTTGTATATATGCCTTTTGCCCTAATGGGTTACTAATCTTTGTACATTCTAGTTGTAATACATTTTTTATTGTGTGTTGTGCTCCAAGCTTCTTCTTATTCCTTGTGTTGTTTGCGTGCTTCCATAGACGTCTAACTCCAACAATAATCAAAATGATCATACCATATATATAAGATAGCATTTATTGTTGTAGCCCTTTGGTGCATGTTTGATTTTTCTTTCCCTACTCTGTGGGATTTTGGGGGTTTGATGGTTACTATGCCCCTTCACTTGTGCAATTATTCTTTCAATTAATTCAGGTTGTACGAGACTTTAAACCAATTCAAGTTGTAAGAGACGTTCAACCAATTCAATTTATAAGAGATATTGGGCTTGAGACAAATTTCCTCTTCTTTAAAAGGGATAGAGTAGAACAAAACCTTTATGTCGAAAATGAGATGAAAGGCATAGTTTTGTGAAACCAAATGGAATTTAGGATTTTCTTCATGATGTAAAAACAAGTAATGCATTCTATATTTATATCAATACATAAGAAGAGCCAAAGAAAGTGTTGGAAGAGATCGGAGAGGATGGATCTCATATTTGTTGTTTTCTCATTATGATGATGGTTCAGAACCAATTAGAAATATCAGTACTATACTTGCATCATAATTTCATTAGATGGTCCAAATTATATGTGTTAGATGGTTGACTTGGGAGCTTGAGGGGGTCGATATGTGAACCCACTCTTTGATTAGAGCATATCTGATCTCTCACATCAGTGGCATTTGTAATCCATGTGAGAGGCTAGATGAAAGGCTCCGTTTATAGAGAGAAAGAGAGGGAGTATTGAGAATGTATACTGTTATGGAATACCCCCAAGAGAGGTGTGAACCACCTCTTAGTTGTGATTAGATGGGCTCATACATGAATGCCATGTGGCACCCATGTATGAAGCCATGTGGGGGGGATGATTCATCATTATGGAGAGACACTAAGGCAAGGTCACCACGCGGCTGGGCGGATCATCGAGGAAGAACTCCGTGCGCACATCTATGTCAAGTGTGGATCGATCGGCGTGCAGAAAGAATCCCAAAATTGGGGAATTCATCGGAGCTTTTACTACATTGGTATCCGAGCCAGGGAGCAGGCGACGGACAGCGCCACGCAACAGTAGAAGACACACATACCGAGGCGGCCAGAGAGCAGCCGACAGGCGGCAGAAGCAGCTATACGATGCATCATGTATTGGTCACAAAGGACTGTGGAATATTGTGCAAGGTGTCGAAAAATATCCTATAAAACCTTTGAACATAGGTACTGCAAATACAAGTACTAAAGATGATGCAGATGGTGTCAAAGATGGTGATATTCTTCAAATTCCTGTTCATGCTGCTCTTTCTCTTGCACCTACTGTAGAGCAAATTTGTTGGGATGGTAGAGATGCTCAGACACATGCATTCATAGCTTTTCCTGTCAAACATGCCATTATTCCTCACATTCTCTATTGCAGAATAGCTAAGAATGCTTGGGATATACTTAGCACATTGTACCTGGCTAGGAATGAGGCTCATGTTGCTTACCTTTGAAAATAGTTGGAGAGTGAGCACATGAATGAAGGTGATTCTATGGACAATTTTCTGACAAAGATCAAGGATTTGAAGGAACACTTGATTTCTACTGATGAAGTCCTTCCTGAAAGTTCACTTGTGTAGACGGTTCTGAATGGTCTTCCTGACTCATATCAAAGTTTTGCTTCTACTCTTTTTTTGATGATGAAAGGCAATCCAAATGCATTGACATTTGAAGAGTTAGTTTCTGTTCTGCTATAGGAAGATCAGTCTAGGCAAAACAGGTCTATGATGTGCGTTGTAGATCAAGCTTTCCTAGCTAGTGAGAAGGGCAAAGGAAAATGGAGCTCTTTTACTAGTAAGGAAAAATATGCTAATTCTGCACAATCGAAAATGGAGCTCTTTTACTAGTAAGGGAAAGAAATAAAAAAAGCAGAAATTGTTTTGCAAATACTATAAAGAAAATGATCATGTCATTAAGAGCTGTCCAAAACTGGCTGCTAAAGAGGCAAAAGAAGAAAGAGTTGTATCCCAAAAGTTTAAGTCAAGACAGACTAGTTGCGAAATGACTAGCTCCCAAAACTTGCTATTTTTGGACATACACCTACTGGAAAAAATGAACAGTGCTCTCAACCTGGTAGGAATTAGAAAAATTCCTTTTGGGCATAGCAAATAGACTCAGCAAGCTTCCCAATCCAAGTTAAACCACTTCAAATGATGGACTGAGCAATGAACCCATCTTCTCATGAGTAGTTCATGTCTGTAGTAGACACAGATCTTTGGTACTTTGATAGTGGGGCGACCAAAAATATTACCTCGTAACGCAATTTCTTCTCTTCACTCGAGCCTGCCCCTAAAGGGAATACTGTTACATGTGCCAACACTCCTCTTATCCTATTATGGGAGTTGATAAGATCATTCTGACTACTATTGGTGGTAGTTCTTTTACATTATCAAATGCTTTATTTATGCCATGGATCAAGAAGAATCTGTTATCAGTTTCTACATTAGCCAAGATTGGCTTGGTCGTGAAATTTGTTAATGATAGATGTATAGTTCATGATCTCTCAAATGGCGACGTCATTATTGTTTTTGGCATTTTATGTCGTGGGTTGTATGAGCTCATAGACTATGAAAGATTTGTGAATGATTCAGCATATGCAGTACATTATTCTCATGCTATGTCAGATGCAAAGCTTTGGCATGCATGCTTTCGTCATCTGAATTTTGCTACTTTGCTATGCTTATGGAAATCTGAAATGGTGTCCTCTTTAGCCAAACTGGAGGCAAACGTTGCATGCCATCTGTTGCTCATCTGTGTGTTTTTGGTTGTTTGGCATATGCATTTTTGCCTGAACAACATCGTAGAAAATTGGATGATAAAGCAGAAAAATGTATTTTTTTTTGGTACAATTCTAAAAGCAAAGGCTATCATCTGTATCATCCACAGATTAAACACATTCAGGTTAGCTCTGTTGTTGTTTTTATGGAAGATGCTATTCAACCCTTACTTTCATGTACGAAAGAGACATTTCTTAGCTCCAAAGACATGTATGATACTTTGCTACCTCTGCTTATATGTGGACAATCTAGTGCTGGTCCTAATCAGGCAACTTCTTAGCCTTTGTAGGTTTCATGTGATGATGTAGACCATTCCATTTCTTATGCAGATTTACATGATGCACTTGTTGATGAGAGAGTTGATATTGAGTAGGCAAAAACTATGCCAGAATGGTTCGTGCAGACTTTGCGTGACAACAAATTAGATGCACCTCTATCATATGGTACTTGTTCAGGCTCTCATAGTGCCTCTTTTGCATCACATTTCTATGCTATGGTTGCATCTAGTCTCTTTGGTGAGAATGATCCTGTTTCATTTGATGGAGCACAAAATTGAGAAAATTGGATGGTGTTATGTGATCTGAATATGATTCTATAATGAAGGATGGTACCTGGGCTTTATGTGACTTGCCTCCTAGCAAGAAGGCCATTGGCACTAAATGGGTTTACAAGCTAAAGTGTAAGCCTGATGGAACACTTGACAGGTATAAGGCTAGGCTTGTTGCAAAGGGTTATGCCCAGAAAAGAGGCATTGATGTTGATAAGACCTTTGCACCTACATGTCATATGACTACTATTCGTAGCATCTATGCACTTGTAACACATTATGATTGGAATGTACATCAGTTAGACATTAGAACTCCATTTTTGCATGGTGACTTGCATGAAGAAGTGTATGTTTTTCAGCCCCGTGAGTTTGTGCAGAAAGGGCATGAAAACTAGGTGTGCAGGTTAAAGAAGGCATTATATGGTTTAAAGCAAGCACCACATGCTTGGTATGAAAAGATACATGCCTGTGTGATTGCACATGGTTTTGAGAATAGTCCACATGCTTTTGATCATTGTTGTCTATGTTGATGACATGTTGCTCACTGGTCCTACTGAGAAGCATATTATTGATTTTAAGGTTGATTTGCATGCTTCATTTGAGATGTCTGATTTGGGGCATTCGCATCATTATTTGGGCATTCAGTTTATGCTTGTTGATGGTGGAATGGATTTGTGTTAAATGAAATATATTGTCACATTATTGCAACATTTTGTCCTTGAAGACTATAAGCCTATTGCCACTCCTATGGAGACACGTTTATGATTGAGCCTTCATGATGCTGGAGATGCATTTGATGTTGTTCTCTATGAGTAGGTTATTGGATGCTTGATTTATTTATGCATTACTCGACTAGATATTCAGTTTGCTATCTCATAGATGAGCAAGTTTATGCATTGCCCAGGTGTCAAGCATTGGCAGGTAGTTATGTGCATATTTCACTAGTTGAGTGGTACCCGGCTACTTGGATTGTTTTATCCCAAGGGCGATCACTACCACTAGATTCTTTTTCTGACAGTGATTAAGCTGTTTGCTATGACACTTGTGTGTCCACTAGTGGCTTTTGCTTCATGCTTGGTAGCTCATGTATATCTTGGTTGAGCAAGAACCAACCTATTGTGGCCACTTCTAGTTGTGAGGCTGAGTATAGGGCAACTTTCACAATGACTGTTGAGTGTGTATGGCTCAGATGCCTTATGGCTGATTTGGGTGTTGGTTAGTCTTTTGCCACCACCATCTTCAATAATGGTCAGAGTGCATTGGCAATTGCGAGGAACCTTGTATTCCATGGTCACACTAAGCACATAGAGGTGCATTATCATTATGTCAGGGAGAGGTTCTCTACTAGAGAGATAAGCTTGGCATATGTGCCCATGCAGGAGAACATTGTGAACCCTTTCGCAAAGGCTCTACCTAGGTAGAAGTTTGAAGCTTGCCACAAAGCTTTGGGCTTACTTCCTTTTGTGGAGTGATTTCCACATAGCTTGGCACTTCCTTATACATAAGTGCCAACTCCTTGTTCACCGCATCACTCATAGGGGGATTTGTTGATATATTCAGGTAGTGATGTGTGTGAACACACTAGGACCACCGGGGTACTTTTTTCCCTGTTTAGGAGGTTTTTTCCCTCGGCTTGTATATATGCCTTTTGCCCTAATGGGTTACTAATCTTTGTACATTCTAGTTGTAATACATTTTTTATTGTGTGTTGTGCTCCAAGCTTCTTCTTATTCCTTGTGTTGTTTGCGTGCTTCCATAGACGTCTAACTCCAACAATAATCAAAATGATCATACCATATATATAAGATAGCATTTATTGTTGTAGCCCTTTGGTGCATGTTTGATTTTTCTTTCCCTACTCTGTGGGATTTTGGGGGTTTGATGGTTACTATGCCCCTTCACTTGTGCAATTATTCTTTCAATTAATTCAGGTTGTACGAGACTTTAAACCAATTCAAGTTGTAAGAGACGTTCAACCAATTCAATTTATAAGAGATATTGGGCTTGAGACAAATTTCCTCTTCTTTAAAAGGGATAGAGTAGAACAAAACCTTTATGTCGAAAATGAGATGAAAGGCATAGTTTTGTGAAACCAAATGGAATTTAGGATTTTCTTCATGATGTAAAAACAAGTAATGCATTCTATATTTATATCAATACATAAGAAGAGCCAAAGAAAGTGTTGGAAGAGATCGGAGAGGATGGATCTCATATTTGTTGTTTTCTCATTATGATGATGGTTCAGAACCAATTAGAAATATCAGTACTATACTTGCATCATAATTTCATTAGATGGTCCAAATTATATGTGTTAGATGGTTTACTTGGGAGCTTGAGGGGGTCGATATGTGAACCCACTCTTTGATTAGAGCATATCTGATCTCTCACATCAGTGGCATTTGTAATCCATGTGAGAGGCTAGATGAAAGGCTCCGTTTATAGAGAGAAAGAGAGGGAGTATTGAGAATGTATACTGTTATGGAATACCCCCAAGAGAGGTGTGAACCACCTCTTAGTTGTGATTAGATGGGCTCATACATGAATGCCATGTGGCACCCATGTATGAAGCCATGTGGGGGGGATGATTCATCATTATGGAGAGACACTAAGGCAAGGTCACCACGCGGCTGGGCGGATCATCGAGGAAGAACTCCGTGCGCACATCTATGTCAAGTGTGGATCGATCGGCGTGCAGAAAGAATCCCAAAATTGGGGAATTCATCGGAGCTTTTACTACATTGGTATCCGAGCCAGGGAGCAGGCGACGGACACGCCACGCAACAATAGAAGACACACATACCGAGGCGGCCAGAGAGCAGTCGACGGGCGGCCAGAGAGCAGCCGATAGGCGGCCAGAGAGCAGCCGACGGACGTCCAGAGAACAGCCCACGAGCTTTGCTCCTCCTTCCCCACTCTTGGATGAGTGAAGCTCCTTAGAGCTTTCCTTTTGTACCCCAGCAAGGCCTGCAACCCAAGCTCATGTGGGATAAAGATCTCTGCCATAGCTCTTCGACAGTGGCTCCAACTTTTTCGAGTGAACTATCAACACACATCAAGAGGTAAAAAATTCGAAAATTTTGAGGATTTGGGATCATGAAGATGATGGTTTGGATCAAGATATTAGCTAAATGAGGATGCACATATGTAATACGGGCTGTGGAGAAGGGTTTTGGGTCTTGGGTTTTCATTGAAAAGCTTCAATCCTTCAGTTTGGAGCTCTTCAAAGTCTCTATTTCAAGAGGGTTACCCTTTCACCTCCCACCGGTGACATACCTCACTTCTCCGGACCATTTCTTCTTCATACCATATCGGATTTTCAAAATCTTGGTCACGTTTCGAAGCTACGCTTTCAAGCTTCGCTCAGAGACCATCGGTGTTGGATTTGGAAGAGATTTGCCCTATCAAAATCTCTCTGCAGCGCTTCAGCAGGAACTAGGCGGCCACTCCCGGGCCTAGTTTTTCTTCATCCCGACTCCAAATCCAATTTTTTCACTTGGGATTGTCTCAAATTCTTGAAGTGCAGGTGCTGGGCAACAATTTGTGGACTGGCGAGGATTGCAAAATTTCTGAAATTCTTCAGTTATACTCAGTTTGCCCGTTTGAGGCTTTTCCTACGCACTTTTGGTGTTGTTTTGGATGGTTTATGGTGTCTAGAACCTCCCCGGACCAAGCGGACATTTCCAATTTTTTTTTGGGACTGGCGAGGAATCAAAATCAGCAGCTTGAAGCATCAAGGACCACCTGGATTTAGCTTCCGCAACTCTACTTTGTATCAGGGAAGTGCTCTTGTGTTATATCTCTCTTCTTCTTGCATATTTAAACTCTACTTCCATTCATTTTCATACTATCTAGTTAGCAAACGGGGGAAGGGTACTTAAACATGGAAACTAAAGGTAAACAAGTAGTTGAGACCACTTCTCCACCTAGAGAGCAACTAGAGGATCAAGATGCTAGGATGGAACAAGTAGAGTTAGGACAAGAAATAGAAGAGAATATAGAAGAAAAAGAGCCTTCACAACAAGAGTATACTTATGAAGAGCTTATAGATGAATTTGTCACTCGTGATCAATTCATTGACTTGAAAGAGCAAACCCTTAAGTTAGAGAAAGATTTGGGTAGCATTACATCTCTTATACAGCAACTTAAGTCTCAAATGATCTCCCTTGAGACTAGTGTCACCTCTTTCCTAGCTAGGAAGGAAAGAGAGACTCCTACCATTCCTCTAGAGATTACTAGGAAAGAGACTTCTCTTCCTAGTAAGCATAAAGGAGAGAGCTCTAGGGAAGCTCCCCTCCTGAAAGACTTGAAACCACCTACCTTCACGGGGGATGACCGAGACAGGAATAAGGATGCAATCTACACTTTTTTACAAAAGTGGCATGATTTGCATCAATTGAAGGGCACCCCACCTGAGTATCGTGTGCTAGAGGCGAGTCTCTCCCTCGGCCCACATGCTTATAAGTGGTGGATGAGTCTTAAGGAGGCGAACTCTATCCCTAGTGACTGGACTCAGTTTGAGACTCTTTTCCTAAAAGAGTTTCTTCCTTAAAATGAAGAGGAGAGGAATTGGGATGAGTGGGATAGGATTACTCAAAGAGGCAGGCCTCTTTCAGTCTATCTATCCCACTATAGAGAGATCACTTTGAAGCTTAAGGGTCTAGATGATTTTCAGAAGACCAGAGGGTTTGTTAGGGGCTTGGATAAAGCCATAAAGAGGGAAGTCAGGAGGAATGCGCCTAAGACGTTTGAGGAGGCGATCAAATATGCACAGATATATGAGGACCATAACCGTCCTCAGTATACTCCTATGGAGACGGATCAGCCCCTTAAACCTCTTAGCACCACTAAATTTAAGAAAAAGTTGTCTTTTGGGAAAAACAAGGTTTTTATTAAAAAACAAAGATCACAAGGGCCTAAGCTATCCACAGACCAGTTTGAGAAGGCCAAAAGAGAGAACCTGTGTTTTAGGTGCCTATCCCCTAGCCACTCGCAGTGGAACTGTCCACTCAAGAAGGGGGAAGAAAAGAAGAAAGGACCAGAGTCTAGTACGGCTCCTGAAAGGGGCAAAAAGGCAGTCCACCTAGTGCAGACCCTTCCCATTCATGGCAGCTCTAGCTGCAAGGGAGTGGAGGTGATGCACGAGGATATAGAGCACACGTGTTGTTTGACTCAGTCATTGTGGTCACCGCAGTTTGGACCACATGACTTGGTCAAGCTACATGGTAGTGTATACGGGACCAGGGTGCGAGTCATGATAGATGACTCTGCCACTCATAATTTCATAAACTATGCTTTGGTCAAGAAATTGAAGATTCCCCAACAGCCTAGTGCACATAAATACATTGTATCTATGATGCAAGCGCAAGATAAAAGAATATGGGATACTATGGTATCCAATTTGGAAGTCAAGATGCAGGATTATACAGATCATATGGACTTCCAAATTATGAACATGGAGAGGACAGATCTAGTCTTAGGAAGAGAGTGGCTATGGGGGTTGGGAGATACACTTAAACGCAGCTATCAAAATAACACACTCGAGTTTGAAAAGAATGGAAGTAAAGTTTATATTCAGGGAGAGAGAGATGTACCTAGTGCACCTCTCATCTCATCATTAGAGTTGTATAGTCTCTGTTGTTCACAGCATGTACAGGATATGTTTTTATTGTATAGTCATGATATGGAGCATTGTATAGACAGCTCATCTGATGTATATTTTCATGCTTTGAATGTAAATATGAACAGGACTTTCTACTATTCTTTTTTGCAAGAGTGTGTAGTTAAAAGTTTTAAGGATCTTATGTTTGAATACAGAGATGTTTTTCCCACTGACTTACCTAGAGGGCTACCACCTGAGAGAGGGGACATTGAACATGCCATAGAGGTTGTTACTAACACTAACCCTATTAGTAGACCACCTTATAGGCTTAGTGTTTCTCAGCATGAGGAGGTTGAGAAGCAATTGTAGGATTATTTAGATAAAGGCTTCATCAAACCTAGTAACTCACCATGGGCATCGCCAATGCTCCTAGTTAAAAAGAAAGATGGCTCTATGAGACTATGTATAGATTATAGAGCACTTAATAAGGTAACTATCAAAAATAGATTTCCAATGCCTAGGTTGGAAGATCTATTTGATCAGTTACATCAAGCTCCGTATTTTACCAAGCTTGACCTTAGATCAGGATATCATCAGATCAGGATTAGGGCAGAGGATGTCCCTAAAACTGCATTTAGGACTAGATATGGGCACTATGAGTTTTTGGTGATGCCTTTTGGTCTCACCAATGCTCCTGCCACTTTCATGAAACTCATGAATAGTGTTTTACGGCCTTATCTAGGACACTTTGTAGTAGACTTTTTAGATGACATTCTGATCTATAGTGCATCAGAACAGGAACACTTGGAACACTTGAGAAAAGTATTTCAAGTGCTAAGGAAAAATTCGCTCTTTGCTAAAGAGTCAAAGTGTGAATTTTTCAAGACAGAGGTTAGATACCTTGGGCATATAGTCTCCCAAAATGGAATCCAGATGGATCCTGAAAAAGTAAGGGCTATTATGGAATGGCCACATCCACGGAACCTGGAAGAGCTGCAGATCTTCCTAGGTTTATCAGGTTTCTATCGAAGATTCATTAAGAGCTATGCTAAAATTGCTGTCCCGATGACGGAACAGCTTAAAGGGAGAGGGAAAGCCTTTCATTGGGGAGACGAACAGAAGCAAAGTATGGAAAAGTTGAAGGTAGCAATTGCTACAGCTCCACTTTTACATATAGCAGATCCCAATAAACCATTTGTGGTTGAGACTGACGCGAGTGATTTTGCTATAGGAGCGGTTTTAGTACAGGATGGTCGACCAGTAGCTTTTGAGAGCAAGAAACTAGAACCGGCTCAAAAGAATTACTCCGTCTATGAGAAGGAGTTGTATGCAATAGTCCATGCTTTGAAGAAGTGGCGTCATTATTTATATGGTGCCAAAGTTACGATAGTGTTTGATCAAGAGAGCATTAAGTGGCTCTCTAATCAAACAGACCTTAAAGGTCGTAAGGCCCGATGGGCAGAGACCCTTCAAGAGTTTGATTATGAGCTTAGGTATAGGAAGGGAAAGTTTAATATAGTGGCTGATTCACTTAGCCGCATGCCTATGCTCAATGGACTGAGTTTTACTCAGATCACTAGTGAGCTACTTGAGTCTATTAGAGGGAAATGTAGGCTTGATCCTGCATATTCTGAGATTTGGGAAGCCATAGAGAATGGGGATCGTGATATATCCAACTTCCAGAGAATAGTCAAATCCATCCAGTTTTTCATGTTAGCCGGCTTAAGAAAAGGCTGGGTGAATCTGACAACCTCATTCTAGATAGTGAGGTAGTAGAGCCTATTTCTGTTCAATCTATTCCACATGAGCCAGAGAGCATACTACGCACTCGAGAGAAACGGACGAGGAGTCACTTGTATAAAGAGTGTCTAGTAAAGTGGAAAGATAGTTCAGAAGATAGTGCCACATGGGAGCGGGTTAGCACCCTACAGAGACGGTTTCCCAGTTTCAGTTTACCTTCCCAAGAGTTTTCTTAAGGGGAAGGATATGGGGAAACAACACGGAGACAGGACCATGTATTTATATACATGGGGATATAGTGGGTGTGAAGAGATGGATAAGTATGTGTTTGAAGATGAAGAGGTGTTGCAAAATCCTTGATCTACACCAGCCAAATGAACTCCAGGAGTATATGGTGGGCCCTTTTAGCTTGCCAATGGATGTATTAGACACCCTATGTACCTTGGAAGATCACTCTCAGAAAGATAGATCAAAACAGATAAGTTGGAGTTAGCTCTGAGGTGAAAACTTGCTATTCTTGGTTGATACACCTGTCCAGTGTTTTACATAATTCTCTGAGCACAGCAGCAATTAGATAAATTCCTCTTGGGGAAGGCTAGGTAGCTTAAAGAGCTAACTTTAGAGAGTAATCTCATCAAAAATATTGAACCACACACTGAGAATGAGTTTTAACAAGTGATGACATCATCTCGATTTTCACGGGCTGCTACAGAAATAGACCAGTGAGCAGAAAAAGTAACATAACTCACGATGTAAGAATCCAATGATCATGAAAATGTGTATGCTTATACTAGGCAGTACGCTGAATCCAACAAGCTTGAAATCACTGAATTTGGATGAGTAACCACTGAGAAATGACTCTGACAAGATGACTAAAAAAGTCCGGTACCTGACAGAGAAGAGAAAATGAACATACCCTGTTGCCTTCAAATGAACATAACTGAAGATTCCAACATCCAAATGACATGAAAATTTGTGAGCATATAGTAGCCTTATAGAGCTAACTTTACCAAGTTAAATCACTGAAAATGATGAACCAAGTGCAGAGAAACAATCTCTGCAAGCTGACTGAGAAAAACTGAAGTAATGGCAGTGAGTAGTACACATCACAAGAACATGGAAATATGAACCCAAATGATACTGAAAATGAAAGTATATTGCTTGTAAAATACAATGGACTTACTGATACATATGTGTGCCTTGTAATCACACCTTGATATGGCATAAAGCTCAGCTCTTGAAGGTCTTCACATAGGTCTCTCTAACGACGACTAAAACTGCCATCTATTTATAGTTGAGTTTGGGAGGCTAACTTCCCTCAATCACTCTCCAATCAATCAATGATTGATTTGATTCTCTACCTACCACAAATCACGAATTCGTGGCTCCTCTTTCCATTCTTGATCATGTGGGCTCAACCACTTAAGATTCTCTTACTTTTACGTTAAGTAAACTCTTCAAAAGTTACAAGAGGTAGTTCACAAGTGAACTTTACATAGTCTTCATTTTGAAGCTTCTTTAATGACTTTGTGAGACTCAAGCCAATACTTAGGCTTGTCATAGACTTGCTCCAACAGCTCCCCCTCAAGCCAAGTATGCTTGAGGTCTTCAATCTTCCAAGATTACCTGCAAACCAATCATAGCCTTGAATTTGCAAAGCTTTGTACCATCCAATGCTTTAGTTAGAATATCTGCACATTGTTGATGAGTGGACACATATGATATTTGAATCTCCTTGCTTAGGATCTTCTCTCGTACATAATGATAATGAACTTCAATATGTTTAGTCCTTGCATGAAAAATAGGATTAGCAGCCAAATGAATAGAACTCATATTGTCACCAAAAATAGTTGGAGTTCCAAACTCCAATCCAAGATCTTTGAACAATGTCTTCATCCACATAGCTTCCTGTGTAGCTATGGCAAGACCTCTATATTCAGCTTCAGTAGAAGAGAGAGCAACTGTGGGTTGCTTCTTGGATGACCATGAAATAAGCTTTGAACCTGCAAAGGTAAGATAACCTGAAGTGCTCCTTCTATCTTCCTTGGAGCCAGCCCAATCTGCATCAGAAAATAGCTTCAAACCTAAATCAGATACATAAGGATAATAAAGTCCTTCATTTATGGTTCCTTTGAGATATTTGAGTATCCTTTTGGCAGCATCCATATGTGGTTTCCTTGGTGTGTGCATAAATTGGCTTAGCACACTCACACTGTAACATATATCTACTCTTGTCAATGTGGCATAGTTGAGACTACCCACTAGACTTTGATATGATGTGATGTCCTCTATGAGTTCACCTTCATGTGAGCTCAATTTGTGATTAACCTCCATTGGAGTACCTGCAATCTTACAATCTTGCATCTTGAATTTTGCCAACATGTCCTTAATGTACTTTCTTTGAGTGAGAAACAAACCATGATCTTTGTAGACAACTTCCAAACCTAGGAAGTAGGTAAGTGAACCCAAATCACTTATCTTGAACTCTTCTCTCATCTGATCTTTGATCTTCTTCATACCATCTACATCATTTCCTGTCAATATAATATCATCTACATATACACATAGGTAGATGACCTCGGAATTACTCTTTTTAATAAAGAGTGAAGGATCTGCCTTGCTTGGTTGAAAGCCTTTGTCCTGCAAGAATGAAACAAGCCTGAAATTCCAAGCTCTTGGAGCTTGCTTGAGACCATACAATGCTTTGTTAAGTTTACACACATAATTAGGATAAACTTGATTCTCAAAACCAGGTGGTTGTGCCATATATACCTCTTCTCTTATCCAACCATTCAAGAATGCATTGTTCACATCTAGTTGAAGTATCTTCCAATTCTTGGAAGAGGCAATACTAAGCAAAACCCTAATAGTAGGCATCTTTGCCACAGGAGAGAATGTCTCCTCATAATCAATTCCCTGAGTTTGTGCAAAGCCTTTTGCTACAAGCCTTGCCTTATACCTGTTAATGGAACCATCATAATTCTTCTTGAGTTTATAGACCCATCTTGAGCCTATTACCTTCATGGATGAAGTCTTGGGCACCAAATCCCAAGTGTTGTTTTCCTCAAGTGCTTCAATCTCTTCCTTCATTGCATGCTTCCATTCTGTTTTTGCTTTGGCCTCTTCAAATGATGATGGCTCCTCTTGGTTTATGTCCTGTGCTATGTAGATAGAATGTTTAGTTACTAATGAGGTGTCAAACCCATACCTTTCTGGTTTTTTCTTTTCCCTCATAGATCTTCTTAGGCCATGATGTGATGATTCTGCCTCATGTCCAAGTTCCTGCAATTTTGCTTTACCTTTAGACTTCCATGCTTTGATCTTTTCCATGTGAGATTCTTCATCATCCTCTGAGGTGTCTTGTTCTTCAATCTTTGATTGTTCTCTACCAAGCTTTGGAAAATCTTCTTCAAGATCATATGGTAAATTGACCTTCCTGCATGAATCTTCATACCATGAATTGTTCTCATCAAAAACTACATCTCTGCTTACCAAGAATCCTTTGTTGGTATGGTTTTATAACCTGTAGCCCTTTTGATTGTTGTCATATCCAATAAATACACACCTTTCTGCTTTTGGATCCATCTTGCCTCTAACCTGTGAAGGAACATGAGCAAAAGCAATACATCCAAAAATTTTACAATGATCTAAACTTGGTCTTCTTCCATTCCAAGCCTCATATGGAGTCATCCCATCAAGGGATTTTGAAGGCAACCTGTTAATCAAGTAAGTGGCTGTAGATACAGCCTCAGCCCATAAGTAATTAGGTAAATGCTTTTCATTTAACATAGACCTTGCAGCTTCAACAATTGTCCTATTCCTCCTTTTTGCCACTCCATTTTGCTCAGGAGTGTACCTTGTAGTTACCTCTCTTTTGATTCCTCTTTCTTGAAGAAAAGAATCAAACTCATGGGAGAAGTATTCTCCCCCTCCATCTGACCTTAGCCTTTTTAGTGATTTACCTGTTTGATTCTCCACAAGAGCCAAATATCTTTTGAAACATGAAAAAACTTCATCTTTGTGTTTCATAAAGAATAGGATAGTCCATCTGCTGCAATCATCAATAAAGGAAACATAATACCTTGATCCTGATATTGAAGCTTCCTTGCTTGGTCCCCATACATCTGTATGAACTAACTCCAAGAGATCTCCATGCATATAACCTTTCTTCATGAATGGTAACCTGTGAGACTTTCCAAACTGACATGCACTACACTTATAAATCATATGTTGTTTTGACAAGTTAGGGAGTCCAAGTACACTTTGGTCCCTGCAAATTTGCTTTAATGACCTTTCACCAATATGTGCTAACCTTTTGTGCCATACTTCCAATTCTGTGAGTGTCTGACTGCCATAATTAAAGAGAGCAATGTTTCTAGTGTCCTGTAATTCAAATGTGAACAATCTACCTGTCTTTTCACCTTTTGCAATTCTTCTGAATCCTTGACTTGGATCTTCAACAAATGCTCCTGCCTTTGTGAACCTGACTTGCAACCCTTTCTCTACTATCTGCCCAACACTTATCAAATTCTTTGTAATGGTAGGGACATAGAGTACCTTACTGAGTAGGTTGATGTTTCCATCAGGTGCTTTGACATTGCCTATTTTCTCCACAGGATGTTTTGTATCATCTCCTGTTTGTACCTCATGCTTATTGCTTGGATCTTCTAAATCTGATAGGAGTGCCACATTTCCTGCCACATGATTTGAACAACCTGAATCTATGTAGAAAACATGCTCATCAGATTTACCTTGTCGCATAGCCATGTTCATGATCAATAATGAATCCTCTTTGTTTGAGTCTTCTGTGTAGTTATTGTAGTCTCTCCTTCCTTTGTAGCCTCCTTGATAGTTTGAATGATTGTAGTTGTTGTAGTTGCCATGGTAGTTGTTGAACCTTCCTCTTGAGTAGCCATAACTTCCTCTATTGTATCCTCTGCCTCTTTGATTCCTAGAATTCCTAAAGCAATTTTCAGTTGTATGATTAGTTAATCCACAAATAGAACATGAGTTGGAGTCTTGGGATCTCCCCCTGCCTTGTCTACCTCCTCTTCCTCTACCTCTGCCATGTCTTCCTCTACCTGCATAGTTAGCTTGATATGTACCTGCTTCATCATCCACTTTCTTTGCCTTTCCTTTGTTATCTTTAGACTTGCTTTTATCCGTGTATAAAGCTGAAGATTGATTACCTTTAGAGCTTTCTCCATTTTTGATAAGCTTTGCCTCTTGAGTAAGTAGTTGTCCAATGAGTGTGTTGAAATCAGGTACATGCATGTCCATGTACAAATCCATAGCTGTGGTGAATACTTCCCAGTTATCATCTGCCTTCAAGCCATTGATGACCTGCCTTACAATTTGCTCTTCATCTATTACCTCTCCAATGCTTCCCAACTGATCCGCTATGTCCTTGAGCTTTGTGACAAAATCAGTCACATTTTGTTTGGGAGCCTTCTTGAGAGTTGTGAAATCCAGCCATAGTTGATGCTTCCTAGCTTTGGTACTTGAAGAAAAGAAAGCTTCAAGTGCATCCCACACTTCCTGAGATGTCTTACAACTTCTAATGTGAGGCAACAAAAAATCTGAGATAGAGTTGAGGAGATAAGACCTTGCAAGTGCATCCTTGGAGCACCATGTGCTCAATCTTTCTTGCTCTTCTTGTGTTGGTTGACTTTTGTTCCTGAAACTTGGCATAACTTCATCTCCGGCCACATAACCATATAAACTTCTACCTTGGAGATAAGCTTCCATCCTTAATGACCAAGCTGAGTAGTTACCTCTGTCCAATTTGTCAATTGATGAAGGAAATCCATCTGCCATGTTGTCCAACCTTGCTCTGATACCACTGTGAAGAGATGGATAAGTATGTTTTTGAAGATGAAGAGGTGTTGCAAAATCCTTGATCTACACCAGCCAAATGAACTCTAGGAGTATATGGTGGGCCTTTTTAGCTTGCCAATGGATGTATTAGACACCCTATGTACCTTGGAAGATCACTCTCAAAAAGATAGATCAAAACAGATAAGTTGGAGTTAGCTCAGAGGTGAAAACTTGCTATTCTTGGTTGATACACCTGTCCAGTGTTTTACATACTTCTCTGAGCATAGCATCAATTAGATTAATTCCTCTTGGGGAAGGCTAGGTAGCTTAAAGAGCTAACTTTAGAGAGTAGTCTCATCAAAAATAATGAACCACACACTGAGAATGAGTTTTAACAAGTGATGATATCATCCCGATTTTCACGGGCTGCTATAGAAATAGACCAGTGAGCAGAAAAAGTAACATAACTCAAGATGTAAGAATTCAATGATCATGAAAATTTGTATGCTTATACTAGACCGTAAGCTGAATCCAACAAGCTTAAAATCACTGAATTTGGATGAGTAACCACTGAGAAATGACTCTGACAAGATGACTGAAAAAGTCGGGTACCTGACAGAGAAGAGAAAATGAACATACCCTGTTGACTTCAAATGAACATAACTGAAGATTCCAACATCCAAATGACATGAAAATTTGTGAGCATATAGTAGCCTTATAGAGCTAACTTTACCAAGTTAATTCACTGAAAATGATGAACCAAGTGCAGAGAAACAATCTCTGCAAGCTGACTGAGAAAAACTGAAGTAATGGCAGTGAGTAGTACACATCACAAGAACATGGAAATATGAACCCAAATGATACTGAAAATGAAAGTATATTGCTTGTAAAATACAATGGACTTACTGATACATATGTGTGCCTTGTAATCACACCTTGATATGGCATAAAGCTCAGCTCTTGGAGGTCTTCACATAGGTCTCTCTAACCACGACTAAAACTGCCATCTATTTATAGTTGAGTTTGGGAGGCTAACTTCCCTCAATCACTCTCCAATCAATCAATGATTGATTTGATTCTCTACCTACCACAAATCACGAATTCGTGGCTCCTCTTTCCATTCTTGATCATGTGGGCTCAACCACTTAAGATTCTCTTACTTTTACATTAAGTAAACTCTTCAAAAGTTACAAGAGGTAGTTCACAAGTGAACTTTACATAGTCTTCATTTTGAAGCTTCTTTAATGACTTTGTGAGACTCAAGCCAATACTTAGGCTTGTCATAGACTTGCTCCAACAGTGGGAGTGGTGATAATAGCAATTCTCTCTTTATTTAGACCTTCCAATACCATTTTTGAGGACAAAAACGGAATCAAGGGGAAGGAAATGTTATGGAATACCCCCAAGAGAGGTGTGAACCACCTCTTAGTTGTGATTAGATGGGCTCATACATGAATGCCATGTGGCACCCATGTATGAAGCCATGTGGGGGGGATGATTCATCATTATGGAGAGACACTAAGGCAAGGTCACCACGCGGCTGGGCGGATCATCGAGGAAGAACTCCGTGCGCACATCTATGTCAAGTGTGGATCGATCGGCGTGCAGAAAGAATCCCAAAATTGGGGAATTCATCGGAGCTTTTACTACATATACATGGTTGGGAGGACATAAATTAGGATTTTTCTCTATGTGTGCATTTACTCTCGTTCAATAGCCCTTCTACATCTTCATGGGATTCGGGTCCCATCATTTGTCGAAAAAGGAACGATTATTAGAAGCTAGCAACATTTGGTATCAGAGTAGGAGAAGCCATGCATGCATGCAAATATAGAGGACACACGAGGCATAGGATTATTCACACATAGCCTTAAAAGCTATCGTGAGTGCATTCAAGGAGCTCTATCTCCCTCCTCCTCACCCTGTTCCTCAAGATGTTGATGGTCCCTCTCTCAAGTGGCTTATATAGGCCAGAATTTAGCGCTACTACCTAGGATAAAGGAACTGAAAAAATATCTACACCTGGAGAAATTCGTGCGATTTCATGGCTTCTATCTCCAAGAAGGAGGTCAATGTATGTATATTTTACTTTTTTCACCAAGTTTGGAGATGATTTGCTAGACAATTAAAGGGTATTTTGAGCAACGAAGCATATCTATATGTACTATGGGGTATGAACTATGGGATGGGGCAAGATTTGCAAGTGGAGAACTTCTAGGAATGCAACTTTTAAGTTCCAAAGAGACCCTTTCATAAATTCTTTTGATTTCATGTACCTACACTCACGCCCTCCTCTTCCAAGAGCCAAAGCTTCGCGCTTAGAGCTCTATTACTTTTAACTCGAGGCTTATTTTCCAAGCTTCGCTAGAAAACAAATAGCATATCAATCGAACAAGATCTGACACGTTGGAAAAGCTATGCAACATTCTAGTAAGAACTAGCCGACCACTTTGGGCCCTATTTTTGGAGCATTTCGTGTCTGATTTCACTTTCAGCAAGTGGATTAGCATTGTGGACATGATGTAATATTTAGGTAGTGATGTGTCTAAACACACTAGCAATGTCGGGGCACTTTCTTCCCTCTTTAGGAAGTTTTCTTCCTTGGCTTGTGTATACGCATATAGCCCTAATGAGTCACTTATCTTTGTACATCCTTTTGGTAATACATTCAGTATTTTGTGTTGTGCTCCAATCGTTTTCTTTTTCCTTGTGCTATTCACATTGTCGGGAAGATAAGGAGGTCTGAGGGCAAGAGCCGTGTGGGGTTGGATCAAGCCTTGCTGACTGTGCATCATCCCCTGGTTCTGGGAGTGGCTTTTGCACGTTGGGCACCTTGCCTTGGATGGTTGGCGTTTTGTGGGCCCCACCTCAAAAGAGAAAGCAAAAAACTGCTTGATCATGTGTGGAAAGGAACTCATAGGGTGTATGCATTGCAAAGACAGAATGATAAATGCAATGCTAAAAAATAGAAATCACTGGGCTTGATGTGCAAAAATAAATGACTATGCTCAATGATACAATGAATATACAACTGATATCACCCAATGACTCTGAATAATACAAGATATTCTGCTACAGTGCAAATGGGCGAATACAAGATAGACTTCTGGACTACAGTGCGAGAAGGTCCTTCAACATTTTGGTCTTTGCGGTAGGATCTTTGCTTCACTTTGGGTCTCTAATCTTCATAAACTTCCAAAATCGTTATTTTAAATGATCTCTTTACTTCCAAATCCCACAGTAACCTGAAAGAAAAAATATGTGGGGTTACTCTTCACTTCAGTCTTCAAAAAATTTTCTTCATTTCATATAATATTCTTCAAATCATAAGAATCCTCATCTCAAAAAATCAACAGCCTAGAGAGAATCCGCCTCGGTAATGCTTCTTTTCTTTACTACGACTCCTACTCATCAAGTCAAGTGAATCCTGCACGTGGAGAAAATCTACAGGGTAGCTCTTCACTTCAGATCTTCAAACCTTTCTCTTCACTTCATATAATATCTCAAATGGTACTGCAAGTCATGAGAATCATGGACCTAGAGAGAAGTTCCACGGAGCTAATGCTTCACTTTGGTCTTCAAAAACTTCAACTTTAGTTCATATAATATCTCGAAAAAGATCAACTAGAACTTGGAGAGAATCCGTTGGGTAATGCTTCTTTTCTTTACTTCGACTTGTACTCTTCAAATCAGGAGAATCCTACACCTCAAGAAAGTCGGCAGGGTAAATCTTCACTTTGGATCTTCAAACTTTTCTCTTCACTTCATATAATATCTCGAATGGTACTTCAAATCATGAGAATCCTCGACCTAAAGAGAAATTCCAGGGGGCTAATGTTTCACTTCGGTCTTCAAAAACTTCAACTTTACTTCATATAATATCTCGAAAAAGATCAACCCGAACATGAAGAGACTCCGCGAGCGTGATCATCATTAGTACTATAAAAATATCAAAAGACATTTCATTTATTTTTATCCGCTTTAATTTCCCTTTCTTCTTGATTATATATCATTCCTAGCTATTCCATACGTAGCAAATCATTATCTATATGGTTCCATATTTACATAAGTAACTTAAAATACAAAATACAAACCAAAACAAAGCATTTACTCTCTTTCATAACATTTTAGAGCTCCATTATGTTACTTCTTAAATGTGTAAAACATGCTCCATTCGTTTAATAGCTTAAGTTGAATGATTACAAATTAACTCCAGAATCATCATTAGACACTTAAATAATTATAATTGTATACGTTTCTCTCTCCCTCTTTGGATTTTCTATTGCGCATAGTGTGTGTTCTCTGATTTTACCATATTCCCTCTCTCTCTCTCCCTCTCTCCCTCTACTTTTCTCTCCTCTTTCTCTCCCTCTCTCTCTATTTTTCTCTCCTCTCTCTCTTCTCTCAGGACCGTTTTGAATTTTATTTGTACATTGATTTCCCTTTTTAGTTCTTTGTCTATTGAACTCTTTTAGTAGTCACAATTAATATCAAATTATCCCTCCAATTTTTACGTGCCGGCCTCGATCCTTGGGGTGAAACCATCTGGCATCTAAATCTCTCTCTCTTCATTGATCTCTCCACCGACTTTTGCCGCTGAACCATCTCTCTTTCTCTCTCTCTCTCTCTTTCTCTTACAGGGGCACATGTATAGTATGGCCACCCGAAATCCAGTGGACTCTGCACTCTTTGTCAGTTTGTCATTTGAAGTGGAAGTTGTTAATCCTACATGTAAGGTCAACTCTTGGGTGACCCGAATGGATTGGCACTCTAAGGTGCCAATCCGTTCGGGTCACCCAAGGGGCTAAAAAAAATTGCTTTTCAATGCATTGAATGCATCGGGCTGATTCGCAGAGAATATATTCATGAAATTTGTCTCAGGTTGCTTGGTTGGGTGGTTGGGCCTTTCGCCTCTTGAGGCAGGTGTGAGGGTTCAACTCCCACCGGCTACATGTAAGGGACATGTTATCATGGAAAGTTATATCTTGAGGTTGATGTGCCACCGTTTATCTTGCCCCGCAGTAGTTGTGACCGCAATCTAACTTAGCTATGTAAACCCTTGTTCTTGTGGGATAAGGGAAGTCCCATGGATACTATGCCCTTGCTTGTACAATTGCAATTTCAAAGTTGAAGCCTAGAGGAGTAGGCCTCGACTAAACCTCGACTATATATATATATATATATATATATATATATATATATATATATATATATATATATATATATATATATATATATATATATATATATATATATATATTAATGAAATGAGATGTTTTTTGCCAAGAAGTAGGCCGTGCAAGAATGAAATGTAACATATGAAACATAAAATCATAATCACATGGTAGTAGTCCTCCACGAAATGTACAAAGTCTTCATATATGCATGTACGACCATGACAACCCCCTTTGAACCAAGAAGATGGCTCAAAAAAAGATCCAACTAAGTGACGTATCCATGTATATTGAAGAGTATCTTGTGAAGAATGGAAAGATGTTGGACTCCATGAATGGAACATTCTATGCTTAGAATGTTACTGTAAATGAGGTAAGTGGGCTTTGAAGAGATGAATGGAAAATGATGATTCAATGAGCTACATACTGCATTGATATTACATTAGCTCAAGTTGGTTGTTGCTGACCTAACAGTGGCTATGGTCTAGTTTGCACTTGGTACTGTGGCTAGTAATTATGTTATGGCATGTAGTAGGGTTATTGTTGGTACGAATTGTGATACCTATATGGTTATTGATATGGATACTCATAGTCTTGTCTGATTGCCTTCTTATTGTAAGGGCAGTCTTGCACCACATTATTTGTGCATTTTCTCTCTATGGTGTAGTAATACGAGTCTAGACATAAGGGATTCTAGGTTTGCATGGGGCAAGCATTTGCATATGATCAAAGGTACATTTATTGTGATGTTTGATAGCACCTTCTAATCTTGCATATTCTTCAAGTTTTCTCCTAGTTTCTGTTAAATTGAGTCCACTAGTTCTTCCATTAAAGTTAGAGGGTTTCAAAGTGGGACTAGTCAAGCACTCAAATCCCTTATTGGAACCTATAACACCATCACGCATTATTCTCTAGTAAGCGTAAAAAAGATTTGATGGCTTGAGTATTTAAATTAAATGATTGAATGATCAATCCTTATTTGGATGCTTATGAATTGAGAGTTTCTTATTATGCTACAAGTAAAGTTCAGAAGTTTGATTGTTGGATCTTTGAGGATATGATCCTATGGATTCCCTTTTAAAAGGGGGTTCACTCTAAAATTCAAAACAGAAGATAATTCATTATCTTAGCTCTTAGGAATTTCAAGAGGAGCATTTTCCTCTAAAAAGCTTTGAAATGGAGCATTAGCTTGCAAGTGAAGTAGCTAGTAGAGATGCGAGGTGGGTTATATAAGTTTTAGAGCTACAATTCCATATGAATTCTAGGGCATATGTTGGGACACTTGTATTGATTCTTGTAAATACAAATTTTTGATCTATAAATTCACTGAATAGTCAGTGACAATAAAGTAGAATTGCAACAATGTAAGTTTTTGCTGAACCATTAATATAATGATGAAAAAACAATGTGATATAGAGGGAGAGCACTGGGTGTATGTTGGTGGACTTTCTTTTGCTAGTGGTGCTTTGGGCACAAGTGCTCTCTATTCTAGTATCACTCTTATGTTGGGTAATTTCTATTTAGCATGTCGATGAAGCCTGAGATTAAGTATTCACTAAATTCATGGTGCAAAAAGTATTCAATCTCTTATTTTAGTGAAGAAATATTGTCTAGTGTGACTTTTTCTATGGAATTTGGTGAATATATAGTAACCATAATAATTTTTGATAAATTTAGGTAGTGATGTGTACACACTAGGACCGTTGGGGAATTTTTTTTCCCTCTTTAGGAGGCTTTTTCCCCTAGCTTGTATATATGCCTATTGCCCTAATGGGTTCCTTATTTTTGTACATTCTAGTGGTAATACATTCAGTATTGTGTGTTGTGCTCTAAGCTTCTTCTTCTTCCTTGTGATGTTTGTGTGCTTCTGCATACCTCTAACTCCAACAATTGGTATTAGAGCAGGTCGTCGCTTCATCTAGGGCATCACCAACACTCCTTCGATCATAGTGTAAAAATCGCATAAATTTGATGTGCATACTTAGGGTGATTAGAAGATCAAAACAACTTGGTTCTATGGTGCTGAAATCGCGATCTGAGCTAGTTTTAGACTCACACTATCATACTACTTGTGCACGCTATTTCAACTTTTTGTGCCAAAGATATATACAAGTTTCGATTCGTTAGTGTAAGCATATGGAAGTCTACTAGAGGTCTAGTAGAACTTGTTTGGGTAGTTCCATTCAACTTTTTTAGTACAATCATTTTTCTGCATCAAGTTATTGTAGTCAGTGGCCATGGCTGAAAGCAGTGATGTATTCCGTATGTTGGCTATTGAGGATAAGTTGGATTGTACCAATTATCCATTGTGGCCTTATATGATGCATCATGTATTGGTCACAAAGGACTATGAAATATTATGCAGGGTGTCGAAAAATGTCCTATAAAATCTTTGAACATAGGTACTACAAATACAAGTACTAAAGCTGATGCAGATGGTGTCAAAGATGGTGATATTCTTCAAATTCTTGTTCCTACTGCTGTTTTTGTTGCACCTACTGTAGAGCAAATTTTTTGGGATGGCACAGATGCTCAAACACATGCATTCATAGCTTTGTCTGTCAAACATGCCATTATTCCTCACATTCGCTATTGCAAAACAACTAAGAATGCTTGGGATACACTTAGCACATTGTGACAGGCTAGGAATGAGGCTCATGTTGCTTACCTTCAAAAATAGTTGGAGAGTGAGCACATGAATGAAGGTGATTCTATGGATAAGTTTTTGACAAAGATCAAGGATTTGAAGGAGCAGTTGATTTCTATTGATGAAGTCCTTTCTGAAAGTTCACTTGTGCAGACTATTTTGAATGGTCTTCCTCACTCATATCAAAGTTTTGCTTCTACTCTTCGTTTGATGATGAAAGGCAATCCAAATGCATTAACATTTGAAGAGTTAGTTTTTGTTCTGTTGTAGGAAGATCAGTCTAGGCAAAACAGGTCTATGATGTGTGTTGTAGATCAAGCTTTCCTGGCTAGTCAGAAGGGCAAAGGAAAATGGAGCTCTTTTACTAGTAAGCAAAAATCTGCTAATTCTACACAATAAAAAAAGGAAGACAAAGATGAAAAGAAATAAAAAAAGCAGAAATTGTTTTGCAAATAATATAAAGCAAATGATCATGTCATTAAGAGCTATCCAAAACTGGCTGCTAAAGAGGCAAAAGAACAAAGAGTTTGGAATGGTTGTTGTAGATGCCTCTACACCAAAAACTGAGTCTACTAATCCTATGAAGAATGAAGAATGGGCGTTTACTACTTTTTTGTAGTTTTGACCCATCTTCTCATGAGTAGTGCATGTCTGTAGTAGACCTAGATCTTTGGTACTTTGATAGTGGGGTGACCAAACATATTACTTCGTAACATAGTTTCTTCTCTTCACTCGAGCCTGCCCCTAAAGGGATACTGTTATATGTGCCAAAAACTCCTCTACCTATTATGGGAGCTGGTAACATCATTCTGACTACTATTGATGATAGTTCTTTTAAATTATCAGATGCTGTATTTATGTCAGGGATCAAGAAGAATCTCTTATCAGTTTTTGCTTTAGTGAAGATTGGCGTGGTTGTAAAATTTGTTAATGATAGATGTACATTTCATGATCTATCAAATGGAAATGTCATTATTGCTTCTGGCATTCTATGTCGTGGGTTGTATGAGCTCATAGACTATGAAAGATTTGTGAATGATTTAGCATTTGCAGTATATGATTCTCATGCTATGTTAGATGCAAAGCTTTGGCATGCATGCTTTGGTCATCTAAATTTTGCTAGTTTGCTATGCTTATAGAAAACTAAAATGGTGTCCTCTTTGCCCAAACTTGAGGCAGCTCGTAAACATGTATATGAAGGGTGTATTTTGGGAAAAATGCAGCATTCCTCCTTTGCAAAAGATGGTTCAGTTCGAGCTACTCAGAAATTACAGCTTGTTGATAGTGATATCTGTGGTCCTATGCATACACCCTCTTTTGGAATTATCTTTACTTCGTGACTTTCATTGATTACTTTTCCAGGCATGCATGTGTATATCCATTGAAAGCAAATTCCGAAGTGTTGATGTGCTTCAAAAAAATTTTGGTTTTGGCTAAAAATCTGTCAGCATGTAAAATGGGCACCCTCATTCTGATTGAGGGGGGGAATATATATCTTCTGACTTTAATGCATTTTTGGCTGAACATGGGATAAAAAATTAGTGTGCAATGTTGTGTACACCTCAACAAACAGGAGTTGTTGAATGTAAGAACAGGTCGCTCATGGAGATGACAAGGTGTATAGTCAAGAGTCAGGCTTTACCACATAGTTTCTGGCTTGAGGATGTTATGTGTGCAGCATATGTACTTAACAGGTGTCCCACTAAAGCACTGCAGTCTATCACTCCATATGAGGCTTGGTATGGTTGCAAGCCATCTGTTGCTCATCTACGTGTTTTTGGTTGTTTGGCATATGCATTAGTGCTTAAACAACATTGTAGAAAATTGGATGATAAAGTAGTAAAATGTATTTTTGTTGGGTACAATTCTGAAAGCAAAGGCTATCTGTATCGTCCACAAACTAAATGCATTCTGGTTAGCTATGATGTTGTTTTGTGGAAGATGCTATTCAACCCTTACTTTCATGTATGAAGTAGACATTTCTTAGCTCCAAAGACATGTATGATACTTTGCTACCTCTTTATACATGTGGACAATCTAGTGCTGGTCCTAATGAGGCAATTTGTTAGCCTTTGCAGGTTTCATGTGATGATGTAGATCATTCCATTTCTTATGCATATTTACATGATGCACTTGTTGATGAGAGATCTGATATTGAGCAGGCAAAAGCTATGCCAAAATGCAGGTTGGTGCACACTTTGGGTGACAACAAATTAGATGCACCTCTATCATATCATACTCGTTCAGGCTCTCATAGTGCCTCTTTTGCATCAGATTGCTATGCTATGGTTGCATTTAGTCTCTTTGATGAGAATGATCCTCTTTCATTTGATGGAGCACAATATTCAAAAAATTGGATGGCTGTTATGCGATCTGAATATGATTCTATAATGAAGAATGGTACCTGGGCTTTATGTGACTTGCCTCATAGCAAGAAGGCCATTGTCACTAAATGGGTTTACAAGCTAAAGCATAAGTCGGATAGAACAGTTGACATGTATAAGGCTAAGCTTGTTGCAAAGGGTTATGCCCAGGAAAGAGGCATTGATGTTGATGAGACCTTTGCACCTACATGTCGTATGACTACTATTCGTAGCACCTATGCACTTGTAACTCATCATGTTTGGAATGTACATCAGTTGGACATTAAAACTACATTTTTGAATGGGGACTTGCATGAAGAAGTGTATGTTTTTCAGCCCCGTGGCTTTGTGTAGAAAGGGCATGAAAACTAGGTGTGCAGGTTAAAGAAGGCATTATATGGTTTAAAGCAAGCACCACATGCTTGGTATGAAAAGATACATGCCTATCTCATTGCACATGGTTTTGAGAACACTCCAAATGAAAGCATGCTAATGATGTGCTTCTGATCATTGTTGTCTATGTTGATGACATGTTGCTCACTGGTCCTATTGAGAAGCATATTGCTGATATTGCATGTTGATGGTGGAATGCATCGGGCTGATTCGCAAAGAATATATTCATGAAATTTGTCTCACGCCACTTTGTTGGGTGGTTGAGCCTTTCGTTTCTTGAGGCGGAGGGTGAGGGTTCAAGCCCCCACCGGCTACATGTTAGGGACATGTTATCATGGAAAGTTGTATCTTGTGGCTGATGTGCCACTGTTTGTCCTGCCTCGCGGTAGTTGTGATCGCAATCTAACCTAGCTATGTAAACCCCTGTTCTTGTGGGATAAGGGGGGTCCCATGGGTACTATGCCCTTCCTTATACAGTTGCAATTTCAAAGTTAAAGACTCGAAGAGTAGGCCTCCACTGAACCTCCATTATATATATATATATATATATATATATATATATATATATATATATATATATATATATATATATATATATATATATATATATATATATATATATATATATATATATATATATATATATATATATATATATATTCATGAAATGGTTCGTTGTTTTCACATATGTATACATGACGTTTCGCATATGTATACGTGACTTTTCGATGTCACGATAAGTAATATATCGTGATGAATACAAACAATCATATTTATAGTGAATGTCCAGTTTTTTGTGCTACTGATTTCCATTGCATTGTGGAAAAACTATCGATCTGCATTGTGGTCACTTTTTTAATGAAGCTAAATATAATAATGAGACTAAAACGTAAGTGATGGAGGAAAAATCTGTTGATGTATGAAACACCACAAGAAATGAATTAATGTGACACTAGAACACCTCTATGGTCACCATTAACTCATTGCCACTCCAAACTTTGAGAAATGATAGTCTAAACTGAGAACTTTGCTTCTACAGAAATTCCTAGTCACCGAAATGACATACCTTCAATATTTTGTTAATTTCTCTTAGCTCAAAATAATTTCTCCAAGATCTTTTGGTGGATGAAAGTAGAAGAGAAAAGCTTTCCAACAAGCTATCATATGCAAGAAACGGATCTCTAGAACTGAGGGTATGGCCTTCACAAGATCACCTTGTATGACTTTCCAAAACTAGAAATTTTGCCTCCTTTAGTAATTCTGAGTGTCTAAAAATGAAAATTCGATGCCTAGCATTGACTTGCAACCAAAAGTCGATGCTTGGCATCCACTTTTAGCTTTTTTAGCCAGTTTTTCAGCGCCAGAATTACCTCATTGAACACACATATGAAGAAGACCACTTTTATGTGGGAAGTCAATGCCACACATCAACTTTATGCTAAACTCGATGCCAAGCATCGAGTTACTCCACAAACCTCATGTTTTTAAGAAGTTCTAGTGGTACATAACAGTCAGAGAATAAAACACGAACTTATCAACACAAACTTGATGCCAGGCATCGAGTTGCTTGGAAAACTTGAACTTTTGAAATCATTTCACAGTAGACAAGCATGGAGATGATGGAGAGAGTCTCATACATAGAACTTTAACTATTTCTTCTCATAACTATGAAAAACTCAAAAGTTTTACAAATGCTTTCTCACTCAGAAAAGCCCGACTATACTCAGTCATACAAAATGAACTTCTTCTCACATTCTATCACTCTCTTCCACTTCTTCTCTCTCATCGCGTCAGTTGATACAAACTAACTTATATAGATTTTCTCATTCTCGTGACTTTTAAAAAACTCCTAGAACTAAAGTGAACTAACTTTACAAATATAATACACTTGTGAATTTTTCCCTTCACATAGGCATGTGGTTTTCTTCTAAATCTTTGACCTTCAAATATATGTCCAATTAGTGAGTGTTTCTCCAATAGCTCCCCCTCAATCACTAATTGACATTCTCTTCATATCTTCTTCTTTTCTTTTACTCTTGCCATGCTTTTGAATCTGCTGGTCTTCACACCATCCAAGCTCTTTGTCATTATGTCTGCTATCGTATCTTTAGTAGAAATGTACTCCACTTCAATCTCTTTCTCCATTACCTTTTCTCTCAGGAAATGATAATGTATCTCTATATTTTTTGTTCTTGCATGAAATACTCAATTTTCTACAAGATAAAGTGAACTCATATTATCTCCATGTATTGTAGGTATACCTTGATCCATGCCCAAGCTTTTAAAGAGTGTATGCATCCATATGACCTCCTTAGCTGCTTCCACAAGTCCTTTGTACTCAAATTCAGTTGATGATAATGCTACTGTATGTTGTTTCTTTGAACACCAACTTACAAGCTTATCACCAATATATATCATGTAACCATGAGTTGATCTTCTTTCATCTTGATTACCTGCCCAGTCTCAGTCACTATAGGCTCTCAACTTCAAACTTGATGTAAAAGGATAATATAATCCTTCCTTTATAGTTCCTTTGATATATTTGAGAACTCTTTGACCTACAATCCAATGTGGGTCCTTTGGACAATGCATGAATTGTGATAAAGCTCCCACTGCATAACTAAGATCACGTTTTGTTAGTGTAGCATAAATCAAACTACCCACAAGAGATTGATACTTCCTCATATCTTTGTATTTTGCACCATCATATTTACTGAGCTTGTGATTAACTTCAAGTGGAGTTGAAGCTTCTCTGCAATTTTCCATATCAAACTTCTTCAATAGATTCAGAAGATACCTTTCTTGTGATACATATATGCCATGATCTGTATAAGTGATTTCCATTCCAAGAAAGTATGACAACTTTCCTAGGTCACTTATCTTGAACTCTTTCTCAAGTAATCTCTTTAGCTCCTTGATTCCTTCATCTCAAGTACCTATGATTATAATGTCATCTACATAAATACAAATGTAGATTGTACCTTCCTCTGTTCTTTTGATGAGTAGACTTGGATCTACTTTTGAACTTTGATATCCAAGTTCATTGAGATACTTCACGAGTCTATAGTTCCATGCTCTTGGAGCTTGCTTCAATCCATACAATGCTCTTCTCAACCTGCAAACAAAATTTGGATACTTGGAATCTATAAACCATTGAGGTTGTTCCATGTATATCTCATCTGATATGTATCCATTCAAGAATGCATTCTTTATATCCAATTGACTTAGGGTCCATCCTTTTGAAGCTGCAATAGCAATGATTGTCCTTATAGTTGACATCTTAGCTACAGGACTGAATGTCTCATCATAATCTATGCCATAGGTTTGGGCATAGCCTTTCACCACCAGTCTAGCTTTGAATGTGGCTATACTTCCATCTGCAAGCTTCTTCACTTTATAAACCCATGTATTTCCAATTACTTTCTTACCATTTGGTTTAGGAACCAGTTCCCATGTCTTGTTCTCCTCTAGTGCATTGAACTCTTCCTTCATTGCGTCTTCCCATTGCTTCTTACCTTTAGCTTCATCATAGTTCTGAGGTTCTTCATCATCTTTGACCATATTTGCATAGTTCTTCTGAGTTATGTAAGAAGTATCATAAGAATACCTTTCTGGTTGTCTTCTAGTCTTGTTTGACCTTCTTGGTTCACATTCTTCATGAGTTTCTGGATACACTTCTTCATCAAATATAGGAGCTTCTTCATTTCTTCTTGTTAATCCACTTCTCGATGTACTTGCTTGCATATAGTCTTCATCTCTATTCACTTGCACAATTGATTTTCCTTTCTCACATCTTCTTACCTCTTCTTCAAATTCTTCAGTTGTATGACTTTGATCTGCATACCAACTTTTCTGTTCATCAAATGTAACATCTCTAGAAACAAGAAATTTTTTGGTTAAAGGATTCCACAACCTGTAACCCATCTGCTTTTCACCATAACCAATGAACACATATTTTTCTGCCTTTGGTTCAAGTTTATGTCTAAGTTGTGATGGCACATAAGCATATGCAATTGATCCAAACACTCTACAATGATCTAGAGTTGGTTTCTTACCCCACCAAGCTTCATATGGAGTCATTCCATTGAGAGCTGCACATGGTAATCTATTCACAAGATATGTAGTTGTATTTACAGCCTCAACCCAAAGATAATTTGGACAATTCTTCTCCTTTAGCATAGCTCTAGAAAACTCAACCAAAGTCCTGTTTCTCCTTTCTGCTACACCATTTTGTTGTGGTGTATATCTGCAAGTTATTTCTCTCTTAATACCTGCATTCCAAAGATAATAATTGAACTCTTGGGAGAAGTATTCTCCCCCTCCATCAGACCTCACTCTTTTAAGCTTTTGACTTGTGACTCTCTTTGCATATGCATGAAAATGCTTGAAAGCTCCAAACACTTCTGATCTTTCCTTCAAAAAATATAATGTTATCCATCTTGTAGTGTCATCAATGAAAAGAGCATAATACCTTGAGCCACTGATAGATCCTTCTTTTGTTGGTCCCCATACATCTGTATGAATGAGCTCTAGTAATCCATCATGTTTGAATCCTTTCTTCTGAAATGGTAACCTGTGTGCTTTACCCATCTGACATGCTTCACATTTATAAACCATATGTTGATTCTACACATTTGTTAATCCTAGTACAGACTGATTAGCAACCATAGCTTTAATTCCCCTTTCATTGAAATGAGCTAATCTCTTATGCCAGAGATCAAGTTCTGTAATCACTCCTTCACCATGTGTGAGAAAAGCTTGACCAATGTTCCCTTGCACTCTTAAAGTAAAGAGTCTACCTTCTTTCTTACTAGAGACAATCTGATTATATCCATTCTCTGAATCTTCAACAAATACTCCTTCATTTGTAAACCTGACTTGAAAACCTTTTTCACCTATCTGTCCCACACTAATCAGGTTTTTAGGTATTGTGGGAACATACAAAACATTGGTTAGCAAATCTGCTCCGCTCTTGCATTTCACCTTTCCAATTGAATGTACACTATGTTTGGTATTATCACCTGTTTGAACTGTACGACTAGAAATGCCTTTTTCCAATTCTAACATCAGTTCTATGTTTCCTGACAAATGATTAGAACATCCAGAGTCAATGTAAAATTCCTTTAGATCTTCCTTATCTCATGTGCTGATTGAATTCATCATCAATGATGTATGACTTTCATTCTGTGTGTCATTTGCATAATTGTAGTAGGTGGTGTTGTAGGATTGATTATGTCCCCAACTTCTTCCTCCACCTCTACCATAACCTCCTCTTTGACTTTGTCTACCTCTTTGAAAATTACTTTGATATCTTCCACCTCGACCTCTGCCATTGTTGTTTTGATTCTGGTTTGATCCTTGTTGGTTGTGCCAACAGTCATGAGCCAAATGATTACTCAATCCACAAATCCAGCAAGCCTTCTTGTTGTTATTCTGATTACCTCTTCCTCTTCCAAAACCTCTTGCTCTTCCTCTGCTTGTGCCTTTACCTCTTGCATAATAAACTTGAGAACTTGACTCTTCTTCATCCTTTGCTTTATCTTTATCTCCTTTCTTTTTATTCTTCATGTACATTGCAGAACTTTGTCCTTTATCTCCATCTCCCTTCAAGTCTTGCTCATATGTGAGCATCAAACCAAGCAACTGGTTCAAATCTGGAACATAATGATTTAATGAAAGTTCTGTTGATAAGACAAAAGGTTTCCACCTTTCATCCCCTCTCAAACCTGCAAGTAGTTGAGCAATCAATCTGTGATCTTCAACATCTTCATCTATGGATCCAAGCCTCTCTATTAGATCCTTCATCTTAGTGACATAATCACTAATACTTTGACTTGGCTTCTTTTTGAATGTTCTAAACTATGACCATAGACTTGCTTTCGGTGCTTTAGTAGTGCTTTGGAAATGATACTCCAATGCATTCCATATATCTTCAGATGATAGGCATGTGGTTTTCTTCTAAAACTTTGACATTCAAATATATGTTCAATTAGTGAGTGTTTCTCCAACAAAATCATTAGAATATTTGCATTATTTTTAACTTCAAATAAGATTGCTTATAATTATGTGAAAATTCTGAAAAAGTGTAATTCGATCACCCACCAAAATATACATGTGCCTTCCCTATCTCTTTCTCTCTCTCTCTAATTGCTCCTTGGGCATGCGCTTCAAGTCCTTGGTTCTCTCTCTCTTTCTTTCTCTCTCTCGATTTCCTCTCTGTGAGTTCTCCTTACACAACAAGATGAACAGCACATAATTTCTATGCTTCTCCACCATGGACCTGTACTGCTCGCTCTCTCTCTCTCCATGCAAATTTCTGCCATCATCTGTGTGCCTCTATAGCGCGGGCTTCATAACCGATTGTTTCTCTCTCTCTCTAGTGGCCAGAGATGCTCTGCGTGATGTCTCACCACTCTGCGCGTATAGTCTGATGATGCCTTCTCTCTCTCTCTGTCTCTCTCTCCCCCCTCAATTGAACTTTAAGTATCGTTGAAGCAGATGCCGATGAGGGCGCCTCCACTATTTCGCGATGAGCTCCCTCCGTCCATGTACACAAGCGATATAAACTCTTCCCGTTTCTATTTCTCTCAAATGCGTAGAAATTGTTTTAAACATTGTCCGCCGCCTTGATCTGCCTTCCTTCTCTCTCTGTTGACCGTCTCACCCGAACAGCCTCAGCTTCGCATCATATCTGTTGAGCAACGACTGATCAAGCGGAACACAGCAGTTGTGCGGATGTTCAATTTCTGTCATGGCATCCACTGGATGGTCTAGCTACTGCGTGAGTTGTGTGTTCCTTTGAAGGATGTTATTGCTCCATACTACTAACACATAATGCATAGTGTCTCCTCTCTCTCTCCCGATTACTTCTACAACTTGATTAGTTTTGTATAAAGGTGAGTCGTGTAAATTTAGTGCTAAAGCTCTATTATGAACAGGAAAACAACTCTCTCTTCCTCTCTCTCCCTCCCTCTCTCTCTATTGGTATGGTAGCCAAAGATGGAGAGCTTGAGAGTTAGGGTCATAGAGAGATGAAATAACAACATAATCCTAAAGCATGAACAAGAAAGTAAAACATGAACAAGAAGATAAATGAACAAAAAAAGAAAAATAGCGTACCTCGAGAGAATCCATGGGGAAACCAAATGAGCTTCGGACATCTATTTATAGGTTTCCCCTTAGGACTTCTCTCTAGAATCTTCTAACCTCCCTATTTAAACTTTCTATTTCTAGAATCTTCTTCCTTGTTCTTTTTCTATTTTCAAAAAATCCCCATCTTTTATTTCTATTTTGGTTTTTCTCTTTTTATTTTTCCAATTTTTCTTTTTTTTTGTTTGGATTTCTTTTTCTTTTTTCCCTTTTTATTTTTTACTAAAGTCTATATTTGATTTCACACCTATGTACAAATTTTAATTAAATTAATGGGTTAGACTTAGGGGCAAAACCAAGGTTCCAACCTAGGGTTTCAATCAGGGAACGTTAGGGTTTGCCTATGTTTAAGGTCATGCACATCAACTAATGGGTTTATTTACACTTATGAACTAAAATCCTAGGGTTTTCTAGCATTAAGGTTAGGTTTCCATGGGGTAAAACTCAGGTTTTCAAGGATCAAAATTAGGTTTTCTAAGGGTCAAACCCTTGGGTTCAAGGGTTTAGAGTTGGATTAGTGATATCTTTACAAACATTCATGCCTAATGAACAAAAATGATAAGATTTCTCGTCTCGTTATCAATCAAATCAACCAGAACATGTACAATTTAATTACACTTATGAACTAAAATCCTAGGGTTTTCTAGCATTAAGGTTAGGTTTCCATCGGGTAAAACTCAGATTTTCAAGGATCAAAATTAGGTTTCCTAAGGGTCAAACCCTGGGTTTCAGGGGTTCAGAGTTGGATTAGTGAACTTTTTACAAACATTCATGCCTAATGAACAAAAATGATAAGGTTTCTCGTCTCGTTATCAATCAAATAAACCAAAACATGTACAATTTTTAATGCTTTAAGGTCAAAACACCATTTCACAACCTAAAAATCAATGAAATGGACTTGAAAAAAATTCTTAATGTATACTTCACTGAGGAATTTCATCCTGACAGCCACCCCCACTAAACGTGCACATCGTCCCGATGGGTCAACCTGCAAAATCCAATGGAAGCATTTTTCTTTTCAGCTCAGCACTTTTTCTTTTTATCTTCATTTTCACAAGTCAGCCTATGCCGAAATCAGGTGTGAATCATGGACTTGTCTGCCTAGCCAATTTTATCCCACCTATCTGCCGATCTAACATAGTGCACAACACACAACATCAGCCCTACATGAAATCAATGTTAGTCTTGGCTCTCATCACCACTACAACATATCGAGGAAATACGGACGGTCAACATACCGACGATCAGCTGTTGGCGTCAATATGACCCTCGGACAATTTGGGAAAGCTGCTTTGCCTCGGAAAGACTGCGTGGTATAAGCATCGGTAATTTGTTGGAATTACTGACGCTTATACCAATGCCATCTTTTTAACCTGGCCCGAAACTAGAATTTGTCATTATGAGCGTTTTGAATCTAGATCTTCTCCTGTCGGGTTTGCACGTGCCAACAACAGATCTCTGTTTGTCACTCTCTCTCCCTCCCTCTCTCTCACTCTCTCTCTCTCCCTCCCTCTCTCTCACTCTCTCTCTCTCTCTCTCTCTCTCTCCCTCCCTCTCTCTCACTCTCTCTCCCTCTCTCTCCCTCCCTCTCTCTCCCTCCCTCTCTCTCCCTCTCTCTCTCTCTCTCTCTAAACAGACCTCTATCTTTATAGATATGAAGTTTTGCTAAGTAGATAGCACATATCGTAGCACTCTTTTTTCATTCTTTATGTTTTTGCTTTACTAATATGTTCTCTGTTTGGTTTTGCAAGAGATTTTGGGATCAGATCTTTGGAAATTCGGTGAAGGAGAACTTCAAGTGGATTTTGATGACCTTAATTCAAACAATTCTCTCTCTCTCTCTCTCTCTCTCTCCCTCTCCTTCCCTCTCTCTCTCTAAGCACACCTCTATTTTTACAGATCTCATGCTTTGGTGAGTAAATCGCACATATTGTAGCACTCTTTTTTCTTTCTTTATGTTTTTGCTTTTCTAATATCTTCTCTCTTTAGTTTTGCAAGAGATTTTTGGGATCAAATCTTTGGAAATTCGACGAAGAAGAACTTCAAGTGGATTTTGAAAACCTTGATTCAAACAATTACATCGATGTAAGTGATTTTTTGTTTTCGTTTGAGAGAGAGAGAGGGAGAGATATATACATATACATACACACTCACATATGTATAAATACACACATACATATGCATACACACATGCATATGAATACAAACATGCATATGCATATACACATGCATATGCATACACATACACATGCATACACATACACATGCATACACATACACATGCATATGCATACAAATATGCATATGCGTACACACATGCATATGCATACACACATGCATATGCATACACACATACACAATGCATATGCATACACACATACACAATGCATATGCATAGACACATACACAATACATATGCATACACACATACATGCATATGCATACATGAATGCATATGCATACAAGCATGCATATGCATACATGAATATATGCATATGCATACAAGAATGCATATGCATACAAGAATGCATATGCATACAAGAATGCATATGCATACAAGCATGCATATGCATACATGCATGCATATGCATACAAGCATGCATATGCATACAAGCATGCATATGCATACATGCATGCATATGCATACATGCATGCATATGCATACATGCATGCATATGCATACATGAATGCATATCCATACAAGCATGCATGCATATGCATACAAGCATGCATATGCATACAAGCATGCATATGCATACATGCATGCATATGCATACATAAATGCATACATAAATGCATATGCATACCTGAATGCATATGCATACATGAATGCATATGCATACATGAATGCATATGCATACAAGCATGCATATGCATACATGCATGCATATGCATACATGAATGCATATGCATACTGTTGGCATAAAAGTCATATGAAGAGCATACATGCACAACGGAGCAGTCATGCACAATACGGCAACAAGGCCCAATCATTTTTTTTCCATAAAGTATTTCCAATTCAAGTGATTTTCATCACTACGCACACATTGTAAATCCCATTTTTGGTAGAATAGACTCCATTTTGTTCAAGCCGAGGAGTTGTCGAGCTTGAGGAGTATTAGAATTAGCTACATACCAATTTTCATAATTTTTAGACTCCGTTTGAGTCCTCAAATAAGCTCTAGAACCTAATTTTTAACTAGGCCGGACACTAGGTCTCGACAAGGCCAAATCTAGTAAAAAAATTATAAAAAGAGCTAGAGAGATCATTTTTTGAGGGTAGATTGTTTGTGAATTGAGCTTAGGTAAGAGACTTTTTGACTAATGCAAAGAACTCCATTGTTCCTCTCCTTGTTCTTGCCTTGTGTGTGCATGTGTGTGAATGTGTGTGCATGATTGTGTGCTTCTCAGTCACACACTTGTGTCATCACTTGCTCATAGTCTTCATACTAGTCCTCACGTCTCCACGGATTGACAGTTATGAGGTGGATCCCCTCACGTTGGTACTCACCATTGTGCTAGAGTGACACCGAATTTGATGCCGTTGCCGGGGAGAGAGCTTCGAGGACGAGTGTGTGATGGTAAGATGTAGAGTTGAGACATTAAAGTCATAGGTAATAATATCCTTCATTTTCCTTATTTTTTCTTCATTTTTTCTTCTTTTTGCATCACCATCATCATCCTCACCATTTTCCACCTCCATCTCCATCTTCACAAAAATTTCAGTTTTTTGGTCATATTCCACTCCCAACCTCATTTTCCTCATTTCACGTGAGAGAGAGCGAGAGAGATCTTGCATGCTATCAGTTTTTGTGTGTTTTTTGAGCTTTTACTGCAGGATCTAGCTGTACCACCATCTCCAACAGCTTGCGCAGGTACGATAGACTTTGCACAGGTCCCAAGACGACAACTTCTATCTATCGCGACAGACAGAAATTTAATATTTTTTGAATGCATGTTTGGCACGATAACCTACACCATGAGAGCACTCCAAATCACTAAAAAGTTCAAAACAATTTGTGTTTTTTCAGTTTATCGAGACAAACACAGTCTATCGCGACAGACACAGTCTATCGCAATAGACAGTGTCTATCGCGACAGACACCATCTATCATGACAGACACCACCCTATGAGAGCCTCAGTCTATCGTGACAGTCAGGCCCACGATAGACGACAGACCCCATCTATCGCAACAGACACCATCTATCGCGACAGACAGAGACCCACGATAGAGACCGTCTATCACAACAGACACCATCTATCGCGACACGTAGGCCCACGACAGACGATAGACCCCCGTCTATCGCGATAGACACTATCTATCGCGACAGATAGAGACCCACGATAGAGACTGTCTATCGCGAGAGACCCCATCTATCGCGATAGACACCGTCTATCGCGACAGACAGAGACCCACGATAGAGACGGTCTATCGCGACAGACACCGTCTATTGCGACAGACAGGCCCACGACAGATGACAGACCCCGTCTATCTTGACAGACACCGTCTATTGCAGCAGACAAGACCCCACGATAGACACCGTCTATCACGACAGACACCATCTATCACGATAGATAGGCCCACGTGACAGTCAGTGTCTATCGCGACAGACACTGTCTATCGCGATAGACAGGCATTTTTGGCAAAAAAATAAAGGGTTTTGTTTTTTTGAAAATTTAGGCTAAATTATGGGCATATTTGCATACTCAATTACTTATGCGAATACGAAGGCCTTAGAAAAATGTGTTGAAGAATCACTCACGAATTTGACATACAGACAGACATAAAAGAAAAAGAAAGATAAAGAGAACCAGAATCAAGATATTCAGAAAATCAAAAGTCTTAATGAAGGGACAAATTCACGACCGTTATGTATAGCGTAGAATCTTCCGGAATCAGAGTTTGTTAGAGTTCGTTACACCGGATTAAACTGTATATAAAGAGAGAACGTGCATAAGAAGAAAAGAGGGGGAGTGCGAACAAGAACGTGCGTGAGTAGAGCGCGTAGTTTAAATAGAGCGCATATATAGGTGAAGAAAAAAAGAGAAGTTTTTCAGAAGACGCCAGAGATCACGTATGTAAAGATGAATAACAGAAACCTAAAATGTCAGGTATTCATCTGAGAGAGATGGTGAGAAGAAACTACTCAGTGTAGGAGAGTTTCCATAGCTTGAGCAAGAAGAGGCCAAGCTAGTTTGTACACATCTTCTCTAATAGAAAACACATGTTCATGTGGAAGTTTGCGCGCACTGTTCGTATGTGAAGAAACCTGAGTATTTTCATGTTACGGTATAAAGTTAGCTAACAGTTACAGTTCGTTCAGTGAACGTGTTTTCCGGTATTTTCTCTGTAAACATATTTTTCGGTCAGTTACAGTTTTTCTCAGTAAACGTGCTTTTCGGTAGAACAACAAAGTATATCTCGCAGAATAAATTTAGGTTTTGTATGAGAGATAGCTTATCTTATAGCTAGACATCTCTACTATCAGTTCATCAAAGATTTCGGTGAAATAGATATGTACACAGAGTACAAAGTCTAACCGGAAAGAGGTATTCTGAACTGGTGAAGTTTTTCCTCAAACTTCAGAAAGTGTTCATTCAGTGAAGGAAGTTCACGCATCACTTCCTTACTTCTTGTATACTCACTTGAAGTGATTAAAAATAGAACAACAATTGATTCCGGTAAGATTCTGGTATAATTATGGTGTCAGTCTCGTGACAGTCTGGTGAAGTTCTAGTGAATTTTTCAGTGAATTCAAAACACAGTCTTATATGTTGAGTGACAGTAACTGTGCAGAGCTACTGCTCATTATAGAGGTGTTCCAATATCGCTCTAGCTTAGCATCTTTTTGGTGGCACGGCGAATTCCGCAGGCTTAACAAGGTTCAAGCCTTTGCCGTGACGGCCATCAATAAGTGGTTTCATAGCACAGGAACCACCAACATGTGGTATCAAAGCCATGAGATCTAAGAAGAGTGTTCAAAGCCGGTTAACCACACAAGTGGTAACAGAGTAAGAAAGATTCTAAAGAGCAGAAAGATTCTCAAAGAGCAAACGGAAGTGAAGATACAAGAGAATTCGAAGAACCTTCATAAAGGAAGGTGAAAGCTAACAAATGATATCAAGAAGTATTCCAAAGTCATTTTCAAGGTAAATGTTTACAAAAGGTAAAACCCTTTAATATTACACTCACCGAAAGTGATAGAACTCTTCCTGAAGTTTAGAGAAAAAACTTCATCAGTTCAGAGTGTATTTTCGGTCCGACTTTGTACTGTGTGTACATATCCATTTCACCGGAAACTTTGATCCGTATAAAGTAGAGACTTCTAGCTACAAGGTAAGCTATGTCTCATACAAAACTCCATATTATTCTGCGAGATATACTTCGTGGTTCTTCCCGAAAAACACATTTATTGAGTAAACCGTAAGTGACCAAAAGTACGTATACTGTGAAACTGTAACTGTTAACTAACTTTAACCGTAACATAGAATATTCAAACTTCTACTCATACGAAGAATGCGCGCAGAGCTTCCACATGAACATGTGTTTTCTATTAGAGAGGATGTGTACAAACAAGCTTGGCCTCTTCTTACTCAAGCTATAGAAACTCTCCTACACTGAATAGTTTCTTATTACCATCTCTCTCAGATGAATACTTGACATTTCAGGTTTTTGTTATTCATCTTTACATACGTGATCTATGGCATCTTCTATACTACATACGCGATCTCTGGCGTCTTCTATCTCTCTCTCTATCTGTATATCTGTATCTCTGCGTCTCTGCGCATCTGCTATATTTCATCTCTATCTTGCTCGATTCTTGATTGATATATATATAGTCTTCATTCTTCCATGCTCTTCCGCGCATTTCACTTTTGGTATGCTCCACGATCCTTCTTTATGTGCGTTATGGGCTATCTCCTGTTCTCTACTCTGTTACACGTCCTGTTCGCATATTTACAATTCTTGATTCGGTTTTCTAATTCTGCACATTGTACAGTTTGGTCGTGCTTCTTTAATTCTGCTTCTCTTTGTCTTTTCTCCTTCCCCCCCTTTTTCTTTTGTCTGGATGCCAAATTTGTGAGTGCTTCTTCAACAGCTCCCCCTCAATCACTAATTTGCATCTTCCGGTCTTCATATATCTTTCTTTCTTTTGTACTTGCCTTTTCTTTGAATCTGTTTATCTTCGTTCCATCCAAAATCTTTGTCAACATATCTGCAATCTGATCTTTTGTCGGAGTGTATACAATTTATAACTCCTTCTCCATTACCTTTTCCCTCAAGAAATGATACTGAATCTCTATGTGTTTTGTTCTTGCGTGAAACACCGGATTCGCTGCAAGATATAGAGAGCTCATATTGTCTCCATGTATAATTGGTATACCTTGATCAATGCCTAAGCTTTTGAGCAAGGTTTGCATCCATATCACTTCTTTAGCTGCTTCTACCAGTCCTTTGTATTCAGCTTCTGTTGATGATTAAGCCACTGTGTGCTGTTTCTTCGAGCACTAGTTTACTAGCTTATCTCCTAGGTATATCATATACCCATGTGTTGATCTTCTGCCATCCTGGTTACCTGCCCAGTCTGAGTCACTGTAGGCTCTCAAATTTATATCTGACGTATAAGGATAGTATAATCCTTCCTTAATAGTTCTCTTTATATATCTGAGAACTCTTTGACCTGCAATCCAATGTGGGTCTTTAGGACAATGCATAAACTGTGATAAAACTCCCACTGCATAACTCAAGTCAGGTCTCGTTAGTGTAGCATAAATCAAACTACCTACTAATGATTGATACTTTGTCATATCTTTGTAATCTGCGCCATCATATTTACTGAGTTTGTGATTGGCTTCAAGCGGTGTTGAAGCTTCTCCGCAATTCTACATATCAAATTTCTTCAATATATTCAGAAGATACCTTTCTTGTGATACATATACGTTGTGATCTGTATAAGTGACTTCCATTCCAAGAAAGTACGACAACTTTCCTAGGTCACTGATCTTAAACTCCTTTTCAAGCAGTTTCTTCACCTCTGTGATTCGTGCATCTGAGGTACCTGTAATTATTATGTCGTCTACATAAATGCAAATGTAGATCATTCCTTCGTCTATTCTTTTAATGAGTAGACTTGCATCTGCCTTTGAACTTTGGTATCCAAATTCATTTAGATACTTCACGAGTCTGTAGTTCCAAGCTCTTGGAGCTTGCTTTAGTCCATAAAGTGCTTTTCTTAACCTGCACACAAATTTTGGGTATCTAGAGCTTACAAACCCTTCAGGCTGCTCTATGTAAACTTCATCTGATATATATCCGTTCAGAAATGCATTCTTGATGTCTAGCTGACTTAGCTTCCATCCTTTTGATGCTGCGATAGCAATTACTGTCCTTATGGTTGACATTTTTGCCACCGGACTAAACGTCTCGTCGTAATCTATGCCATGCGTCTGAGCATAGCCTCTGACTACCAGTCTAGCCTTATATCTGGCTATCCTTCCATCTGCAAGCTTCTTTAATTTGTAAACCCATTTACTTCCAATTACTTTCTTACCATTTGGTTTAGGAACAAGCTCCCATGTCTTGTTCTCCTCTAGTGCAGTGAACTCTTCTTCCATTGCTTCTTCCCATTTCTTCTTTCCTTTAGCTTTAGCATAGCTATGAGGTTCTTCATCATCTTTGACCATATATGCATAGTCTTTCTGAGTTATGTATGAAGTATCATACGAGTACCTTTCCGGTTGTCTTCTATTCCTGTTTGACCTTCTTTGTTCAAACTCTTCATGTGTATCTGAATACACGTCTTCATCAAATCCCTGTTCATCTCCATTTCTTATACCTGATCCGATCCTGGACGTACTCGCCTGCATATGATCTTCATCTTTATTCACCTACACAATTGATTTTCCTTTTTCTTTTCTTCTTACTTCTTCTTCAAATTCTTCAGTTGTATGACTTTGATCTGTATACCAGCTTTTTTGTTCATCAAATGTAACATCTCTTGAAACAATAAACTGCTTAGTTAGAGGGCTCCATAACCTGTAACCCATCTCTCTTTCATCGTATCCGATGAACATATATTTTTCTACTTTCGGTTCAAGCTTATGTCTGAGTTGAGACGGTACATAAGCATAAGCGAGTGATCCAAACACTTTGCAATGATCAAGTGTTGGCTTCTTTCCCCACCAAGCTTCATAAGGGGTCATTCCATTACATTTCACTTTTCCAATTGAATGAACACTATGTCTTGTATTGTCACCTGTTTGAACAATGTGACACGAACTACCTTTTTCTAGTTCTGACATCAATTCTATATTTCTTGACAAATGATTAGAACATCCGGAGTCAATGTAAAATACCTTTAGGTCTTCGTTTTCTGATGTGCTGATAGAGTTCATCATCAACGATGTATGACTTTCATTCTGCGTGTCATTTGCGTAGTTGTTGTAGGTGGTGTTGTAGGATTGATTTTGTCCCCAACTTCTTGTTCCACCTCTGCCATAGCCTCTTCTTTGGTTTTGTCTACCTCTTTGATATATTCCGCTTCTGCCTCTGCTATTACTATTTTGATTTTAATTTGAACCTTGTTGATTATGCAAACAGTCATAAGCCAGATGATTACTTAGTCCACAAATCTAGCAAGCTTTCTTGTTGATATTCTGACTGCTTCTTCCTCTTCCAAAGCCTCTTACTCTTCCTCTGCCGGTGCCTTTGCCTCTAGCATAATAAACCTGAGAACTCGACTCTTCTTCATCTTTTGACTTACCTTTATCTCCTTTCTTTTTGTTCTTCATGTACATTGCAGAGCTTTGTCCTTTATCTCCATCTCCTTTCAAGTCTTGCTCATATGTGAGCATCAATCCTAGCAACTGATTTAAATCTGGAACAAAATGATTTAAAGAGAGTTCAGTTGAAAGTACAAAAGTTTTCCACCTTTCATCTCCTCTCAAACCTGTGAGCACTTGCGTTATCAATCTGTGGTCTTCGATATCTTCATTTATGGATCCAAGACTGTCTGCTAGATCCTTCATTTTAGTAACATAGTCACTAATGCTTTGATTCGACTTCTTTTTGAACGTTGTGAATTCGGACCATAAGCTAGCCTTCCTCGCTTTCGTAGTATTTTGGAAATGGTCCTCCAACATACTCCATATGTCCTCCGCTATTTCCAGGCTTTTAATATGCGGTAGTAGATAATCTGTAACAGTACTATAAATGTATGCCCTTGCCGTTGCATCTTTCTTCTGCCACAGCTTCAAGGCTTCCAATTCTTCTTCCTTTGGTTGTCTGTTGACTTCAAAAGTCGGCTTCTTTTCTTCTCCGATCACATACATCATTAAGTCCTTACTCATAAGTAAGGCTTCCATGCGCATTACCCATGCGGGATAATTATCTCTGTCCAGCTTGTCAATAGAGACATGTTCTGCCATGATCTTCTTGTTTTCTTTCTTTGCTCTGACACCTCTTGTTAGATTTTAGGGCTCTGATATCACTTGTTGTGGTGATCAACCTGCTCTGATACCACTTGTTGGGGTGGTCAACGTCTTCGGTAGTACCGCTTTTATACCTCTGATAGTAGTAAGCTTCCGGTACCACCCGTCTGCCACAACAAAGACTCGAACCTCATCAACCCTGTGGAAATTTGTTGCGCCACCGAGTTAGTGTTAAGCTATAGTGATGTTAGAACACCTCTATAATCAACAGTAGCTTAACAAGGCTTCTGACACTCAAAATCTATTAGATTGTGCTTTGAATTCTCTTGGAATTCCATCGAAACTTCACCAAACTATCACTCAAATTTACTGGAATCTTACCGGAATGATCTTCAAATCTGTTCGTAATTGCTTCAAATGTTTATATGTGAAATAAGGAAGTGATGAGTGAACTTCCCTTACTGACAGAATTCTTCCTGAAGTTTAGAGAAAAAACTTCATCAGTTCAGAGTGATATTTTCGGTCCGACTTTGTATTGTGTGTACATATCCATTTCACCGGAAACTTTGATCCGTATAAAGTAGAGACTTCTAGCTACAAGATAAGCTATGTCTCATACAAAACTCTATATTATTCTACGAGATATACTTCGTGGTTCTTCCCGAAAAACACATTTATTGAGTAAACCATAAGTGACCAAAAGTACGTATACGGTGAAATTGTAACTATTAACTAACTTTAATCATAACATAGAATATTCAAACTTCTACTCATATGAAGAATGCGCGCAGAGCTTCCACATGAACATGTGTTTTCTATTAGAGAAGATGTGTACAAACAAGCTTGGCCTCTTATTACTCAAGCTATAGAAACTCTCCTATACTGAGTAGTTTCTTATTACCATCTCTCTCAGATGAATACCTGACATTTCAGGTTTCTGTTATTCATCTTTACATACGCGATCTATGGCGTCTTCTATACTACATACGCGATCTCTGGCGTCTTCTATCTCTCTCTCTATATGTACATCTGTATCTCTGCGTCTCTACGCATCTGCTATATTTCATCTCTATCTTGCTCGATTCTTGATTTATATATATATAGTCTTCATTCTTCCACGCTCTTCCGCACCTTTCACTTTCAGTATGCTCCACGATCCTTCTTTATGTGCGTTATGCGCACTCCCCTGTTCTCTACTTTGTTACACGTCTTGTTCTCATATTTACAATTCTTGATTCGGTTTTCTGATTCTGCATGTTGTACAGTTTGGTCGTGCTTCTTTAATTCTGCTTCTCTTTGTCTTTTCTCCTTCCCCCTTTTTTTTGTCTAGATGCCAAATTTGTGAGTGCTTCTTCAACAAATAGTAGAGGCAGAAGCGGAAGATATCAGAGTAACTTTCAAATAGGAAGACAGAATCAAAGAGGAGGCTATGGTAGAGGTGGAGCAAGAAGTTGGGGACATAATCAATCCTACAACACCACCTACAACAATTACGCAAATGACACTCAGAATGAAAGTCATACATCATTGATGATGAACTCAATCGGTACATCAGATAACGAAGACCTAAAGGTATTTTACATTGATTCTGGATGTTCTAATCACTTGTCAGGAAATACAGAACTGATGTCAGAATTGGAAAAAGGTAGTTCCAGTCATACTATTCAAACAGGTGACAACACGAGACACACTGTACATTCAATTGGAAAAGTGAAATGTAAAAGTGGAGCAGATTTGCTAACCAATGTTTTGTATGTTCCGACAATACCGAAAAATTTAATTAGTGTAGGATAGATAGTTGAGAAAGGTTTTCAGGTCAGATTTACAAATGAAGGAGTATTTATAGAAGATCCAGAGAATGGATATCATCAGATCGTTTCTGGTAAGAAAGAAGGCAGACTCTTTACCTTAAGAGTACAAGGGAACATCGGCCAAGCGTTGCTCACACATGGTGAAAAGGTGATTACAGAACTTGATCTCTGGCATAAGAGATTAGGTCATTTCAATGAAAAAGGAATTAAAGCTATGATTTCAAATCAATCAGTATTCAGATTACCCAATGTACAAAACCAACATATGATTCACAAGTGAGAAGCATGTCAGATGGGAAAAGCCCACAGGTTACCTTTCCAGAAGAAAGGATTCAAACATGATGGAGTACTTGAACTCATTCATACAGATGTATGGGGTCCAACAAAAGAAGGATCAATCAGCGGATCGAGGTATTATGTTCTATTCATTGATGATGCTACAAGATGGATAACTCTTTATGTTTTGAAAGAGAAATCAGAAGTGTTTGGAGCTTTCAAGCATTTTTCATGCATATGCTGAAAGACTCACAGGTCAAAAGCTGAAGAGACTGAGGTCTGATGGAGGGGGAGAATACTTCTCTCGAGAGTTCAATGACTATCTTTGGAATGCAGGTATTAAGAGAGAAATAACTTGTAGGTATACACCACAACAAAATGGTGTAGCGGAACGAAGAAACCGAACTCTAGTTGATTTTGCACAAGCTATGCTAAAAGAAAAAGATTGTCCAAACTATCTTTGGGCAGAAGCCGTAAATATAGCTACATACTTGGTAAACAGATTATTGTGTACAGCTTTAGATGGAATGACTCCTTATGAAGCTTGGTGGGGAAAGAAACCAACACTTGATCATTGCAAAGTGTTTGGATCAGTAGCTTATGCTTATGTACCATCACAACTCAGACATAAGCTCGAACCAAAAGCAGAGAAATATGTGTTCGTCGGATATGATGAAAAACAGATGGGTTACAGGTTATGGAGTCCTCTAATAAAACAGTTTACTGTTTCCAGAGATGTTACATTTGATGAACAGAAAAGCTGGTATACAGATCAAAGTCACACAACAGAAGAATTTGAAGAGGAAGTAAGAAGGAAAGAGAAAGGGAAATCAATTGTACAGGTGAATAGAGATGAAGACTATATGCAGGCAAGTACGTCTAGGATCGGATCAGGTATGAGAAATGGAGATGAACAGGGATTTGATGAAGATGTGTATTCAGGTACACATGAAGAGTTTGAACCAAGAAGGTCAAACAGGGTAAGGAAACAACCAACAAGGTATTCTTATGATACTTCGTAAATAACTCAGAAAAATTATGCATATATGGTCAAAGATGATGAGGAACCTCAGAACTATGATGAAGCTAAAGGTAAGAAGCAATGGGAAGAAGCAATGGAAGAAGAGTTCAGCACACTGGAAGAGAACAAGACATGGGAACTTGTTTCGAAACCAAATAGTAAGAAAGTAATTGGAAATAAATGGGTTTTCAAAGTTAAGAAACTTGCTGATGGAAGGATAGCTAGATACAAAGCTAGATTGGTTATCAAGGGCTATGCTCAAACGCATGGCATAGATTATGACGAGAAGTTTAGTCCGGTGGCAAAGATGTCAACCATAAGGACAGTGATTGCAATAGCAGCATTGAAAGGATGGAAGCCAAGTCAGCTAGATATAAAGAATGCATTTCTGAATGGATATATATCAGATGAAGTCTATATGGCACAACCTGAAGGGTTTGTAAGTTCCAGATACCTAGAGTTTGTTTGCAGGTTAAGAAAAGCACTTTATGGGCTAAAGCAAGCTCCAAGAGCTTGGAATTACATACTTATGAAATATCTCAATGATTTTGGATACCAAAGTTCGAAGGCAGATGCAAGTCTACTCATCAAGAGAATAGAAGAAGGTATGATCTACATTTGTATTTATGTAGATGACATTATAATCACAGGTACCTCAGATGAAGGAATTAAAGAAGTAAAGAGATTACTTGAAAAGGAGTTTCAAATCAGCGATCTCAAAAGGTTGTCATAATTTCTTGGAATGGAAATCACATACATGGATCATGGTATATATGTTACGCAAGAAAGGTATCTCCTAAACTTACTGAAGAAGTTTAGTATGGAGAATTGCAGAGAAGCTTCAACACTGCTTGAAGTAAATCATAAACTCAGCAAATATAGTGGAGCAGAGTTTAAAGATATTAAAAAGTATCAGTCGTTAGTGGGAAGTCTAATTTACGCTACACTAACTCGACCGGATCTTAGCTATGCAGTGGGAGTTCTTTCATAGTTCATGCATTGTCCGAAGGATCAACATTGGGTTGCAGGATAGAGAGTTCTTAGATATATCAAAAGAACTATAAAAGAAGGATTATACTATCCTTTTACATCAGATATAAAGCTGAGAGCATACAGTGACTCAGACTGGGCAGGAAGTCAAGATGACAGAAGATCAACACATCGGTATATGATATACCTAGGAGATAAGCTAGTGAGCTGGTGTTCGAAGAAAAAACACACAGTGGCTTTATCGTGAACAGAAGCAGAATATAAAGGACTTGTAGAAGCAGCTAAAGAAGTGATATGGATGCAGACCTTGTTCAAAAGCATGGGTATTGATCAAGGTATACCTATCATACATGGAGATAATATGAGCTCGTTGTATCTTGCAGCAAATCCAGTATTTCATGCAAGAACAAAGCACATAGAAATTTAGTATCATTTCGTGAGGGAAAAGGTAATGGAGAAGGAGATAGAAATTCTATACACTCCGACAAAAGATCAGATTGTAGATATTTTGACAAAGAGCTTGGATGGAACAAAGACAAGTAGATTCAAAGAAATGGCAGGTATAAAAGAAAGGAAAATATATGAAAAATAGGAAGAGTCAAATTAGTGATTGAGGGGGAGCTGTTGAAGAATCACTCACAAATTTGACATACAGACAGACATAAAAGAAAAAGAAAGATAAAGAGAAGCAGAATTAAAATATTCAGAAAATCAAAAGCCTTAATGAAGGGACATATTCACAACCGTTATGTACAGCGCAAAATCTTCCAAAATCAGAGTTTGTTAGAGTTCACTACACCGGATTAAATTGTATATAAAGAGAGAACGTGCATAAGAAGAAAAGAGGGGGAGTCTGAACAAGAACGTACGTGAGTAGAGCGCACAGTTTAAATAGAGCGCATATAGAGGTCAAGAAAAAAAGAGAAGTTTTTCAGAAGACGCCAGAGATCACGTATGTAAAGATGAATAACAGAAACCTGAAATGTCAGGTATTCATCTAAGAGAGATGGTGAGAAGAAACTACTCAGTGTAGGAGAGTTTCCATAGCTTGAGCAAGAAGAGGCCAAGCTAGTTTGTACACATCTTCTCTAATAGAAAACACATGTTCATGTGGAAGTTTGCGTGCACTGTTCGTATGTGAAGAAACCTGAGTATTTTCATGTTACGGTATAAAGTTAGTTAACAATTACAGTTCGTTCAGTGAACATGTTTTCCGGTATTTTCTCTGTAAACATATTTTTCGGTGAGTTACAGTTTTTCTCAGTAAACGTGTTTTTCGGTAGAACAACGAAGTATATCTCGCAGAATAAATTAAGGTTTTGTATGAGAGATAGCTTATCTTATAGCTAGACATCTCTACTATCAGTTCATCAAAGATTTCAGTGAAATAGATATGTACACAGAGTACAAAGTCTAACCAGAAAGAGGTATTCTGAACTGGTGAAGTTTTTCCTCAAACTTCAGAAAGTGTTCATTCAGTGAAGGAAGTTCACATATCACTTCCTTACTTCTTGTATACTCACTTGAAGTGATTACAAATAGAACATCAATTGATTCCATTAAGATTCCGGTATAATTACGGTGTCAGTCTGGTGACAGTCTGGTGAAGTTCCAGTGAATTTTTCAGTGAATTCAAAACGCAGTCTTATATGTTGAGTGATAGTAACTACGCTGAGCTACTGCTGATTATAGAAGTGTTCTAATATCACTCTAGCTTAGCATCTTTTCGGTGGCATGGCAAATTCCGCAGGCTTAACAAGGTTCAAGCCTTCGCCGTGAAGGCCATCAATAAGTGGTTTCTGTTGGAGTTTAGACGTCTGTAGATGCACACGAACAACACAAGGAAGAAGAAGAAGCTTGGAGCACAACACACAAGACTGATTGTATTACTAGAGAATGTACAAAGATAAGTAGCCTATTAGGGCAATAGGCGTATATACAAGCCGGGGGAAAAAAACCTCCTAAAGAGGGAAAAAAGTGCCCCGACGGTCCTAGTGTGTTCACACACATCACTACCTAAATATATCAACAAATCCCCCCTGGGAGTGATGCGGTGAACAAGGAGCTGGCACTCATGTATAAGGAAGTGCCAAGCTATGTGGAAATCACTCCACAAAAGGAAGTAAGCCCAAATCTTTGCGGAAAGCTTCAAACTTCTCCCTAGGCAGAGCCTTTGTGAAAAGGTCTGCAATGTTCTCCTCCGTGGGCACATAGGCCAAGCTTTTCTCCCCAACAGAGAACCTCTCCCTGCCATAGTGATAATGCACCTCAATGTGCTTAGTGCGAGCATGGAACACAGGGTTCCTCGCAACTGCCAATGCGCTCTGACTGTAAGTGAAGATGGTGGTGGCAGAAGACTGGACAACACCCAAATCAGCCATAAGGCGTCTGAGCCACACACACTCAACAGTCGCTGTGAAAGCTGCCTTATACTCAGCCTCACAACTGGAAGTGGCCACAGTAGGCTGCTTCTTGCTCAACCAAGATATACACGAGCTACCAAGCATGAAGAAAAAACCACTGGTGTCATAGCAACCAACCCAATCTGAGTCAGAAAAAGCATGCAAATCTGGCGGTAGTGATCCCCCCTTGGGATAAAAAAACCCAAGTAGCCGAGTACCACTCAAGTAGCGAAAGATGCGCTTAACCGCCTTCCAATGCATGACTCCTGGGCAATGCATAAACCTACTCATCTGTGAGATACCAAACTGAATATCTAGCCGAGTAATGCAAAAGTAAATCAAGCATCCAACAGCCTGCTTATAGAGAACAGCATCAAATGCATCTCCTGCATCATTAAGACTCAATCATAAACCTGTCTCCATAGGAGTGGCAATAGGCTTACAGTCTTCAAGGCCAAAACACTACAATAATGTGTCAATATATTTCGTTTGACACAAAGCCATTCCACCATGAATTTGCATAAATTGAATGCCCAAATAGTGATGCAAATGCCCCAAATCAGACATCTCAAATGAGGCATGCAAATCAGCCTTAAAATCAGCAATATGCTTCTCAATAGGGCTAGTGAGCAGCATGTCGTCAACATATACAACAATGATCAAAAGCACATTATTAGCACGCTTAACATATAAGGTGCTTTCAGTTGGACTGTTCTCAAAACCATGTGCAATCAGATAGGCATGTATCTTCTGATACCAACTAGGTGGTGCTTGCTTTAAACCATATAATGCCTTCTTTAACCTGCACACCTGGTTTTCGTGCCCTTTCTGCACAAAGCCACGGGGCTGAAAAACATACACTTCTTCATGCAAGTCACCATTCAGAAATGATGTTTTAATGTCCAACTGATGTACATTCCAACCATCATGGGCTGCAAGTGCACAAATGCTTCGAACAGTAGTCATACGGCATGTAGGTGCAAAGGTCTCATCAAAATCAATGCCTCTTTCCTGTGCATAACCCTTTGCAACAAGCCTACATTTATACTTATCAACTGTACCATCACGTTTACGCTTCAGCTTGTATACCCACTTAGCGCCAATGGCCTTCTTCCCAGGAGGCAAGTCACATAAAGACCATGTACCATTCTTCATTATAGCATCATATTCAGATTGCATAGCAGCCATCCAATTTTCTGAATTCTGTGGTTCATCAAAAGAAACAGGCTTATTCTCATCACAGAGACTAGACACAGCCATAGCATAGCAGTCTGATGCAAAGGAGGCACTATGAGAGCCTGAACGAGTATGATATGACAAAGGTGCATTTAATTTGCTGTCACGCAAAGTCTGCACCACCCATTTTGGCATAGTTTTTTCCTGCTCAATATCAACTCTCTCATCAACAAGTGCATCATGTAAATCTGCATCAGAAATGGAATGATCTGCATAATCATATGAAACCTGCAAAGGCTAAGATGTTGCCTCATTAGGACGAGCACTAGACTGTCCACCTGTATAAAGAGGCATAAAAGTATCATACATGTCTTTGGAGCTAATAGATGTCTCCTTAGTACATGAAAGCAATGGCCGAATAGCATCTTCCACAAAGACAACATCACGGCTAACCAGAATGCGTTTGTTCTATGGATGATACAGACGATAGCCTTTACTTTCAGAACTGTACCCAACAAAACTACATTTTACTGCCTTATCATCCAATTTTCTGCGATGTTGTTCAGGCACTAGTGCATATGTGAGACAACCAAAAACACGCAAATGAGCAATAGATGGCTTGCAGTCATGCCAAGCCTCATATGGAGTGATAGACTGCAACGCTTTAGTTGGACACCTGTTTAGTACATATGCTGCACACATGACAGCCTCAAGCCAGAAACTATGTGGTAAAGCTTGACTCTTGACCATGCACCTCGCCATCTCCATGAGTGACCTGCTCTTCCGTTCAGCAAATCCATTCTGTTGAGGTGTATATGGCACTCTACACTAGTGTTTTATCCCACGTTCAGCTAGAAATGCATTAAAATCAGAAGACATATATTCCCCCCTCGATCAGAATGGAGGGTGCCCATTTTACATGCTGACAAATTTTCAGCGAAAACCAAAAACTGTTTGAAGCACATGAACACTTCGGACTTTGCTTTGAGTGGACATACCCATGCATGCCTGGAAAAATCATCAATGAAAGTCACAAAGTAAAGGTAATTTCCAAAAGAAGGTGTCTGCATAGGACCAAAGACATCACTATGTACAAGCTGCAATTTCTGAGTAGCCCAAACTGAACCATCTTTTGGAAAGGATGAACACTGCATTTCTCCCAAAATACAACCTTCACAAACATGTTTTCTAGGTGCCTCAAGTTTGGGCAAAGAGAACACCATTTTTGATTTCTGCAGGCGTAGCAAACTAGCAAAATTCAGATGACCAAAGTGTGCATGCCAAAGCCTTGCATCTGACATTGAAGAGAAGAAACTGCACTGCGAGGTAATATGTTTGGTCGCCCCACGGTCAAAGTACCAAACATCTGAGTCTACTGCAGACATGCAATGCTCATGAGAAGATGGGTCAAAACTGCAAACAGTAGTAACTGCCCATTCTTCTTCCTGCACAAGATTAGCAGACTCTGTTTTTGGTGTAGAGGCTTCTGCAACAACCTCATCACAGAGACTAGACGTAGCCATAGCATAGCAGTCTGATGCAAAGGAGGCACTATGAGAGCCTGAACGAGTATGATATGACAAAGGTGCATCTAATTTGCTGTCACGCAAAGTCTGCACCACCCATTTTGGCATAGTTTTTTCCTGCTCAATATCAACTCTCTCATCAACAAGTGCATCATGTAAATCTGCATCAGAAATGGAATGATCTGCATAATCATATGAAACCTGCAAAGGCTAAGATGTTGCCTCATTAGGACGAGCACTAGACTGTCCACCTGTATAAAGAGGCATAAAAGTATCATACATGTCTTTGGAGCTAATAAATGTCTCCTTAATACATGAAAGCAATGGCCGAATAGCATCTTCCACAAAGACAACATCACGGCTAACCAAAATGCGTTTGTTCTGTGGATGATACAGACGATAGCCTTTACTTTCAGAACTGTACCCAACAAAAATACATTTTACTGCCTTATCATCCAATTTTCTGCGATGTTGTTCAGGCACTAGTGCATATGTGAGACAACCAAAAACACGCAAATGAGCAACAGATGGCTTGCAGTCATGCCAAGCCTCATATGGAGTGATAGACTGCAACGCTTTAGTTGGACACCTGTTTAGTACATATGCTGCACACATGACAGCCTCAAGCCAGAAACTATGTGGTAAAGCCTGACTCTTGACCATGCACCTCGCCATCTCCATGAGTGACCTGCTCTTCCGTTCAGCAAATCCATTCTGTTGAGGTGTATATGGCACTCTACATTGGTGTTTTATCCCACGTTCAGCTAGAAATGCATTAAAATCAGAAGATATATATTCCCCCCTCGATCAGAACGGAGGGTGCCCATTTTACATGCTGACAAATTTTCAGCCAAAACCAAAAACTGTTTGAAGCACATGAACACTTCGGACTTTGCTTTGAGTGGACATACCCATGCATGCCTGGAAAAATCATCAATGAAAGTCACAAAGTAAAGGTAATTTCCAAAAGAAGATGTCTGCATAGGACCACAGACATCACTATGTACAAGCTGCAATTTCTGAGTAGCCCAAACTGAACCATCTTTTGGAAAGGATGAACACTGCATTTTTCCCAAAATACAACCTTCACAAACATGTTTTCTAGGTGCCTCAAGTTTGGGCAAAGAGGACACCATTTTTGATTTCTGCAGGCGTAGCAAACTAGCAAAATTCAGATGACCAAAGTGTGCATGCCAAAGCCTTGCATCTGACATTGAAGAGAAGAAACTGCACTGCGAGGTAATATGTTTGGTCGCCCCACTGTTAAAGTACCAAACATCTGAGTCTACTACAGACATGCAATGCTCATGAGAAGATGGGTCAAAACTACAAACAGTAGTAACTGCCCATTCTTCTTCCTGCACAAGATTAGCAGACTCTGTTTTTGGTGTAGAGGCTTCTGCAACAACCTCATCACAGAGACTAGACGCAGCCATAGCATAGCAGTCTGATGCAAAGGAGGCACTATGAGAGCCTGAACGAGTATGATATGACAAAGGTGCATCTAATTTGCTGTCACGCAAAGTCTGCACCACCCATTTTGGCATAGTTTTTTCCTGCTCAATATCAACTCTCTCATCAACAAGTGCATCATGTAAATCTGCATCAGAAATGGAATGATCTGCATAATCATATGAAACCTGCAAAGGCTAAGATGTTGCCTCATTAGGACGAGCACTAGACTGTCCACCTGTATAAAGAGGCATAAAAGTATCATACATGTCTTTGGAGCTAATAGATGTCTCCTTAGTACATGAAAGCAATGGCCGAATAGCATCTTCCACAAAGACAACATCACGGCTAACCAGAATGCGTTTGTTCTGTGGATGATACAGACGATAGCCTTTACTTTCAGAACTGTACCCAACAAAAATACATTTTACTGCCTTATCATCTAATTTTTTGGGATGTTGTTCAGGCACTAGTGCATATGTGAGACAACCAAAAACACACAAATGAGCAACAGATGGCTTGCAGTCATGCCAAGCCTCATATGGAGTGATAGACTACAACGCTTTAGTTGGACACCTGTTTAGTACATATGCTGCATACATGACAGCCTCAAGCCAGAAACTATGTGGTAAAGCCTGACTCTTGACCATGCACCTCGCCATCTCCATGAGTGACCTGCTCTTCCGTTCAGCAAATCAATTCTGTTGAGGTGTATATGGCACTCTACACTGGTGTTTTATCCCACGTTCAGCTAGAAATGCATTAAAATCAGAAGACATATATTCCCCCCTCGATCAGAACGGAGGGTGCCCATTTTACATGCTGACAAATTTTCAGCCAAAACCAAAAACTGTTTGAAGCACATGAACACTTCGGACTTTGCTTTGAGTGGACATACCCATGCATGCCTGGAAAAATCATCAATGAAAGTCACAAAGTAAAGGTAATTTCCAAAAGAAGGTATCTGCATAGGACCACATACATCACTATGTACAAGCTGCAATTTCTGAGTAGCCCAAACTGAACCATCTTTTGGAAAGGATGAACACTGCATTTTTCCCAAAATACAACCTTCACAAACATGTTTTCTAGGTGCCTCAAGTTTGGGCAAAGAGGACACCATTTTTGATTTCTGCATGCGTAGCAAACTAGCAAAATTCAGATGACCAAAGTGTGCATGCCAAAGCCTTGCATCTGACATTGAAGAGAAGAAACTGCACTGCGAGGTAATATGTTTGGTTGCCCCACTGTCAAAGTACCAAACATCTGAGTCTACTGCAGACATGCAATGCTCATGAGAAGATGGGTCAAAACTGCAAACAGTAGTAACTGCCCATTCTTCTTCCTGCACAAGATTAGCAGACTCTGTTTTTGGTGTAGAGGCTTCTGCAACAACCTCATCACAGAGACTAGACGCAGCCATAGCATAGCAGTCTGATGCAAAGGAGGCACTATGAGAGCCTGAACGAGTATGATATGACAAAGGTGCATCTAATTTGCTTTCACGCAAAGTCTGCACCACCCATTTTGGCATAGTTTTTTCCTGCTCAATATCAACTCTCTCATCAACAAGTGCATCATGTAAATCTGCATCAGAAATGGAATGATCTGCATAATCATATGAAACCTACAAAGGCTAAGATGTTGCCTCATTAGGACGAGCACTAGACTGTCCACCTGTATAAAGAGGCATAAAAGTATCATACATGTCTTTGGAGCTAATAGATGTCTCCTTAGTACATGAAAGCAATGGCCGAATAGCATCTTCCACAAAGACAACATCACGGCTAACCAGAATGCGTTTGTTCTGTGGATGATACAGACGATAGCCTTTACTTTCAGAACTGTACCCAACAAAAATACATTTTACTGCCTTATCATCCAATTTTCTGCGATGTTGTTCAGGCACTAGTGCATATGTGAGACAACCAAAAACACGCAAATGAGCAACAGATGGCTTGCAGTCATGCCAAGCCTCATATGGAGTGATAGACTGCAACGCTTTAGTTGGACACCTGTTTAGTACATATGCTGCACACATGACAGCCTCAAGCCAGAAACTATGTGGTAAAGCCTGACTCTTGACCATGCACCTCGCCATCTCCATGAGTGACCTGCTCTTCCGTTCAGCAAATCAATTCTGTTGAGGTGTATATGGCACTCTACACTGGTGTTTTATCCCACGTTCAGCTAGAAATGCATTAAAATCAGAAGACATATATTCCCCCCTCGATCAGAACGGAGGGTGCCCATTTTACATGCTGACAAATTTTCAGCCAAAACCAAAAACTGTTTGAAGCACATGAACACTTCGGACTTTGCTTTGAGTGGACATACCCATGCATGCCTGGAAAAATCATCAATGAAAGTCACAAAGTAAAGGTAATTTCCAAAAGAAGGTATCTGCATAGGACCACAGACATCACTATGTACAAGCTGCAATTTCTGAGTAGCCCAAACTGAACCATCTTTTGGAAAGGATGAACACTGCATTTTTCCCAAAATACAATCTTCACAAACATGTTTTCTAGGTCCCTCAAGTTTGGGCAAAGAGGACACCATTTTTGATTTCTGCATGCGTAGCAAACTAGCAAAATTCAGATGACCAAAGTGTGCATGCCAAAGCCTTGCATCTGACATTGAAGAGAAGAAACTGCACTGCGAGGTAATATGTTTGGTCGCCCCACTGTCAAAGTACCAAACATCTGAGTCTACTGCAGACATGCAATGCTCATGAGAAGATGGGTCAAAACTGCAAACAGTAGTAACTGCCCATTCTTCTTCCTGCACAAGATTAGCAGACTCTGTTTTTGGTGTAGAGGCTTCTGCAACAACCTCATCACAGAGACTAGACGCAGCCATAGCATAGCAGTCTGATGCAAAGGAGGCACTATGAGAGCCTGAACGAGTATGATATGACAAAGGTGCATCTAATTTGCTTTCACGCAAAGTCTACACCACCCATTTTGGCATAGTTTTTTCCTGCTCAATATCAACTCTCTCATCAACAAGTGCATCATGTAAATCTGCATCAGAAATGGAATGATCTGCATAATCATATGAAACCTGCAAAGGCTAAGATGTTGCCTCATTAGGACGAGCACTAGACTGTCCACCTGTATAAAGAGGCATAAAAGTATCATACATGTCTTTGGAGCTAATAGATGTCTCCTTAGTACATGAAAGCAATGGCCGAATAGCATCTTCGACAAAGACAACATCACGGCTAACCAGAATGCGTTTGTTCTGTGGATGATACAGACGATAGCCTTTACTTTCAGAACTGTACCCAACCAAAATACATTTTACTGCCTTATCATCCAATTTTCTGCGATGTTGTTCAGGCACTAGTGCATATGTGAGACAACCAAAAACACGCAAATGAGCAACAGATGGCTTGCAGTCATGCCAAGCCTCATATGGAGTGATAGACTGCAACGCTTTAGTTGGACACCTGTTTAGTACATATGCTGCACACATGACAGCCTCAAGCCAGAAACTATGTGGTAAAGCCTGACTCTTGACCATGCACCTCGCCATCTCCATGAGTGACCTGCTCTTCCGTTCAGCAAATCCATTCTGTTGAGGTGTATATGGCACTCTACACTGGTGTTTTATCCCATGTTCAGCTAGAAATGCATTAAAATCAGAAGACATATATTCCCCCCTCGATCAGAACGGAGGGTGCCCATTTTACATGCTGACAAATTTTTAGCCAAAACCAAAAACTGTTTGAAGCACATGAACACTTCGGACTTTGCTTTGAGTGGACATACCCATGCATGCCTGGAAAAATCATCAATGAAAGTCACAAAGTAAAGGTAATTTCCAAAAGAAGGTGTCTGCATAGGACCCCAGACATCACAATGTACAAGCTGCAATTTCTGAGTAGCCCAAACTGAACCATCTTTTGGAAATGATGAACACTGCATTTTTCCCAAAATACAACCTTCACAAACATGTTTTCTAGGTGCCTCAAGTTTGGGCAAAGAGGACACCATTTTTGATTTCTGCAGGCGTAGCAAACTAGCAAAATTCAGATGACCAAAGTGTGCATGCCAAAGCCTTGCATGTGACATTGAAGAGAAGAAACTGCACTGCGAGGTAATATGTTTGGTCGCCCCACTGTCAAAGTACCAAACATCTGAGTCTACTGCAGACATGCAATGCTCATGAGAAGATGGGTCAAAACTGCAAACAATAGTAACTGCCCATTCTTCTTCCTGCACAAGATTAGCAGACTCTGTTTTTGGTGTAGAGGCTTCTGCAACAACCATTCCAGCCTCTTTCTTCTTTGCCTCTTTTGCAGCCAGTTTTGGACAATTCTTTATGATATGATCATTTCCTTTACAGTACTTGCAAAACAATTTCTGCCTTTCTGATTTCTTCTCATCTTTATCTTGGTTCTTCGATTGTGCAGCATTTGCAGATTTCTGCTTACTAGTACAAGAGCTCCATTTTCCTTTGCCCTTCTGACTAGCCAGGAAAACTTGATCTGCAACACGCATAATGGACTTGTTCTGCCTAGATTGATCTTCCTACAACAGAACAGAGACTAACTCCTCAAATGAAGATTGTCTTTCATCATCAACCGAAGAGTAGAGGTGAAACTCTGATATGAATCAGGAAGACCATTCAGAACGCTCTACACAAGTGAGCTATCTGGTATAACCTCATCAGCAGAAATCATTTGTTCCTTCAGGTCTTTAATCTTTGTGAGAAAACTGTCCATAGAATCACCTTCATTCATGTGCTCACTCTCCAATTGTTTTCAAAGGTAAGCACCACGAGCCTCATTCCTAGCCTGGTACAAAGTGGTAAGTGTATCCCAAGCATCCTTTGCTGTTCTGCAAGAGCGAATGTGAGGAATAATAGCACGTTTGACAGACAAAGCTATCAATGCATGTGCTTGTGCATCTCTACCATCCCAACGAATTTGCTCTGCAGTAGGTGCAACAGAAACAACAACACGAACAGGAATCTGCTGAATATCATCTTCGACACCATCTTCATCAGCTCCAGCACCTGTATTTGCAGTACTTGTAGTTGCAGGTGTAACATGACATCTTTCAACACCCTGCACAATGTTCCACAGTCCTTTTGCAACCAATACATGTCGCATCATATAAGCCCATAATAGGTAGTTGGTACCATCCAACTTATCCTCAACAACCAACATACGGAATACATCACTGCTTTCAGCCATGGCCGGTGACTAAAATACCTTGATGCAAAAAATTGACTGTATCTCAAAAAGTTGAAAGGAACTGCCCGAACGAGTTCTGCTTAACCTGTAGCAGACTTCGAGTCGCTTATACTGGCGAACAGAAACAGGTATATACCTTTGGCACAAAAAGACAAAATAGCCTACACAAGCACTGCGATAGTGCTTTCGAAGGCCGAAACGAGCTCAGATCGCGATTTCGGCACTACACAGCAAAGCTGTTTTGATCTCGAAAACACCCTGAGTATGCTCACAAAAATTCATACAATTCTAAGACTGCAAACGGAGGAGTGTCGACGGCGCCCTAGATGAAGTGACGACCTGCTCTGATACCAATTGTTGGAGTTTAGACGTCTGCGGAAGCACGCGAACAACACAAGGAAGAAGAAGAATCTTGGAGCACAACATACAAGACTGATTGTATTACTAGAGAATGTACAAAGATAAGTAGCCCATTAGTGCAATAGGCGTAGATACAAGCCGGGGGAAAAAAACCTCCTAAAGAGGGAAAAAAGTGCCCCGATGGTCCTAGCATGTTCACACACATCAGTACCTAAATATACCAACAGTTTCGTAGCACAGGAACCACGAACAAAATGCACTAAACTCCTGAAAGGATCTATTTGTCTGTTTAGCCCCTTAAACTCTGAACTATCATAACTTTTTCATATGAAATCCGTTTTTTGAGCTCTAAGGCTTGTCAGAAAGCTTGTGGCATCGGGTCTCATAGGGATATTGTTTTTTGCTCAGAAGGTCTCTCTCTCACAAGGCATTGGGTTACGTATTGATTAAATCTTCGTGCTGCATTTTTTACTCTCTCATTAGGAGCTTGTTTGAAACTATGTATTAAGGATGACGAATTGTGCTTGATCTCTCGCTTAGTGAATTCCCAAATAAGTTCTTGGAAGAATTGTTCAATATGTTCAAAGCAACTTGGATCCAAGGATTTGAAACCAAGTCAAGGCTATTCCTGTGAGGGTTAGCCCAAAGCATTCATATTGCGTGAAAAATTCATCCACTTGCTCCGCTCGCAATACCTACTTGAATTCTGCAAGAGAGTCATACACCTCTCCTGTGCCATCGTAACGATTTCGCATACATTTGGCCAATTGGATTGGTCTCAGTATTCTGTCGGGCTCTCGGGGTCGACTTATGATGGGAAAAGCGGGTTTTACTAGATGTATTCTAGCTCCTACACCTTGGGGTGGTTCTGTCCTAAGGGTGGTTCTATTCATATTTCCTATTCCCTAGCTAGTTTGTGTTGATATTTAGGTAGTGATGTGCGTGAACACTCTAGGACCGCCGGGGCACTTTTTTCCCTCTTTAGGAGGTTTTTTTCCCCCGGCTTGTATATACGCCTATTGCCCTAATGGGCTACTTATCTTTGTACATTCTCTAGTAATACATTCAGTATTGTGTGTTTGTGCTCCAAGCTTCTTCTTCTTCCTTGTGTTGTTCGCGTGCTTCCGCAGACGTCTATCTCCAACAATTGGTATAAGAGCAGGTCGTCGCTTCTTCTAGGGCGCCATCGACACTCCTCCGTTTGCAGTCTCAGATTCACACGAAATTTGGTGACCATACTCAGGGTGTTTCCGAGATCAAAACAGCTTCTCTTTGTCGTGCCGAAATCGCGATCTGAGCTCGTTTCGGCCTTCAAACGCACTATCGCAGCGCTTGTGCAGGCTATTTCATCCTTTTGTGCCAAAGGTATATACCAATTTTTGTTCGCCAGTTTAAGCGTCTCGAAGTCTGCTACAGGTCTAGCAGAACTCGTCTGGGCAGTTCCGTTCAACTTTTTGAGATACAGTTAATTTTCTGCATCAAGGTATTTTAGTCACCGGCCATGGCTGAAAGAAGTGATGTATTCCGTATGTTGGTTGTTGAGGATAAGTTGGATGGTACCAACTACCCATTATGGGCTTATATGATGCGACATGTACTGGTTGCAAAAGGACTGTGGAACATTGTGCAGGGTGTTGAAAGACGTCCTGTTCTGTTGCACCTACTGTAGAGCAGATTCGTTGGGATGGCAGAGATGCCCAGGCACATGCATTGATAGCTTTGTCTATCAAACGTGCCATTATTCCTCACATTCGCTCTTGCAGAATAGCAAAGGATGCTTGGGATACACTTACCACTTTGTACCAGGCTAGGAATGAGGCTCGTGTTGCTTACCTCCGAAAACAGTTGGAGAGTGCGCACATGAATGAAGGTGATTCTATGGACAAATTTCTTACAAAGATCAAAGACTTGAAGGAACAATTGATTTCTGCTGATGAGGTTATACCAGATAGCTCACTTGTGCAGACCGTTCTGAATGGTCTTCCTGATTCATATCAGAGTTTTGCCTCTACTCTTCGGTTGATGATGAAAGGCAATCCGAATGCCTTGTCATTTGAGGAATTAGTCTCTATTCTGTTGCAGGAAGATCAGTCGAGGCGGAACAGGTCCATTATGCGTGTTGGAGATCAAGCTTTCCTGGCTAGTCAGAAGGGCAAAGGAAAATGGAGCTCTTCTACTAGTAAGCAGAAATCTGCAAATGCTGCACAATCGGAGAACCAGGATAAAGATGAGAAGAAATCAGAAAAGCAGAAATTGTTTTGCAAGTATTGTAAAGGAAATGATCATATTATAAAGAACTGTCTAAAATTGGCTGCTAAAGAGGCAAAGAAGAAAGAGGAAGAAGAAAGAGGCTGGAATGGTTGTTGCAAAGGCCTCTACACCAAAAATAGAGTCTGCAAATCTTGTGCAGGAAGAAGAATGGGCGTTTACTACTGTCTGCAGTTTTGACCCATCTTCTCATGATCAGTGCATGTGTGCAGTAGACTCAGATGTTTGGTACTTTGACAGTGGGGCGACCAAACATATTACCTCGCAGCGCAGTTTCTTCTCTTCACTCGAGTCTGCCCCTACAGGGAATATTGTCACATGCGCCAATAACTCCTCTTATCCTGTTATGAGAGTTGGTAAGATCATTTTGACTACTACTAATGGTAGTTCTTTCACTTTCTCAGATGCTTTATTTGTGCCAGGGATCAAAAAGAACCTGTTATCAGTTTCTGCATTAGCCAAGATTGGCTTGGTTGTGAAATTCGTTGATGAAAGGTGTACAGTCCATGATCTCTCAAATGGTGATGTGATTATTGCTTCTGGCATCTTATGTCGTGGGCTGTATAAGCTCATAGACTATGAAAGATCTGTGAATGATTCGACATGTGCAGTTCATGATTCTCAGGCTATGTCAGATGCAAAGCTTTGGCATGCACGCTTTGGTCATCTGAATTTTGCTAGTTTGCTACGCCTGCAGAAATCTGAAATGGTGTCCTCTTTGCCCAAACTTGAGGCTCCTAGAAACCATGTTTGTGAAGGCTGTATTTTGGGCAAAATGCAGCGTTCTTCCTTTCCAAAAGATGGTTCAGTTCAGGCTACGCAGAAATTGCAGCTTGTACATAGTGATGTCTGTAGTCCTATGCAGACACCCTCTTTTGGAAATTACCTTTACTTCGTGACTTTCATTGATGATTTTTCCAGGAATGCATGGGTATATCCACTCAAAGAAAAGTCTGAAGTGTTCATGTGCTTCAAACAGTTTTTGGTTTTGGCTGAAAATCTGTCAGCATGTAAAATGGGCACCCTCCGTTCTGATCGAGGGGGGGAATATATGTCTTCATATTTTAATGCATTTTTGGTTGAACGTGGGATAAAACACCAATGTACAGTGCCGTATACACCTCAACAGAATGGAGTTGCTGAACGAAAGAACAGGTCACTCATGGAAATGGGGAGGTGCATGGTCAAAAGTTAGGCTTTACCACATAGTTTCTGGCTTCAGGCTGTCATGTGTGCAGCGTATGTACTGAACAGGTGTCCCACTAAAGCGTTGCAGTCTATCACTCCATATGAGGCTTGGCATGACCGCAAGCCATCTGTTGCTCATGTGCGTGTTTTTGGTTGTTTGGCATATGCATTAGTGCCTGAACAACATCGCAGAAAATTGCATGATAAGGCAGTAAAATGTATTTTTGTTGGGTACAGTTCTGAAAGTAAAGGCTATCATCTGTATCATCCACAGACTAAACGCATTCTGGTTAGCCGTGATGTTGTCTTTGTGGAAGATGTTATTCAGCCATTGCTTTCATGTACTAAGGAGACATCTGTTAGCTCCAAAGACATGTAAAATACTTTGGTGCCTCTTTTTACAGGTGGACAAGCTAGTGCTAGTCCTAATGAGGCAACTTCTTAGCCTTTGTAGGTTTCATATGATGATGCAGATCATTCCATTTCTGATGCAGATTTACATGATGCACTTGTTGATGAGAGAGCTGATATTGAGCAGGCAAAAACTATGCCAAAATGGGTGGTGCAGACTTTGCGTGACAGCAAATTAGATGCACCTTTGTCATATCGTACTCGTTCAGGCTCTCATAGTCCCTCCTTTGCATTAGACTGCTATGCTATGGCCGCATCTAGTCTCTGTGATGAGAATGAGCCTGTTTCTTTTGATGAAGCACAAAATTCAAAAAATTGGATGGTTGCTATGCAATCTGAATATGATGCTGTAATGAAAAATGGTACATGGTCTTTATGTGACTTGCCTCCTGGCAAGAAGGCCATTGGCACTAAGTGGGTATACAAGCTGAAGCGTAAACCTGATGGTACAATTGACAGGTATAAGGCTAGGCTTCTTGCAAAGGGTTATGCACAAGAAAGAGGCATTGATTTTGATGAGACCTTTGCACCTACATGCCGTATGACTACTGTTCGGAGCATTTGTGCACTTGCAGCCCATCATGGTTGGAATGTACATCAGTTGGACATTAAAACAACATTTCTGAATGGTGACTTGCATGAAGAAGTGTATGTTTTTCAGCCCCGTGGCTTTGTGCAGAAAGGGCATGAAAACCAGGTTTGCAGGTTAAAGAAGGCATTATATGGTTTAAAGCAAGCACCACGTGCTTGGTATGAGAAGATACATGCCTATCTGATTGCACATGGTTTTGAGAACAGTCCAACTGAAAGCACCTTATATGTTAAACGTGCTAATGATGTCCTTCTGATCATTGTTGTCTATGTTGATGACATGCTGCTCACTGGTCCTATTGAGACACATATTGCTGATTTTAAGGCTGATTTGCATGCCTCATTTGAGATGTCTAATTTGGGGCATTTGCATCACTATTTGGGCATTCAGTTTATGCACGTTGATGGTGGAATGGCTTTGTGTCAAACGAAATATATTGACACATTATTGCAGCGTTTTGGCCTTGAAGACAGTAAGCCTATTGCCACTCCTATGGAGACAGGTTTACGATTGAGTCTTCATGATGCTGGAGATGCATTTGATGCTGTTCTCTATCAACAGGCTGTTGGATGCTTGATTTACTTATGCATTACTCGGCCAGATATTCAGTTTGCTGTCTCACAGATGAGCAGGTTTATGCATTGCCCAGGAGTCACGCATTGGAAAGCGGTTAAGTGCATCTTTCGCTACTTGAGTGGTACTAGGCTACTTGGGTTGTTTTATCCCAAGGGGGGTCACTACCGCCAGATTTGCATGCTTTTTCTGACTCAGGTTGGGTTGGTTGCTATGACACTCGTGTGTCCACCAGTGGTTTTTGCTTCATGCTTGGTACCTCATGTATATCTTGGTTGAGCAAGAAGCAGCCTAATGTGGCCACTTCCAGTTGTGAGTCTGAGTATAGGGCAGCTTTCACAGCGACTGTTGAGTGTGTGTGGCTCAGACGACTTATGGCTGATTTGGGTGTTGGCCAGTCTTCTGCCACCACCATCTTCACTGATAGTCAGAGCGCATTGGCAGTTGCGAGGACCCCTGTGTTCCATGCTCGCATTAAGCACATTGAGGTGCATTATCACTATGTCAGGGAGAGGTTCTCTGCTGGGGAGATCAGCTTGGCATATGTGCCCACACAGGAGAACATTGCAGACCTTTTCACGAAGGCTCTGCCTAGGGAGAAGTTTGAAGCTTTCCGCAAAGCTTTGGGCTTACTTCCTTTTGTGGAGTGATTTCCACATAGCTTGGCACTTCCTTATACATGAGTGCCAGCTCCTTGTTCACCGCATCACTCCCAGGGGGGATTTTTTGATATTTAGGTAGTGATGTGTGTGAACACTCTAGGACCGTCGGGGCACTTTTTTCCCTCTTTAGGAGGTTTTTTTCCCCCAGCTTGTATATACGCCTATTGCCCTAATGGGCTACTTATCTTTGTACATTCTCTAGTAATACATTCAGTATTGTGTGTTTGTGCTCCAAGCTTCTTCTTCTTCCTTGTGTTGTTCGCGTGCTTCCGCAGACGCCTATCTCCAACAGTTTGGTTGTGGGAGTTAATTTCTAGCATCGTGGATTGCACTAGAGGTCTGTTCGGCCTACTACATTGGCTCGTTCGTCCTGACATCACATTTTCCGTTCTTTGTTGGGTCTAGAATGGGTTTTGTGAGGTAATTGCCTGAACTCGAGAAGGGAATATAGGCAAACCCATGTTCTTTAATCTCGATCCATTGAATTCATCTATAGGCCAATATCTCCTTCGAATTTGTTCTAGGTATGTAACTCTAGATGGATTTTCCGGATCCCTTAACTTGTATATAGTTGTTGGGTTGATGCTTTCTCCTTGTGTCAGTGAATTAGTTTATAGAAGTAGGTCTGATCCATGTGCTAAGTACACATCCATCAGATATTCATCTTGGGGTATCTTGTCCACTTGCAATACTTGATTCAACATTGACTTTCCCCTAGGGGTAGTCACTGTATCTCCACTGTTGGTTCTCCCAGAAGTTCCATGTCCCTCTAATTCTCCTCTTTCGTTAGTCTCATCAGGGTTTTCGGTTATTATATAGATCTGGCCCATGTTGTCCATGTAAACTCCACCTTCATACTTGATGGTTGGTCTTGGAATTATTTCAGATTTTGTGGTGTTTATCATTCTTGGTACTGACCTGTGTAGACCATCGAGGTAGATGGGTATTCCTTGCAAGCTAGTGGATATGTATTGAAGAGGCATCCGATATTCCCCTTCCACTATAGACATAAATCCTTCCCTAGGTACTGAACTATGCATGTCTTCAGAAGCCAAGAGTCTCTCCCAGTTAAATGACATTTCTGACTCACTCGTCTGTGAACTCAGCGCGTAGTGCTAACCACTAAGTTATGAGTCCCCGACTTGGTTGTATGGTTGACACTAGCCTCAGATGATTTAGTACTTTATCTATCTCTCCCCAAGTGTCTACTTGATCTTAGGTTCATAAGCCTTGTCTAGAAGTCCAAAATTGTCCTTTGTATTGCTCAAATTCTTTTGGAACTCCTTGGTTTCCTAGTCCACCTGAGGGTCAACTTCAAAATATCCTATCTAATAATCCACGTATCAAGCTCTTTCAAGTGGAATAGTTCAAAGGGATCTGTGAAGTACTTGTGTTGTGCCAGGGACTTTGAAGAACCTTGACTGCATTTTTGGATTCAACCTTACAAGTGGAATATCTTTTGATCCCCTCGGGTCATTGGGATGGTGCCTCATAAGCTTTGGACTAAAGGATACAAAATTTACCTATTTTCTTTGTGCAAGGTTGGGTTCAAGATCTTGTTTTGAAGTTCACTTCAATTGGCCTTTTCTAGAGAATGCGCAAGGCGATGCTTCATAGTTCAAGTGAACCAAGACTCAAGAGAGAGTCTACGACTAAGACAAAGGTAGGAGTCATAGGATATGAAGACAAGCTGCAACAGAGAACGATCTGCTTTTTGAAGCAAAGGGATGGGGCTAGATGCGACCTAGACCTCATGCACTTGAACAAGCGCTGCATTCTCACGCTATTCAATTGATCTGCTAATCAAAAGAGTACCCTCGCATGAGGAACACAATGGATGGCTCGTGCGAACCACGTACATCAAAGTAAGTTTCTTTTCTTCTGCTTAGAGCATTACTACAAGACTTAATGTTCTTACCTCTTAATTACATGGACTTCTCTAATATGCATCACACAATTTGTGTGCATATCATGACACGATTCGTTAGGGATGACAAGGACACCGATCAAACAAGGTTAGGAAGACCTAAAAGGTCACTCCTTTCCCGTTTGTTTCCTACACACTTAGTGTTCTCCTCTTAGCATGAACATTGGCGCTAGATCTGTAAGCTAGTATGCACTGACAATTCAATTTGCAAGGATGCAAATTCTTCCTAGGAGGAGTGAATGGCGTGCTCCGTAGGTCAGCACCTAGGTGGTGATGGCCAAAACAAACACTAAGGCCTCTAAGCCCGATCTTGACCTTCTCCCATGTTGTGGATGTGGAGTGGAGTCCTCGTGACCCCGTGGCGACAATGCACTACGAAGCATATGTGTTTAGCCATTTTTCCTTGAATTCAACATCAATCTCTCATTCGCTTCTTGATTCAAGTAGATGCCAGATAACAAGAATGCTTCCCCAACCTCTCTGCGAGCGCTTGGGTGTCGCATATCGCCTCCTCTCCACGAGGATGGGACCTATGACCTGAAATAGTGGAAAACATTAATTCTAGTTGCTACCTATGCAGGCTATGTTAGGATGGCATTTAGTTGGCACCTCAAGGCACACTTCGAGATGGAATGTGAATAAGTCTAAGATCCATATAAGACACTTCTGCACAAATCCAAAAGACCTCATCTCGTCTTATGCTTCCACTTACCCTCGCATGTGGCCATCTCGGGGATACCTTCGGCTCACTTCATAACATTAGGACCCCGCCCTATGTGCATCACACTCTCCACGTGAATCCACATGTAAACTTATCATTGGAGCATATGTTCCCCTAGGATAGGGCTCTGCTTAATGTGAATTGAGCCATAGAAGTAGTGTTCTGCATTTATGTTAGTATGTGAATTGATGATAATAAAATAAAAATTTATGTTAGTATGTGAATTGATGATAATAAATAAAAAGAAGATTGGGCATGTCAAGAGAAGACAAAGGATGCAAGAGGAAGCTACTTGAAAAGACAAAAGATGTGTGCATTACGACTCAATATTTGAGTGATCATCAATATTGAGTGACCATCTCAAAGTTTGAATGACGATTATCGTTATCGTCATTCTTTCCTTGTCCTTCTTTGAATTGTAAGTCCTTTGTTTAATACGAAGCGGGACTTTGCGGAAGTGTTGTTCCTCGAGACAATGTTCTCTCTCGCTCGCTCTCTCTCTCGCTCTCTCTCTTCTCTCTCTACCGTCGTCATCTTTGCACAATCAGAGAGACATCCGTTTGACGACAGGGAGCATTCCAGCTTACGATTCGGCCCTCAGCAGCACAGAGATGAGCGATTCCAGCTGCATGGCCTCCGCTCTCGCTCTCTCTCTCTCGCTCGCTCTCTCTCTCTCTCCTCTCTCTACCGTCGTCATCTTTGCACAGTCAGAGAGACATCCGTTTGACGACAGAGAGCATTTGTGCACGCGTCAGAGATGAGTGAGCCACAAAAGCTTTGATGAACGCATCCAAGTGCAAGTGCCGAGCCCAGCCGTCTTTAGCCACCAATTTAAGCCCGCTGCCTTGCTCTCAACTCCTCACTCAATTCTCCCGTAGAATATCGGTGCCTCAGTTCTTCGTCCTCTGATCCAATCAGCCATACGCATTACTGCCCGCGTCGGTCACTTACCATTCGGCCCTCAGCAGCACAGAGATGAGCGATTCCAGCTGCATGGCCTCCGCCACGCTTGCGCCCTTTGCCGACGTCGGAGGCGGTGCTTGGCCCATAAAACCTCAAGGAGGCAATGCGTTCACGAGAGACGAGTGGCATTCAAGTGTCGCAGGCTCGAGCTCAGTCGTCATTGTCTGTGGTCAAGGCTGTTGCATGAGCCATGTAGTAACGCAGCTGCTGTACAGCTTAGGTGCTAATCCTTGCGTCCTGGAAGTTGTGCCCGACCGTAAGCTCTCCTACGAGCTTCCCGCCATCTTTGTTGGGGGCCGCCTCCTGGGTGGCGTGGACAAGTTGCTGGCAGCTCACATCAGCGGAAATCTGATTCCGCAACTGAAAGGAGCAGGTGCGCTCTGGTTGTAGTAAAACGGTGTAAGAATGATTACTCAAGATTATCTCCAGACTCCCGATTCTCCTCATCTCACTCGAGCCAAAGAGTGCCGCCAGCAGCTGCCTCGGCGATCTGCTTGTAGTAACAGAAATTGGGAATGAACATGACATTTACGGTCTAAAATGTCCAGAATGGGCAATACGGCCATCAAAAATCAACACTGACTAAAGGTTTCCCAATCGTCTCGATTCGTCAAATCTACAGAGTGTTTAGTGTTTAGTGGATGCACGTTTCAACTCCTCTTTTTGTCATTTTGTGAAATTCTTCTTTGAATTTTTCATTAGTATAATCTTTTTCCTTTAGGAAACATAGAGACATTTTACGCATCTAGTTCTCTCAAAAAATGAGAGGTCTTACACTGTAAGAATCGCATAGTTGTTCGAGTGTGTGTAGTCTAGTGGTTAACACCTTGAAGTTATGGGAGGAAGAAGGTTTGGCTAGACATGTCCATGAGTCTCTCATGATGGGTGCCTCTACCTTAAGAGATTGGGTGTGTGAGTGTGTATTTTCGATTCATTGTACTCTCAAAAAAGAAACAAACAAAATCGCATCGTTCATCGACACTCTCTTCAAGTATCTCTTTTCTTTTTCTTTTCCTTTTCCTTTGGAAGCGTGGTCTTACTATTTACTCTTTTCATAAACGTAAAATCTAAAACCATAGAACTCATGCACCCAACTAACCCAAGGGAACTTAACCATCATGATCATCACCATCGCCATCGTCAAGACCAACATGTCGTGAAAAATCTGTATCAACATCTGGCATGAGCGAATCCAAGAACGATAGAGTGTTCAGTGGCTACACGTTTTAACTCCTCTTTTTGTCATTTTGTGAAATTGTTCTTTGAATTTTTCTTCTTAAGAACAAATACGAAACATACGGACATTTTACGCATCCAGTTCTCTCAGAAAAAGTGAGGTCTTACAATGCAAGAATCGCATAGTTCATTGACACTCTCTTCAAGAATCTCTCTTCTTTTTCTTTTCATTTCGAAGCGTGGTCTTACTATTTACTCTTTTCATAAACTTAAAATCTAAAACATAGGACTTATTCATGTTGGAGTTTCAGGTCTACAGAAACACACAAATAGCACAAGGAAGAAGAAGAAGCTTGGACCACAACACACAATAATATATTTATTATGACTAGAATATACAAAAATGAGTGACAAGAGCACAACACACAATACTAAAAATGACTCTCTGTTCTATTCCAGGATAGGGTATTTTGAAGTTGACCCTCTGTGGGGTAGGTATACCAAGGGAGCTCTAGAGGAAATTTTTTGGCAAAAGAAAAGGGGGAAAAAAAGGTCATTAAAAGTGTTTGAGATAAGTTGTCTGTAAATTGAAGGATCAAATTGGAGATAAACTTGGGATTTTATACAGGATTATCGAGAGCTCTTGGAGAAATCAAAGCAAGTGCAAGTGTGAGCAAGCCTGGGAACGTGCTCCCTGGGTAGACAAGCATAGCAAGGAGGAGCGACTTGAGGTTGGAACATCTCTTAACCCCCTCAGTCCATTCTTATAAGAATTGTTCACTCAATACAATGCTTTCGGCCTAACACTCAAGAACACTGCATTGACTTGGTTTCAACCACTTCACCAAGATCAATACAGAAGCATAGACCAACTTCTTGAAGCATTCATCACGGAGTTTTCCAAAAGTGGCATTAGGCATAACACATCTTCCTTGATATATAGCTTCAAGCAAACACCTCAAGAGAGAGTGAGGCTCGCAGGAAGAAGGTTTAGGCAATACCTAGAGAGGTGCCCTGCTCCAGAGTTACCCAGTCCAGCCAAACAAGTGGCCTTATTTCTAGACGGATTGTTAAGTACCAAATTGAGATCATATGTGTACTTAAAGGACCCTAGATCCATAAAAGAGTGTGTACGCATGTGCGTAGACATTGAGGATAATCTAGGGGAGGAACTAGAGCTCTCAAAGATCTATAAAGATTCAGATAGTTCTAGTAGCCTCATTTCCTCACAATCCAGATCAATTGAGGATCTAGCAGAAAAGGTAGCTCAGAAATTAGGTGTCTCTAGCAAGCAAATTCCTAGATTCAGGAAAACGATGCTACACTTGTGGAGGAGACCATATGGCTAATGTGTGCCCTATCATGGCTCAATCCCTAGTTAATCCCAACAACCAGTACTGCACCATAGAAAGGAGGTACACCAATCACATAACACAAGACTGCTCATATAACAAACAAGCTGTTACACAAAATTATCCTCAGCCATATCCACAACAAGGAAAGTACCCTAATCAGTACCCACATCAACAGTATGATAGGCCCCAGCAAACCTATCAACCACCCTATCAAGGGCAAAAAAGACCACAACCAGTCCTAGGGCAGCAACCCCCTGCCCCCACCAATGTGATTTCATTGAAGTACGCAGCTGCAAAAGAAAATCTAAATAGAGCTTTAGTGCGAGTGACATCGTTGTTTTCAGTAAGTGATCCAAGTGATCATAGTTTTGACTCTACCCATATTGATAGCCCACAGGCTTACTACATGCAATCACCCGAGCATAATGAGTCATATTATTATGAAGAACTGAGTGACTCCAGTTGGGAGCTAGAATATGCAAATGTCATGTACACAAACCCCAACTCTAGACCTAAACCTAGGTAGATAAGACCTCCATTTCCTACAGGACCATGCTTCCGATGTCAGGGAGATCACCTCATTTGTGATTGCCCTCTACCTGCACCTACACAAACCCAGTCCGTGATAATTCAAGGCTTTTGTCCGGATTGTGGGAAGGAGCACTTGATACACGAGTGTCCCAAGAAACCCAACAATATGCAAAAAATTGCTCCTATCAATGTTATTGGCTTAGTGGTAGACTCCATGGGAAGCGTGACTTCCATAGCCCCAGTGCAAGTCATCAAGAGAGCTCAGGCACTTAAGCAAAACCAAGACTTAGACCAAAAAAGGAATGCGGAGGTTAGCGAGACTCAGAGCCAGAATAAGAAGAGAACAAAAGCTTGGAGAGATAGCCATGAACGTATGAAAAGGCAATGGGCAAGAAAGATGAGGGAACTTGAGGAAAGTCTGCGAGAGACCAAAGCCAAGATCATAGAAATCATATCTCAAACGCACTCTCACACATCACCCCCACTACCATCCCCATCACTTCCCATCCCTCAACATTCTAATTCACCACACATAACCCACCCACCACCCCAAGTAGGATCAGTCTTAGCAGATCCCACTCGCGAGGACATAGACATGATACTTAGGGCATATCAAGCCAGAATCCAGGCAGGGCCGAATGAAACGGATCATGAAAAATGTTACCCTAGAGTTGACCTAGAGCTTGAACGAACCAAGTTTTGTGCCAAGATGGTGGAATTGGCTCAAGCCATGTTTGAGGTCAGTTGCCTCTTCAATTGCTCTAGCTCCACTAGGATAACATTGCATTTTGATGGTCTATTCGATAGATTGGAGACGATAATTGCAAAGTCTTGAAAAGGGGCCAACTCTCAGGCTAAGGAGAAGGTAAGTGATAGAATAAGCATTCATCCCAAGGAAGCTTATGTGCCTAACTCCAATGAATCAGACACCTCTTCTTCTATGAATCGATACTCACCAGAATTCTTGCGAGAGATTCAAGAAGAGAAATGGGCTAAAGAGAGTAAGTTCCTCCTCCCATAGAACTTGTGGATGACACACACGATCAATTCCCACAAGACCTTCCTTCTATTTATGGAGAGCAGGAGAGTGCCAAATCTCAAGGGAAATTAGACTTTCAGTCCAATTCTTTACAGGAGCTACCCCATTTCACAGGTCCATGGGAAGCAAAGTCCACTTGTATGAGAGCACCCACGGTCATGATAAGAAACAAAGATTCAATCATACCCAAGAACACAGAGGTAGTAAAGAATACTAAAGTGCAGTGCAATCTCACTTTAGAAGAGTTACTCAAGGTCAAGCCTGAATTGTGGAAACATGTAGCCAAGCAAGTGCTAGACATGCCAAAACCTTGTTCCGAGGTAGGTTCTCATAGAACAGTACCGGAAATACCTTTGGACAAGATAGGAGACATGAGCGAAGGAGAAGAAGGAAACACCTATCTCCCCATCACTCATCAAGGTTTCACAACCAAGGCCATTTTGGACTCAGGTGTAGGAGTCGCAATTGCTACCACTTATGGAAACGTTGGGGCAAGCCAGCAATCAGGCCAACAAGAATGAAGTTGGAAATGGCTGACGGTCATATAGAAAGATCCTTAGGGCTGCTAGAAGGGATAACTCTTACTACTTGTGGTGTGGAGTTTGAGCACACATTTGCTATCGGTGACTTTAGCAAAAATCAAGCCTATGAGATGATTGTGGGAAAACCATTCTTGAGGTAGTTGCAAGTGGTACAAGATTGGGGGACCAATTCTTTGTATTTGCAACACTTGGGTGTCACTACCAAAGTGAATCTCAAAGATTTCTCTCATAGAGACGTGCCCCTTATTCAATGGAATCCCATCCATAGAGCTAAAGATGATACTAAGTCAGTGCATTCCATAGGATCAGGATCCTCATGGATGCATGAAGACACTCACCTGTGGATGTGTAAAGTAGCAGTAGAAGAAGAGAAGAGAGAAAAAGCCAGAGAGATAGGTGCGAAGGAAACCCGTAGATCAATTCAAGACCCAACCTATGCACCTGTAGTTTTTCATGACGAAGAATTTGAACCTCATGGCTAGGCGGAAATCTTAGCAACTATGGATGTAGCCATCAATGAAGAGTAGTGGACACCCCATTGTGACGAGGATGGCTATGACATCTCAGTCTTCACAATAGAGCCAATCATGGGAGATTCGGTTCTGGAAGAATGTGAACCTAGCACTGATGCATTCGAGGATGCAAGTGACTCCGATCTAGATTCAATTATAATGGACCCTCCTTTTGCATCAGATGAGGAATATTTCTATGAAGTAGAAGCTCACCCTCATAGATATGAAGAAATTACAAATGAGGTGAGATTACCCACACAAGTGACCACCAAGAGTGAAGGAAAGAAAATGAAGAAGAAAGAAGGCACACCAGAGGAGGAAGAATCCTTGTTCTAGGTCCCAAAAATCTTTAAGAAGTATGAAATAGAAGACAGGAGAGTCATGATAAGAATGCCCAAACGCGATGCACAAGTAGGAGAGGCCTATGATAACAAAGAAACCACCAAGAAAATAGTGGTAGCTATAGAAGAAGGAGAGGAGAGATGCACGTACATTGGACATGACCTTACTAAAGAAGAGGAGCAGGAGTTGATAGCCTTACTACGAGAATATAGGGATGTGTTTGCATGGAGTTACAAGGACCTGAAAGGTGTAGACCCTGATATATGCTCACACACAATCCCCATGACCTTAGAGGCCAGACCCTCTAAACAAAAGCCATACACATAGCCCAAAAAGAATGGCAAATTACGTGTATGCATTAACTTGAAGAAGGTTAACGCAGCCACTATCAAAGATAGTTATCGGCTTCCTATCACTGAGCATCTATTAGAAAGGGTAGTCCGCAAGGAAGTGTACAACTTCTTGGATGGGTTTTTTGGTTCCAATCTAGTATCCATAGCACCAGAAGATCAGCATAAGATGGCTTTTGCCATGGAGTGGGGTATATTCACTTTTTAGGTAATGCCATTTGGGCTTACCAATGCTCTTGCAACCTTTCAAAGACTAAGGTGCCATGTATTTAAAGAGTTCTTGAGGAAGAATTTGGAAGTCTATGTTGATGATCTCTGTGCTCATTCCAACATTAGACAAACACATATACCTGAACTCAGACAAATCTTTGACAAATGTAGAGAATATCAAGTCTGTCTGAACCCAGAAAAGTGTGTTTTCATGGTCAGGCAAGGCACAATTTTAGTACACATAGTGTCAAAGAACGGCGTATCCACTGACGCAGAGAAGGTGAGAGCTATTGCAGAACTACCTAGGCCAAAGAATGTCAAGGAAGTGCAAGCTTTCATGGGGCATTGTGGCTATTACCAACGTTTCATACACATGTATGCCATCATTGCAAAGCCTCTGTATGGACTTTTGACAAAATTTGAGTGGACTGATGAATGTGAGAACTCTTTCAATGAGCTTAAACGGCGATTATGCTCAGCACCAATCTTGACGACACCAGATTGGAGTAAGCCCTTCCATGTGCATGTGGATGCATCCAATTATGCCATGGGATGTGTGCTAGCACAACCTACTGGTGAAGGTAATATGGATCTTTCAATTGCCTATGCTAGTAGAGAGTTAAATGCAGCTGAACGGAACTATACCACCACCAAACGAGAAGGCTTAGGCATGGTATATACAGTCAAAACGTTAAGACATTATTTGCTTGCAAATAAGTTTAAATCTTTTACTGATCATCAAGCTCTACTATACTTGGTAAGCAAGCCATGCAATACCAGTAGATTGGTGAGATGGTTCCTCTTGTTAATGGAATACGACTTTGAGGTTGTGGTGAGGAAAGGAAAGACTCACTTGAGAGCAGACCATCTCTCTAGGCTCACATCTGGAGAAGCCCCACAAGGAGTATCGGATGACCTTCTTGATGCTTACTTGTTTACTTTGGAAGTCGTGCCACAGTGGGATAAGACATTAGCGCCAGTATTAACGTACGGACCTAATCATCCAATCATAAACACTCAAGATAGAGAGGTAGTAAAGGACAAAAAGTACCACATCACGGCAGGAAGTATGTACAAGCATATCGATCAAGGGATATTGGCTTGTTGTGTGGAAGAGGATGAGTATGCTAAATGGTTGCAATTAGCACACATAGGTGCATTAGAGCAACACTACTCAAAGCAAAGAACCTTACATACATTAAGGAGACTTGGGGTGCATTGGCTGACTATGGAAGCAGATGTCCATAAGTTGTGTAAGGAATGCCTAGTCTGTAGCACTAAACCACCAGTCGAACATGAAACTCTTTATCGAGTGTCTTTAGTGCCAGATTGGAGTGAACCATTAGTAGCCTTTCTGAGGACAAACACATTCCCTCCAGACATGACTTTGGCTAGGAAGAGAAGTTTAGAACAAGAAGCCCTAGACTACTCACTTGTTGGAGATAATTTATACAAACGTGGCAAAGATGGTTACCTTAGACTATGTGTCCATGAGAGCCAATATCTTAAAATCTTAGAAATTGCTCACCAAGGTGTAGCAGGAGGACACTTTGGTTCAGATCGGGTGATCAAGGCAATACTATTTGCAGGATTTTGATGGCCCACCCTTCACATGGATGCATGATTATCAATAGGATCTCTACAAGTGGAGCAGTTCAACTAGCCACATTAGAAGGTGAAATTCTACCAAGTTACATAAGTGGATGCAAAGTCAAGTTATATCAGGAACCACGCACGAAGGAGATGTTAAATCGACTCAATACTGCAAAGAAACGTAAGGAAGAGGAAAAGCGAATTAGGAAAGAAGCACAGGCAGAAGCTTTAGAACACATCCGACGAATGAAATGGAGAAGACATGGTAGAGATTAGCCTATGCCTCACTCTCAAGAATCTATAGGTTATCACATGGCCATGTGCGAGGCTTCAGGTGAATGTTCCCTTAGGATAGTCAATCGGCGACCTTTTGTGACCCTAGAAGTAGGACAAGGAGGAAGTGCAAGGACCGTGAGAGCCTTAATTGACTCTAGAGCAGTGAGTGGTGCAGTTCGACTTTCTTACTGTGAAAAATTGCAATTGAAGGTCAATCCTATAGAGGCATATCTCATAGGATTGGGAGGTGTGGAAACCCCTTGCATGGGTGAGACGGAATTGCCCCTCTACATTCGAGAGGTTCAAATGGCAGTCAAAGTGCTAGTATGTGAAGACAAGGATCTTACTGAGCCTCTTGTCTTGGGCCAAGATTGGATCTATGATCATGCAGTCAGCCTTCAAGCTTGGGTAGGCCAAAACCGCATCATGATTGAATTAGAAAATCACGCACTTAGGCCACTAGAAAAGGCACCAAATCCTGGTCCCTCCAGGAACACACATGAAGATAAGGATGCTATTCTTGTCCAAAGTTCTATGGTGCAACAGATTGTCACTCTTGACAAAAGTGCAGAAGTCAAAGAGGAGTTCCCTTCTTTTCCAAAGCGGATTCGAGGAAAGCAAGCAAGACAACATACTTCACAAAGAAAGCCGATAATGAAGAAGCATGAGCTATGACCAGTGCAATATAAAATACCTCTTGGCATGAAGCAGATCTAGGTACGCAAGGGTGAACAACCCTCATCTTTGGAGATAGGATCCCAAAGATGCACCAAACGCGCTACACCGTCTAGGGTCACAAGGAAGGAGTATCCGAGGAATCAATCTAGACAAACCATTTCTATTTGGGTCCCAAAGCGGTCAATGGAGGCTCGCCCAAATGCTAGGTAGATATGGGTGCCCAAGACATGCTTACGAGCTCAAATAGCATCACCTCCATGCACAAGATTGAAACAACACTCACAAACACCCCTCGCACATATCCTAGTGCAAACATCTACACTTCACACCTCTAACTCTTCGGTCACACCCAAGAATGTCAGGAAATGGGTACCCAAAAGGTCCCAAATCCAACACAATCCTGTCCACAAACCTTCACATGTCATCTTCACTAAAAGCTACACTCCCACAATCAAAATTTGGAGATTTAAACCTCATATCAAACCGTCTGACCCAAATCAGTCCCCTCTAATGTAGGTGCATTCTAAGTACATTGCACATCCAAAGTATGCATTTAGGATGAACACTAACCCACTAACCCACATTCTCACACATCACCAAACACTCCACCCACTAGCCTCTAACCACTTGAAATGGCATGTTAGTATTGTGGAGGGAACACCGTAACATCCTGTTTCCTATGCAATTCTAATGTGCCTCTCTTCTTCTAGCAAATAAGCATCAACAGATACAAGAGTCTCATGGCAGAAGCAGTAGGTCCGAGCTCATAGGCAGGAGTAAGTATTGCAGGGATTGATGTCGATAGTCTACCTGTTGAGGTGCCTCCAACTGAACGACCCGTAGAGCTGCACCTCCAACAAATACCTATACATGATCCTCCCATAGGAATAACAGAGAGGGGCCATGCCAACTCTCATTGGTTCAATGGCATGCCAGGATCCTTAGGAGAGGCCAAGTATATCTGGGAGTCCAAGTGTGAACATGATAAGCAATGGGTCAGATTTCAGTTCTTTTCCAAGGAGTTTGAGACTCTCCAAAACACACAAGATCTACATACCATATGGGAGCATGTAGGGCTGGCCGAATACTTTGCAGCACCTTTACCCAAACCAGATCTCCTACGATGTTACTACTTGGTCTCAACATAACAGCCGCATGAAGAAAAAGATAAAACAGGATCATTTTTCATTCCTTCCTTATTGGACAACAATGAGTTGAAAAGATTCAAACTCACTTTGAAATTGGTGAGCTCTACATTCAACATGCACGGCACTCATGTGCCCTCTGAGAAGAATCCTCTTATTCCCCCTACTATGAAGAATCAAAAGCTACAAAAGTTGAAAGATAGGGCGGCACTCACACTAAATGTGTCAATTCCTCTTTGCATGTGCATGCAACATTTTGTGTTTCCCGCTCAAGGTCGGTTCACTCAACCCCACAAGCGGATTCGGTTCGCTCTTTACTTGGAAGAGACAGGTGCATTACCGATTAAGCTTCCTGTATGGATTATAGAGCAACTGTATGAATCAAATAAAAGGCCACATAGGAAGCTAGTGGTGAATGGATGTTGTGCAATCATGCACATCATCTACAAGTGCTTAGCGTACGATGTACCTGTTGAACATTCTTTAACATGGTCACAACTACAAATGTTCAAGAGACTCAAATCTGCCACACATCAATCCAAGCGCATGAGGGGCTCTATTCCTTGTGTCCAAACAAGCCAAGTTCTAACGACCCCGAAAGTCTCGCCACAAGGCGATGCCACTGTGCCTCCCTTTACCATTCGAATACCAAGATCTAGATCTGAAGGCACATCACAAGCTCCCCCTCGGCTCCTCCTGTCCCTCCTGAATTTGAATTTCCCTGTGACTAGAGACGTTGAGGGGATGAGTACCTTCGAATTCGAATCATTCTCGCAGAATACACAACTCTCTGATGTAGAGTTCTATTCAGATATAGAAGAACCGGACACATCTTCCCAAAGAAGGAGGAAATCCAGAGAAGGCCATCATGTGCATTGGGATGATGATCAGTAGCGAACTTTATCTCAACAACTAGAACACTCACAAGGAGAAGATGAGGGAGGAGAAGAAGAAGAAGCACGAGAAACCACTGGAGCCCCCGCATATATAGCAGAACACAGAAGGCTGTATCAAATCATGGAACAAGTGTGATCGCAACAACTGCTCACCGAACAGAGTAGTAGGGTGCTCATGGCTCAGCTATTAGAAGAAGTTGGAGTTGACTCCGAATACAGCGAAGGCATATTATTGGTAGCAGAAACATATGGAGTAGTGGAAGCAGTCCGAGTAGCGATTAAGAGGCCCCCAGTTCAATATGATCCACGAAGATTTCAAACACAATCACGGTCAGGTAAAAACATCTAGATTCCCATTATTATAGGGGAAGGACCTATTATTACATCCGAAACCATTGCGACAACCTCCCAAACAGTAGGAACCCTTGGCCAAGAGATCCCCATCACCCAGGATGAGTCAACTAAACCAGTACCACTGACACCTCCCCCATCCCCTCCTTGAACGGAAGCGGTAAATATCACCTCAACTACCCAACCCACAGATCAAGCCTTCATCTTCCATAGTCCAACCTCTAGTTCTACATTATTTTCCTCCTTTGAAAACCCCCTATATAATACAGCCACTGTCATAACTGAGTCCCCCATAGAGCGTGCCCTAGGACAACCATTCCCCTTGCCCTTAGCCATAGGCCATCTTGACTCTAGATCCACTTTTTTCGGATTGCTAGCCTCCACATCGCCTTTTATGGCTTTTTCACCTCCAACTTCTCATTTTCCACCCCCCATTCCACCATTCCTTCAACCCGCCCATGACTGTAGAATGTATCAAGCCGCCACCCAACCCTCCTCATCAGTCCCATCCCCACCATCCACACAACACTTATTCACTACTCACACACACACCACCTACCATTCCAATATACATGGTAGACACCACACTTGCATCCACTCTTGAAAGTATGGACATTTCACCACCCACAGCACCTGCCCCAACCCCCACACTATACATGCATATGCATACATGCATGCATATGCATACACGAATGCATATGCATGCTTCATGTATGTGCATATGCATACATACATGCCTATGCATACATACATGCATATGCATACAAGCATGCATATGCATACATACATGCATATGCATACATGAATGCATATGCATACATGCATGCATATTACATGAATGCATATGCATACATGTATGCATATGCATACATGAATGCATATGCATACATGCATGCATATGAATACATGCATGCATATGCATATGCATACATGCATGCATGCATGCATATGCATACATGCATATGAAGAGATGGATAGGTATGTGCTTGAAGATGAAGAGGTGTTGCAAAATCCTTGATCTACACCAGCCAACTGAACTCCAGGAGTATATGGTGGGCCCTTTTAGCTTGCCAATTGATGTATTAGACTTCCTATGTACCTTGGAAGATCACTCTCAAAAAGATAGATCAAAACAGAGAAGTTGGAGTTAGCTCAAAGGTGAAAAACTTGCTAATTTGGTTCATACACCTGTCGAGTGTTTTGCATAATTCTCTGAGCACAGCAGCAATTAGCTTAATTCATCTTGGGGAAGTTTAGTTAACTTAAAGAGCTCACTTTCAAGAGTAATCTCATCAAAAATAAGCAACCACACATAGAGAATGAGTTTTAACAAGTGTGACATCATCCTGATTTTCACGGGCTGCTATAGCTTGAGACCAGTGAGCCAAAAAATGAACATAACTCCAAATTTAGGAATCTAATGATTATGCAAATTTGTATGGTTATACTATCAGTAAGCGGAATTTAACAAGCTTTAAATCACTGAATTTGGATAAGTAACCACTGAGAGATGGCTCTGACAAGGTGAGTGAAAAAATCGGGTACCTGACAGAGAAGTGAAGATGAACAGAACCTGTCGACTTCAAATGAACATAACTGAAGATTGCAACATCGAAATGACAAGAAAATTTGTGATCATATAGTAGACTTATAGAGCTAACTTTACCAAGTTAAATTACTGAAAATGATGCACCAAGCTCAGAGAAACCATCTCTGCAATCGGACTGTGAAAACTGAGAGTAATGGCAGTGAGTAGTACGCTTCACAAGAACATGGAAATATGAACCCAAATGATCATGAAAATGAAAGTATATTGCTTGTACAATACAATGGACTTACTGATACATATGTGTGCCTTGTAATCACATCTTGATATGGCATAAAGCTCAGCTCTTTGAGGTCTTCACATAGGTCTCTCTAACCACGACTAAAACTGCCATCTATTTATAGTTGAGTTTGGGAGGCTAAGTTCCCTCAATCACTCTCCAATCAATCAATGATTGATTTGATTCTCTACCTACCACAAATCAAGAATTCGTGGCTCCTCTTTCCCTTTTTTATCATGTGGACTCAACCACTTAAGATTCTTTCACGTTTACATTAAGTAAACTCTTCAAAAGTTACAAGAGGTAGTTCACAAGTGAACTTTACATAGTCTTCATTTTAAAGCTTTTTTCATGACTTTGTGGGTACTCAAGCCAATACTTAGGCTTGTCATAGACTTGCTCCAACAGCTCCCTCTCAAGCCAAGTATTGCTTGAGGTCTTCAATCTTCCAAGATTACCTGCAAACCAATCATAGCCTTGAATTTGCAAAGCTTTGTACCATCGAATGCTTTGGTTAGAATATCTGCACATTGTTGATGAGTGGACACATATGATATTTGAATCTCTTTGCTTAGAACCTTCTCTCTTCATAGTGATAATGAACTTCAATATGTTTAGTCCTTGCATGAAAAATAGGATTAGCAGCTAAGTGAATAGAACTCATATTGTCACCAAAAATAGTTGGAGTTCCAAACTCCAATCCAAGATCTTTGAATAATGTCTTCATCCACATAGCTTCCTGAGTAGCTATGGCAAGACCTCTGTATTCAGCTTCGGTAGAAGAGAGAGCAACTGTGGGTTGGTTCTTGGATGACCATGAAATAAGCTTTGAACCTACAAAGGTAAGATAACCTGAAGTGCTCCTATCTTCCTTGGAGCCAGCCTAATCTGCATAAGAAAATAGCTTCAAACCTAAATCAGATACATAAGGATAATAAATTCCTTCATTTATGGTTCCTTTGAGATACTTGAGAATCCTTTTGGCAACATCCATATGTGGTTTCCTTGGTGTGTGCATAAATTGACTTAGCACACTCACACTGTAACATTATATCTACTCTTGTCAATGTGGCATAGTTGAGACTACCCACTAGACTTTGATATGATGTGATGTCCTCTATGAGTTCACCTTCATGTGAGCTCAATTTGTGATTGACCTCCATTGGTGTACCTGCAATCTTACAATCTTGCATCTTGAATTTTGCCAACATGTCCTTAATGTACTTTCTTTGAGTGAGAAACAAACCATGATCTTTGTAGACAACTTCCAAACCTAGGAAGTAGGTAAGTGAACCCAAATCACTTATCTTGAACTCTTCTCTCATCTGATTTTTAATCTTCTTCATACCATCTGCATCATTTCCTGTCAATATAATATATCTACATATACACATAAGTAGATGACCTCAAAATTACTCTTTTTAATAAAGAGTGAAGGATCTGCCTTGCTTGGTTGAAAGCCTTTGTCCTGCAAGAATGAAACAAGCCTGAAATTCCAAGCTCTTGGAGCTTGCTTGAGACCGTACAATGCTTTGTTAGGTTTACACACATAATCAGGATAAACTTGATTCTCAAAACTAGGTGGTTGTGCCATATATACCTCTTCTGTTATCCAACCATTCAAGAATGCATTCTTTACATCTAGTTGAAGTATCTTCCAATTCTTGGAAGAGGCAATACTAAGCAAAACCCTAATAAGAGGCATCTTTGCCATAGGACAGAAAGTCTCCTCATAATCAATTCCCTAAGTTTGTGCAAAGCCTTTTGCTACAAGCCTTGCCTTATACCTGTTAATGGAACCATCAAAATTCTTCTTGAGGTTATAAACCCATCTTGAGCCTATTACCTTCATGGATGAAGTATTGGGCACCAAATCCCAAGTGTTGTTTTCCTCAAGTGCTTCAATCTCTTCCTTCATTGCATGCTTCCGTTCTGTTTTTGCTTTGTCATCTTCAAATGATGATGGCTCCTCTTGGTTTATGTCCTCTGCTATGTAGATAGAATGTTTAGTTACTAATGAGCTGTCAAACCCATACCTTTCTGGTTTTTTCTTTTCCCTCATAGATCTTCTTAGGCCATGATGTGATGATCCTGCCTCATGTCCAAGTTCCTGCAATTCGGCTTTACCTTTAGACTTCCATGCTTTGATCTTTTCTATCTGAGATTCTTGATCATCCTCTGAGGTGTCTTGTTCTTCAATCTTTGGTTTTTCTCTACCAAGCTTTGGAAAATCTTCTTCAAGATTGTATGGTAAATTGACCTTCCTGCATGAATCTTCATACCATGAATTGTTCTCATCAAAAACTACATCTCTGCTTACCAAGAATCCTTTGTTGGTAGGGTTGTATAACCTGTAGCCCTTTTGATTGTTGTCATATCCAATAAATACACAGCTTTCTGCCTTTGGATCCATCTTGCCTCTAACCTGTGAAGGAACATGAGCAAAAGCAATACATCCAAAACTTTTACAATGATCTAAGCTTGGTATTCTTCCATTCCAAGCCTCATATGGAGTCATCCCATCAAGGGATTTTGAAGGCAACCTGTTAATCAAGTAAGTGGCTATAGATACAGCCTCAGCCCATAAATAATTTGGTAAATGCTTTTCATTTAGCATAGACCTTGCAGCTTCAACAATTGTTCTATTCCTCCTTTCTGCCACTCCATTTTGCTCAGGAGTGTACCTTGTAGTTACCTCTCTTTTGATTCCTCTTTCTTGAAGAAAAGAATCAAACTCATGGGAGAAGTATTCTACCCCTCCATCAGACCTTAGCCTTTTTAGTGATTTACCTGTTTGATTCTCCACAAGAGTCAAATATCTTTTGAAACATGAAAAAACTTCATCTTTGTGTTTCATAAAGAATAGGATAGTCCATCTGCTGCAATCATCAATAAAGGAGACATAATACCTTGATCCAAATATTGAAGCTTCCTTGCTAGGTCCCCATACATCTGTATGAACCAACTCCAAGAGATCTCCATGCATATAACCTTTCTTTATGAATGGTAACCTGTGAGACTTTCCAAATTGACATGCACTACACTTATAAATCATATGTTGTTTTGACAAGTTAGGGAGTCCAAGTACACTTTGGTCCCTGCAAATTTGCTTTAATGACCTTTCACCAATATGTGCTAACCTTTTGTGCCATACTTCCAATTCTGTGAGTGTCTGACTACCATAATTAAAGAGAGCAATGTTTCTAGTGTCCTGTAATTCAAATGTGAAGAATCTACCTGTCTTTTCACCTTTTGCAATTTTTCTGAATGCTTGACTTGGATCTTCAACAAATGCTCTTGCTTTTGTGAACCTGACTTGCAACCCTTTCTCTACTATCTGCCCAACACTTATCAAATTCTTTGTAATGGTAGCGATATAGAGTACCTTACTGAGTAGGTTGATGTTTCCATCAGGTGCTTTGACATTGCCTATTTTCTCCACAGGATGTTTTGTAACATCTCCTGTTTGTACCTCATGCTTATTCCTTGGATCTTCTAAATCTGATAGGAGTGCCACATTTCCTGCCACATGATTTGAACAACCTGAATCTATGCAGAAAACATGCTCATCAAATTTACCTTGTGGCATAGCCATGTTCATGATCAATAATGAATCCTCTTTGTTTGAGTCTTCTGTGTAGCTATTGTAGTCTCTCCTTCCTTTGTAGCCTCCTTAATAGTTTGAATGATTGTAGTTGTTGTAGTTGCCATGATAATTGTTGAACCTTCCTCTTGAGTAGCCATAACTTCCTCTATTGTATCCTCTGCCTCTTTGATTCCTAGAATTCCTAAAGCAATTTTCAGTTCTATGATTAGTTAGTCCACAAATAGAACATGAGTTGGAGTCCTGGGATCTCCCCCTGCCTTGTCTACCTCCTCTTCCTTTACCTCTACCATGTCTTCCTCTACCTGCATAGTTAGCTTGATATGTACTTGCTTCATCATCCACTTTCTTTGCCTTTCCTTTGTTATCTTTGGACTTGCTTTTATCAGTGTATAAAGCTGAAGATTGATTACCTTTAGAGCTTTCTCCATTTTTGATAAGATTTGCCTCTTGATTAAGTAGTTGTCCAATGAGTGTATTGAAATCAAGTACATGCATGTCCATGTACAAATCCATAGCTGTGGTGAATGCTTCCTACTTGTCATCTGCCTTCAAGCCATTGATGACCTGCCTTACAATTTTCTCTTCATCTATTACCTCTCCAATGCTTCCCAACTGATCTGCTATGTCCTTGAGCTTTGTGACAAAATCAGTCACATTTTGTTTGGGAGCCTTCTTGAGAGTTGTGAAATCCAGCCATAGTTGATGCTTCATAGCTTTGGTACTTGAAGAAAAGAAAGCTTCAAGTGCATCCCACACTTCTTGAGATGTCTTACAACTTCTAATGTGAGGCAACAAAAAATCTAAGATAGAGTTGAGGAGATAAGACCTTGCAAGTGCATCCTTGGAGCACCATGTGCTCAATCTTTCTTGCTCTTCTTGTGTTGGTTGACTTTTGTTCCTGAAACTTGGCATAACTTCATCTCCAGCCACATAACCATATAAACTTCTACACTAGAGATAAGCTTCCATTCTTAATGACAAAGCTAAGTAGTTACCTCTGTCCAATTTGTCAATTGATGAAGGAAATCCATCTGCCATGTTGTCCAACCTTGCTCTGATAGCACTGTGAAGAGATGGATAGGTATGTGCTTGAAGATGAAGAGGTGTTGCAAAATCCTTGATCTACACCAGCCAAATGAACTCCAGGATTATATGGTGGGCCCTTTTAGCTTGCCAATGGATGTATTAGACACCCTATGTACCTTGGAAGATCACTCTCAAAAAGATAGATAAAAAAAGATAAGTTGGAGTTAGCTCAGAGGTGAAAAACTTGCTAATTTGGTTCGTACACCTGTCTAGTGTTTTGCATAATTCTCTCAGCACAGCAGCAATTAGCTTAATTCCTCTTGGGGAAGTTTATTTAACTTGAAGAGCTAAATTTCAAGAGTAATCGCATAAAAAATAATCAACCACACACTGAGAATGAGTTTTAACAAGTGATGACATCATCCCGATTTTCACGGGCTGCTACAGTTTGAGACCAGTCAACAGAAAAAGGAACATAACTCAAAATGTAGGAATCCAATGATTCTGAAAATTTGTATGGTTATACTAGACAGTAAGCTGAATTTCACACAATTTAAATCACTAAATGTGGATAAGTAACCACTGAGAAATGGCTCTGACAAGGTGAGTGAAAAAATCGGGTCCTTGACACAAAAGTGAAGATGAACAGACCTTGTTGACTTCAAATGCACATAACTGAACATTGCAACATCCAAATGACATGAAAATTTGTGCGCATATAGTAGAAGTATAGAGCTAACTTTACCAAGTTAAATTATGGAAAAGAATGCACCAAGCGCAGAGAAACCATCTCTGCAATCTGACTGAAAAAACTGAGAGTAATGGCAGTGAGTAGTACACTTCACAAGAACATGGAATGATCCTGAAAATGAAAGTATATTGCTTGTACAATACAATGGACTTACTGATACATATGTGTGCCTTGTAATCACACCTTGATATGGCATAACGCTCAGCTCTTGGAGGTCTTCACATAGGTCTCTCTAACCACGACTAAAACTGCCATCTATTTGTAGTTGAGTTTGGGAGGCTAACTTCCCTCAATCACTCTCCAATCAATCAATGATTGATTTGATTCTCTACCTACCACAAATCCCAAATTTGTGGCTCCTCTTTCCCTTTTTTATCATGTGGACTCAACCACTTAAGATTCTTTCACTTTTACATTAAGTAAACTCTTCAAGAGTTATAAGAGGTAGTTCACAAGTGAACTTTACATAGTCTTCATTTTAAAGCTTTTTTCATGACTTTGTGGGTACTCAAGACAATACTTAGGCTTGTCATAGACTTGGTCCAACAATGCATGCATATGCATACATGAATGAATATGCATATGCATACACGCATGCATATGCATACATGCATGCATATGCATACATGCATGCATATGCATACATGCATGCATATGCATACATGCATGCATATGCATACATACATGCATATGCATACATGAATGCATATGCATACAAGCATGCATATGCATACATGCATGCATATGCATACATGCATGCATATGCATACATGCATGCATATGCATACATGCATGCATATGCATACATGCATGCATATGCATACATGAATGCATATGCATATGCATAGAAACATGCATATGCATATGCATACAAGCATGCATATGCATACATGAATGCAAATGCATACATATATGCATATGCATACATGCATGCATATGCATATATGAATGTATATGCATATGCATATATGAATGTATATGCATATGCATACATACATGCATATGCATACAAGCATGCATATGCATACATACATGCATATGCATACATGAATGCATATGCATACATGCATGGATATGCATACATGCATGCATATGCATACATGAATGCATATGCATACATGAATGCATATGCATACATGCATGCATATGCATACATGCATGCATATGCATACATGCATGCATATGCATACATGCATGCATATGCATACATGCATGCATATGCATACATGCATGCATATGTATGCATATGCATACATGCATATGCACACATGAATGCATATGCATACATCAATGCATATGCATGCATGCATATGCATACATGAATGTATATGCATATGCATACATGAATGCATATGCATACATACATGCATATGCATAGATGAATGCATATGCATACATGAATGCATATGCATACATACATGCATATGCATACATGAATGGATATGCATACATACATGCATATTCCTACATGCAAGCATATGCATACATGCATGCATATACATACATGAATGCATATGCATACATGAATGCATATGCATACATGAATGCATATGCATACAAGAATGCATATGCATACATACATGCATGCATATGCATACATGCATATTTATACATACATGCATATGCATACATACATGCATATGCATACATACATGCATATGTATATACATGAATGCATATGCATACATACATGCATATGCATACATGTATGCATATACATACATGAATGCATATGCATACAAGAATGCATATGCATACAAGAATGCATATGCATACAAGAATGCATATGCATACAAGAATGCATATGCATACAAGCATGCATAGGCATACATGCATGCATATGCATACATGAATGCATATGCATACAAGCATGCATATGCATACATGAATGCATATGTATACAAGCATGAATGCATATGTATACAAGCATGAAGGCATATATATATAAGCATGCATATGTATACAAGCATGCATATATATACATTAGATAAGATGGGATCTTCACATTGCATCAGATGGGATCTCCACGTACACCTTGGGGAGCACATGATTATGACGACTCCAAGATATATCATATCCGTAATGGAGCTTAAGTTATGGATGCGGCCGAAAAGTCAATGCGTCAGCGCATTTGACAACTTTGCTCCATCGAATTCGGTCATTCAGTAATGTTAAAATGGAGCAAACAGGATGCGGACTCTAAAAATCATATCAGACAATCCATATATGAAGAGTACTAGCTAGCACCTGGGAACCCTATTGTGAGTTCCGAATGGATTCAGCATACAGCATGCGAGGTGATGTCTCATCGACGATCGGAAGGTCGCGATGGTTTTAGAGCAGGCTTAGCGAAGCCTGTATGGCTAGATGCCAAAGAATGGGAATCGATTCAGGATGAGCAGCAACATTCTCCTGATCGATATCATCAACAGAGAGATGCGGCGGCCACATGTTTAGATACGGTTGGAAGGTTGCATTTAGATAGCGGCGGATATGACAATATGCGCTACCAACTTGTAAGTATCATGTTAATTATTGAAGTTGTTTGTGTTAAGCACATTATGTATGTTCATCTAACATTTTGCATATTCATTATAGGAGTTGGCAGTGGGTCATCCTCCGACGTGAACTGAAGAATCATATGGATATGGACATGGACTGACTGCACTGTTACAAGACTTAGAGGGACGTGGTGCAATCGTCTCATGGGAGAATATTCTTGATTAGGTAAAGTTATATCTTAGTTTCGTGTTTTTAGTTGTTGTTTATAAATGTCATGTTAATTGGTCTTATTTTATACATATGTTTTGTTGCAGGATTGTAGGTGTAAATAATTTGATCAATGCCACAATTTTGTATCACACTCGCATACGGCAATGATGTAACATAATTTTGTATTCGATTCCTATATGGAAGTGTTTTGTCACATTGCCACAATTTTGTATTACACTCCTATGTGGCAATGATGTACCATAATTTTGTATTCGATTCCTATATAGAAGTGCTTAGCCACACTTTTGTACATTTTTCATTTATGGAATATACAACTTTCTATACATGATTCATTGTTCATTTTTGCTCATATAAGTTTATGTTTTGGTTGCCATTTGAGTACATAACACATGTACTCAGTTGGGCAGAGTGTATTGTCTTTTGCTAAACAACATCATGCTGTAGCAAAAGACAACACACTCTACCCAAAAAAATTTGTGCAGATACGGTCATCGGTATACGCGTCTCCAGTATGGACGTCGGTATAGGCGCCGGTACACCCAGTATGGGCATCGGTATGGGCATCGGTATGGGCGTCGGTAATACCGGCATATATATCGATGTCTATACCGATGCACATACCGACGCTTATACCGGCGTGCATACCAATGCTTTCTTTCTGATAGGTATGCCGACTCTAACACCAATGTCACGAAGAAATCACGCCCGTTCATTTTCCTCGGTAGCAGCCTCAGTATACCCTCGATATGGTGTAGTGCACCTGGCCAGAGTGACTCCACCCGCCTACCGACCCATGCAAGTGCATGACAAGAGATAGGTTAGGCCTAACACAACACTAGCATTAGCTCGTGGCCTTAATCACCCGAGAAAGGTTGCTCCACCTGCCTACTATCCCATCGGAGCACACTAATAAACATGCACACATATATGTTGCATGCTTGAGTATAAAGGTTTTCCTGAACCATGATCTATCCGGAGGTAGAAGCTCATAAGAAATAAATAATAGGATCCAAAGAATCCCACTCACTAAACATCTATCAGCATATACGTGCACTCGTTTTAAGTATGCCATCACATTCCCAACCTCTTACTCCCAAAAGTCTCTAGTCCGCTATGTAATTCTATTCATATAATTTCTAGTCATTCATGCTTCATGCAAAACCATAATAGATGTTTGCTATCTTCATGCGACATAGTTTTCTTAAGCTTGTATAGATCTTTAACACACACAACAATTCAATTCATATATTCTTTCAAAGAAAAAAAAATTAAACTGGAAGCATTTCATTTGATCATTTTAGTTCATCTTCATCGTTGTTCGATCTAGCTTTTCTTCAATTACCTGATTTGTTGTTCTTCATCAGCATCAGTCTTAGTGTTTATTCTTCATCATCAATCATGATAAACCATCATCATCATCAATCACCATCATTCATCACCATCAATCATCATCAATCATCAATCATCAATAATCATCATCATTCATCAATCATCAATCTTTAGTCATCATCAATCATCATCATTCAATAGCACTTGATCATTCTCATCAGTTTAATCATGATCCTTCTTCAATCATCCTTCAATATTTACAAATATATCTTGAAAAGATAACTTTTTACTTCTCTTGTTCTTTTTCAAAGTCTTAGAAGGCTCTGAAGTCGTCTTTACATTCCCCTTGATTTGGTTAATAATATCATCAAGCAAGTGTTTTCTGCTTTGTTAACTCATTTATCAAATTTTATATCTTCTTGAGTTTCTTCTTTACTCTTTTCTTGTTCAATCTGTTTATCAAAGTTTAATTGAGATTGTAATTTTGTAAGTTTCTCTTAATCAAATCATTTCTCATTAGTTAAAAGTTTTGGATCAAATGAAACATATACATCCTTATGTTCCTTTGATTTCTCTCGAATTTCTCTATCAGATTCTCTTTTATGATCTATTTCCATTTTTTCTTTTAATATCTGCTCAATACTTTGTTTCTCAATCTTTATTTTTCTACTTTTGATTTTTTCAATAGGTTTTCTCTTGACTCTCAATAGACAACATACTCGTTTGCTCATCAGATCTATTATCTTCATGAGTTTTTGGTTTCCATATCTTTTGAAATAACTTTGATCTAGTTTTGGTCTCTTCAAAATATTCCTTCATTCCACCTCCTCCTATGTTCAAATGTAAAGATGATCCATATTGGTATTTACAAATTTTATCTTCATATTCTCTTACTAGTTTATGTCTGCATGCACTTTCATATGAAAGGCAATCCAAAAACATATGTCCATACTGATCGCACCAAAAACATCGTATAGGTCTCTTCTCAACCCAACTTGATTTTCTAGGTATCACTCTAGGCATGGATCTTCTAAGATCTGATGATTGTTTTTGTGTACATATGCATTGGACTTTTACCTCATGTTCATGGTCACATTTGAATACTTGTGGATCGTGAACTTGGTTGGTCAACAAGTAAACCTTATGTTTCAATTCTGGAATCTCAGAATCCGCTACCTCTTTAATGTCTTTTATGCTTACACCCATTAGTTGAATAATATCAGATATTGCATTTATTGTTTGCATTAAGGTCATACTGATACCAAATTTCAATTTTATAGATTCACTTGTGTTAATTTTGATTTCCTTAAATCACTCTTCATACTTCCTAAACTGTTCTTCAATCATTTCATTCATTTTATTTTTTTTCTCTGTATGATCTAAGCTATTAAAGAAGTAGATTCCTAATCCAAGCGATAATGGAAAAGTGCACACGTATATGATCTAAACTGATGCAAAAAGTGGATGATCAAAGTCAAGTAGCCAAAAGCAATCTTTCTACTTAAGAGTGTAGAATGATGCAATAATTCAAAAAACTTAAAATGCTGGTATTTGGAATATCTGATCGATGTCGAGGTTCCTCATTCTCTTGTAAAGGTATGGGTAGTGTGTCGAGGATCACCGGGGCAACCGCCTCGTTTCACATTGGGTTCAGGTGTCAGGAAGATAAGGAGTTCTGAGGGGCAGAGCCATGCAGGGTTGGATCAGGCCCCATAGTGTGCGTCATTCCCCAATCCCGTAAGTGGCATTTGCACGTTGTCGGAGAGCAAAGGAGGTCTAAGAAGGGGAAGAGTGGTGCGGGGTTGGAAAATGCCTTGCCTAGGTGTGTGAGTGCATCATCGATCTGGCAAGCGATGTCTGCACACTCGGCACCTTACCCCTGGTATGGTGGTCATCGTATCGTAGGCCCGCGCCTCGAAAGAGAATGAATGCAAAAAGCACTCGATCGTGTGCAAAAGAAGTTACGTCAGGTGTATGTGTCCCGAATCTGGAATGAGATATACAATGCTAAAAAAGGGAAATCCTTGGATCGATGTACCAAGTAAACAAACAAAGCTCAATGATACAATGTAAATAGAACTGATGTCCTTCAATAAATCTCAATAATACAATGATTCTTGCTACATAGCGGATCAATGATACAATATCTTGCTATAGTGCACATCGGCCAAATGCAAGATAAACTTCCCGTGACAGTGCGAGAAGACACCCACAAGCTCTAACTTTGTTCTTTGTGGTCAGATCTTTGCTTTTCTTTGATCTTCGGTCAAAGCTTTACTTCAAGCCTTCACAACGATAACTTTGCTTCTCTTTACTTCCAATCATACAATAACATGGAGACAAGATACATAAAAGAGATCCATGGGGAGCGTAAAACAATCATTAGTACCTTTGACAAAATGAAAGACAATCTCATGAAAGAAAAACTATTAGCCTTATGTATTTTAATAGAAAACTTATTTTTGAGCTTTCGACTTATGTTTTGACCATTATATTATCTCAATACTTTGCAACAAATTCAATTTAATATTGTGTGTACCATAGCTCAAATGAATTGTTTTGATAAACATAAAACTCAAAGCTTTCTCCCCTCGCCCATGCTTAATGAAGACTGAGTGTAATGCATTCCACGTTACAACATTAGACTCTTGCATTGCGAAGAACACTCTTTGAGACTCCCCCAACACCTCCACACTTGCCATATGCTTTCATAAGTGAATTCGTGATAAAACTATCAAACTTTAAGCGTCTTAATAGAGCATCCTTATGCATTTTATGCACAGATACTAAAATATTGGTTTTACTGATTTGTTATTAAAAGGGATGGCATCTTCTTTCTCAGCAAGTAGGCAGTATGTTTGGAGAACTAGTACAGAGGTCCTATTATTAGGATTCACTCCTTATTTTTCCATTTTCTTGCATAGTTTATATGGTTTGTCATGTTCAAGATATGCTGAAATCATTGCGTTCCAAGACACAAGGTTAGGTTCAGGCATGCTGAAGAAGATATTTTTCGGCTTCTGTTATCATCCTACCTTCTCCACAAAGATGCTCGACTCATAGCCCTTTGCTTTAGCATCCATGTGTAGCGCTATTCCTCTTTCGAGGTCTGGCATGCTACTATAGGCTTTAAATAAGATCACATAAGTGGATTCATTCAGATGGACTCCTTCTTTCTACAATCTGACGTGGGCGGTGGATCCCCAAAACAAGGACCCATGCGTATCGATGCTCAAAGAAGTCTTCATGGTCTTCACCACCTGAGCACCTCCATTGCCTTCCCTCTCTCTCTCTCTCGACTTCTGCCATCACTCTCCACGTGATGCCATCACTCTCCACGTGAGTCTTTGGCACAGAAAGACAAAATTGCCTACATAAGCATTCTCATAGTGTGTTCCAATGGCAAAAGCAACTCAAATCACGATTTTGACACCACAAAGCAAAGTGGTTTTGAACTTCTATTCACTTTGAGTATGATCACCAAATTTCATGTGATTCTGAGACTATGATTGGAGGAGTGTCGATGTCACCTTAGACAAAGCAAGGACCTACTTTGATACCAATTTTTGGAGTTTGAGGTGTACACAAGCACGATATTGGGATGAAATCCCTCACGGAAGTATACATTAAGAATCTTCTTCAAGTTCATTTCATTGATTTTCAGGGTGTGAAATGGTGTTTTGACTTCAGACAATTAAAAATTGTGCATGTTTTGGTTGATTTGATTGATAATGAGATGCGAAACCTTATCGTTTCTATACAATGGACCTGAACGTTTGTAAACAATCACTAACCTAACTCTAAGCCCCTGAAAGATAGGGTTTGACCCTTCAAAAACCTAATTCTGACCCTTGAAAACCCTTGAAAACTTGAGTTTTATCCCATGGAAACCTAAGCTTAACCCTAGGAAACCCTAGGAGTTTAGCTCATAAGTGTAAGTGAACCCATTAGTTGATGTGTGTGTCCTTAAACATAAGCAAACTCTAACTTTACCTTATTGAAATCCTAGGTTAGAACCTTAGTTTTACCATTTATCCTTAGTCTAACCCTTTAATTTCCTTAAAATTTGTACATAGTTGTGAAAGCAAATAAAGACTTTAGCCAAAATAAAAAGGAAAAAAGAAAAAGAAATACAAACATGAAGAGAAAAATTGGAAAAATAAAAAGAGAAAAACCAAAATAGAAATGAAAGATGGGGATTTTTTGAAAATAGAAAAAGAACATGGAAAAAGATTCTAAAAATAGAAAGCTTCAATAGGGAGAGAAGTCCTACGGGGAAACCTATAAATAGATTAGAAGATTCTAGAGAGAAGTCCTAAGGGGAAACCTATAAATAGATGCCCAAAGCTCATTTGGTTTTCCTCGTGGATTCTCTCTAGGTATGCTATTTTTTTTCTTTTCTTGTTCATTCATCTTCTTGTTCATGTTTTACTTTCTTGTTCATGCTTTACGATTACATTGTTGTTTCATCTCTCTATGACCCTAACTCTCAAGCTCTCCATCTCTAGCTACCATACCAATAGAGAGAGAGAGGGAGAGAGAGAGAGAGGGAGAGAGGGAGAGAGAGAGGGAGAAGGATTCCATCATATCTTTTCTCTCATCTCTAATCCTTCATAAAGAGTTTGATGAGTTCTTTTCTCATGGGGAAGAATATCAGAAAGAGATTTGAAGGATTTTTCATTGTGTTGTTTAGAAATGATATTATGTTGCGCTAGGAAAAGAGAGAGAAAGCCGTCTCTATCCCCTCCACTCCATTATTTTACTTAAGAACGATAATAACCTTGAACATAAATTATGTGTCTTGACCATCAGGTTTCTGACTGTTTCTTATAAGCATGGACATTCAAAAACTATCCTGAAAAGCTGTGGTAGGTATGCAACAGAGAACATTGATGGCCTTGATGTAGTAAGTAGGCAAGTGTGTGCGTATGTGTTTTTCAGTCCGGAGAGTCTTGCCAACACCATAATTGTGCATGCGAGAGTTGTTTCCGTGTTCATAATAGAGCTTTAGCAGCCAATTAACATGACTCACCTTTATACAAAACTAATCAAGTCGTAGAAGTAATCAGGAGGGAGAGAGAGAGAGAGAGAGGAGACACTATGTATTATGTGTTAGTAGTATGGAGCAATAACATCCTTCAAAGGAACACACAACTCACGCAGTAGCTAGACCATCTAGTGGATGCCATGATAAAAATTGAACATCCGCACAACTGCTGTGTTCCGGCCTAGATTTGATCGATTGAAGATCGGCTGCTGCTCAATAGATATCATGCAAAGCTGAGGGTGATCGGCTGAGACGGTCAATAGAGAGAGAACCAAGTCAGATCAAGGTGACGGACAGTGTTTTAAACAACTTCTCCACATTCATGGATTCCTTCGAACACGCACAGAGAGAAACAGAAACGGGAAGAGTTTATATCGCTTGTCTACATGGATGGAGGGAGCTCATGGGGAAATAGCAGATGCAGCCGACCACAGATCCTTCATCGACATCTGCTTTGCGGATGAAACGCAGCAGGCCAGGCAGATGAAATGCAAAAAGAGAGAGAGAGAGAGAGAGAGAGAGAGAGAGAGAGAGAGAGAGAGAGAGAGAGAGAGAGAGAGAGATGCCAGATGGTTTCGCCCCAAGGATCGAGGCGACATGTAAAACTTGGATCAATAATTTGATATTAATTGTGACTACTAAAAGAGTTCAACAGACAAAGAATTAAAAGGGAAATCGATGTAGAAATAAAATTCAAAACGATGTTGAGCGAAGAGAGAGAGGAGAGAAAAAGAGCGAGAGAGAGAGATTGAGGGAGAGAGAGAGGAGAGAAAAAGAGCGAGAGAGAGAGAGGGAGAGAGATGGAATATGGTAAAATCAGAGAACACACACTATGCGGGATAGAAAATCCAAAGAGGGAGAGAGAAATGTCTGCAAATATAATTACATAAGTGTCTAATGAAGATTCTTGGCTTAATCCATAATCAATCAACTTACGCTATTAAACAAATGGAACATGTTTTACACATTTAAGAAGTAGCATAATGGAGCTCTAAAGTATTTTGCAGTTGATAGGTTCCTAGGAAAGAGAGTAAACGCTTTGTTTTGGTTTGGATTCTTGTATTTTAAGTTACTTGTGTGAATATGGAACCATATAAAATATGATTTGCTACGTATGGAATTGTTAGGAATGATATATAACCAAGAAAAAAGGGAAATTAAAGCAGATAAAAATAATGAAATGTCTTTTGATAATTTTATAGTACTAATGATGATCACCCCCGTGGATTCTCTCCATGTTCCGGTTCATCTTTTTTGAGATATTATCCTGCGGATTTTCTCCAGGTGCAGGATCCTCATGATTTAAAGAGTATGAGTCGAAGTAAAGAAAAGACGCATTGCCCCACGGATTCTCTCCAAGTTCCGGTTGATCTTTTTCGAGATATTATATGAAGTAAAGTTGACATTTTTGAAGACCGAAGTGAAGCATTAGCCCCGTGGAACTTCTCTCGAGGTCCAAGATTCTCATGATTTGAAGTACCATTCGAGATATTATATGAAGTGAAGAAAAATGTTTGAAGACCCAAAGTGAAGAGTTACCCCGTGGATTTTCTCTAGGTGCAGGATTCTCATGATTTGAAGAGTACGAGTCGAAGTAAAGAAAAGAAGCATTACCGAGGCAGATTCTCTTTAGTCCGATTGATTTTTTCAGATGAGGATTCTCATGATTTGAAGAATAATACATGAACTGAAGAAAAGTTTTTGAAGATTGAAGTGAAGAGTATCCCCATGGATTTTTTTTCAGGTACTGCAGGATTTGGAAGTAAAGAGATCATTTGAAGTAAATGTTTTGGAAGTTTGTGAAGATCGAAGACCCAAAGTGACACAAAGATCCTACCGCAAAGACCAAAGAGAAGTTGAAGGGCCTTCTCACACTATAGTCAGGAAGTCTATCTTGTATTGGCCGATCCACACTGTAGCGAAATATCTTGTATTATTCAAATTCATTGGGTGACATCAGTTGTATATTCATTATATCATTGAGCATAGTCATTTATTTTGGCACATCGAGTCCAATGATTTCTATTTTCTAGCATTGTATTTATCATTCCACATTCGCGACACATATGCCCTATGAGTTTCTTTCCGCACACGATGGAGCTTGCTTTCTCTTTCGAGGTGGGGCCCAAGAGATGACGACCATCTAGGGTGAAGTGCCCAGTGTTGTCGGGATGAAATCCCCTTAGGGATGTGTACCTCAAGAATTTTTTTGAAGTTCATTTCATTGGTTTTCTAGGTATGAAATGGTGTTTTGACTTCAGAGAGTTATAAACTATGCATGTTTTGGTTTATTTGATTGATTATGAGATGCAAATCCATGTCATTTATGAACTTTAGACCTGTATACTTGTAAATAGCTCATTGAAACTAACTTTTGTCCCTTGAAACCCTAGGCTTGACCCTTGAAACCCCTTGAAAACCTGAGTTTTACCCCATGGAAACGCAACCCCTAAACCCTAGGAAACCCTAGGATTTTAGCCCACAAGTGTAAATAAAATCATTAATTGATGTTCCTAACCTTAATTGCAGGCAAACCTTAACTTTCCTAGTTGAAACCCTAGATTTATCATTTACCCTAAGTCTAACCCTTTGATTTAATTTATTTTGTACATAAAGTGTGAAACTAAACTTAGTCCAAAAATAGAAATAGAATTAGAAAAAGAAAAATTAGAAGAATTAAAAAGAGAAAATTCCAAAATAGAAATAAGAGATGAGATTCTCCAAAAAAAAAAACAAAAGAGCATGCAAATAGAAAGTTTCAAAAAGGAGGTTAGAAGATTCTAGAGAGACATCCTAGGGGAGGACCTTTAAACATGTGTCCAAATTTCACTTGTTTCTCCCCGTGGATCTTTTCTATGGATCTTCTCTACAGGTACACTTTCTTACCTTTCTCTTGTTCATTCATTTCTTGTTCATGTTTTTTGTTGAGAGAGAGATTAGTGAATAGTTATACGGAGCTTCAAAAACAATTTAGCATGACTTGTTGAGGGTGGAATAAAGATTTTTTTTGACGAGTGTTCTTTCCGGTGTTTGCTTGCACATTTAGAGAGAGAGACCTTGTGCTGGCAATATTCGAAAGTCTCCCCCTTTGTATCTTTCTCCCTCTTACCCCTTGCTGCTCATACTTCCCCTAGCAACAAAGCACTATGTTATGTGTAGAAAGAGAAGATCACGAAGACATATATCTATTGCATCAGCACAAATTGCAAGTGTGCAATTGCCAAATCAAACATTAGAATCAGAGGATGCATTTCCTAGTTCCCAGGAAACACATGCGATTGTCGTAGAAGAAACTACTGAGCATACATGTTCAAAATAAGTCGATGTCAAGGATTTTCTATGCCTCCTTTGTAGAGGCAAGGTCAATAGAGAGTTGGCACATATGCACATACCATGTTGGTGCACGATGAGAGACAGAAATTCATCTTTTATCACATCAAGTTCACAAAATTGACTCATCGACCTTCGAAGCTGAATGTTCGAAAATGTCTACTATGAAATGGAGCTTGAGGAGTAGGCAGTCTTGTTTGTTGTTGAAGAAAACATTGCAGACTAAGTGCTACAAACTTGGTGTGCTGTCGATGATAGGAGAGGGTAATAGATGAATGCACTAAGAGAGAGATGCACTGTGTTGTGCATTTTAGAGGTTGGTGCGATGGAGTAACCATGAGAGAGGCAGAGATTAGAGAGAGAGAGAGAGAGGTCAGGAGCATGGTTCGCACAGTAGCAAAGCACCAAAGACACAGAGATTGGAGGGGGGGGGGAGAGAGAGAGAGAGTCCCTAGAATTTTCCATAGAGAGAGAGAGGAGAGAGAGGGTTGCAGGTCATCGTTGAGAAAAGAGAGAAGCAGGCCGAGAGTGCTCCTATACTGAAGATGCAAGGTGATGGCGTTGATGATCACGATGGTGTTGAGAGAGAGAGAGAGAGGGAGAGAGAGAGAGAGAAGAACCTGACGGTATAGCAGACACAGCACAGGAGAAGGGGAGAGAGAGAGAGAGAGAGAGAGAGAGAGAGAGAGGTTTGCGAGTATAAGCATCTCAAAGTCTGCTATAGGTTTAGCAGAATGTGCCCACATAGTTCTCTTCAACGTTTTGAGATACAATCATTTTTGTACATCAAGCTCTTTTAGTTAGTGGACATGGCTCAAAGAAGTGATGTATTAAGTATGTTGGCTCTTGAGGATAAGTTGCACGATACCAATTACCCAATATGGGCTAATATGATAAATCCTATATTGGTTGCAAAAGGATTGTGGAATATTATGCAGGATGTTTAAAAATGTTCTATTACACTTGCAAATGTAGTTAATAAAGCTGATGAAGATGGCATTGAAGATAATGATATTCTTTAGGTTCCTATTTGTGTTGTGTTTCATGTAGCACCTACTATAGAGAAACTTTGTTGGGATGGAAGAGATGCTCAAGCACATGCATTAATAGCCTTCTCTGTCAAACATGCCACTATTCCTCAAATTTGCTCTTGCGGAATAGCAAAGGATGCTTGGGATATACTTACCACTTTATGTGAGGCAAGCAATGAGGCTCCTGTTGTTTACCACCAAAAATAGTTGGAGACTGAGCACGTGATTGAAGGAGATTCCATGGAAATTTTTCTGACAAAGATCAAAGATTTGAGGGTGTGGTTGATTTCTGTTGATGAAGTCTTTTCTTATATTCACTTGTGTAGACCATTCTAAATGGTCTTCTAGATTCATATTAGAGTTTTGCTTCTACTCTTCAAATGATGATGAAAGGCAATCCAAATGCCTTAATATTTGAGGAGTTAGTCTCTATTCTATTGCAAGAAGATCCGTTTAGGTAGAACAGGTCCATTATGCATGTTGTAGATCAAGCTTTCATGGTTAGTCAGAAGGGAAAAAAATGGAGCTCACCGATTAGTAAGCAAAAATCTACTAATTTTGCAAAATCAAATAAGGATGATAGAGAGGAGAAGAAAACAAAAAAGCAAAAATTGTTTTGCACATACTCTAAAGAAAATGATCATGTCATAAAGAGTTGTCCAAAACTAGCTGCAAAAGGGGCAATGAGAAAAGAGGTTGGAATGGTTATTGCAAAAGCCTCCACACCGATATTAGAGTCTACAAATCTTATGCCGAATGAAGAATCGGCATTTACTACTGTTTGCAGTTATGAACCATCTTCTCATAAACATTGTATGTCTTCAATAGACTCAGATGTTTAGTACTTTGATAGTGGGGCAACCAAATAGATTACCTTGCAGTGCAGTTTCTTCACTTCACTTGAGGCTACCCCTATAGGGAATACTATCACATGCACCAACAACTCCTCTTATCCTATCATGGGAGGTGGTAAGATTCTTACTAGTGCTAATGGTAGTTCTTTTACATTTTTAGATGCTTTATTTGTGCCAGGGATCAAGAAAAATATGTTATCAATTTGAGCATTATCCAAGATGAGCTTGGTTGTAAAATTTATTGATGATAGATGTATATTTCATAATCTATCAAATGGCGATGTCATTATTTCTTCTGATTTTTTTTTTCATAAGCTTTATAAGCTCATTGACTATGAAAAATCTGTGAATGACTCAACATGTGTAGTACATGATGCTCAGAACATATCAGATGCAAAGCTTTCGCATGCACACTTTGGTGATCTGAATTTTGCTAGTTTCCTACACCTGCAAAAATAAAAAATGGTGTCCTCTTTGTCCAAACTTTTGGCACCCGATAAACATGTTTGTGAACATTGTATTTTGGGAAAAATGCAACGTTCCTCGTTCCTAAAAGATGATTGAGTTTGAGCTACTAAAAAATTGCAGCTTATTCATAGTGATTTTTGTGGTCCTATGCAGACACCCTCCTTTGGGAACCACCTTTACTTCGTGACTTTCATTGATGATTCCTCCACGTATGCATGGGTATATCCATTGAAGGCAAAGTCCAAAGTGTTTTTGTGCTTCAAACAACTTGTGGTTTTGGATGAAAATCTATCAACATGTAAAATGGACACCCTCTATTGTGATTGAGGGTGGGAATATATGTCTTTTGATTTTAATGCATTTATCGTTGTACTTGGGATAAAACATTAGTGTATAGTACCATATACACCCCAATAGAATGGAGTTTTTGAAAGGAAGAACAAGTCACTCATGGAGATGTTGAGGTGTATGGTCAAGAGTTAGGCTTATCACATAGTTTCTAGCTTGAGGCTATTATGTGTGCAACATATGTACTTAACATGTGTCCCACTAAAGCATTGTAGTCTATCAATCCATATGAGGCTTGGCATGGTTACAAACCATTTGTGGCTCACCTGCATATCTTTGGTTTTTTGGCATATGCATTAGTGCCTAAACAACAACATAGGAAATTGGATTATAAAGCAGTGAAATATATTTTTGTTGGGTATAGTTTTGAAAGCAAAGGCTACTGTCTATATCGTCCATAGAATAAATGCATTTTGGTGAGCCGTGATGTTTTTTTCATGGAAGATGCTATTCAGCCATTACTCTTATGTACTGAGGAGACATGTTTCACATGATGATGCAATCATTTCATTTTTAATCCAAATTAACATGATGCACTTACTAATGAGAGAACTGATATAGATGAGGCAAAGACTATACCTAAATGGCTGGTGTAGACTTTGCAAGATAGCAAATTAGATGCACCTCTATCATATCATACTCATTCAGGCTCTCATAGTGCTTCTTTTGCATCAAATTGTTATGGTATGGATACCTTTAGTCTTTGTGATGAGAATGAGCTAGTTTCATTTGATGAAGCACAAAATTCAAAAAATTTGATGGTTGCTATGCACTCAGAATATGATGCTATTATGAAAAATGATAACTGGTCTTTATATGAATTGCCTCCTGATAAGAAGTTCATTGGCAGTAAGTGGGTATACAAGCTGAAGCATAAGCATGATGGAACAACTGATAGGTACAACGTTGGGCTTGTTGCAAAGGGTTATGCTCAAGAAAGAGGCATTGATTTTGATGAGACCTTTGTTGCCACATGCTAAATGACTATTGTTCGTGGCATCTATACACTTTGCAGCTCATCATGGTTGGAACGTACATCAATTGGATATTAAAACTAGATTTCTAAATGGTGGCTTGAATGAAGAAGTGTATGTTATAAGGCATTATATTATTTGAAGTAGGCACCACGTGCTTGGTATGAGAAGATACATTCCAACCTCATTCCACATGGTTTTGAGAACAGTCCAACTGAGGAGACCTTATATGTTAAGCATGAAAACAATGTAGTTCTGATCATTGTTGTCTATGTTGATGACATGCCACTCACTGGTCCTCATGAGAAGCATATTGCTGATTTTGGGGCTGACTTGGATGCCTCATTTGAGATGTCAAATTTGAGGCATTTGCATCATTATTTGGGTATTCTGTTTATACAAGTTGATGGCAGAGTAGCTTTTTGTCAAGAAAAATATATTTTACACATTATTGCAATGTTTTGGCCTTGAATACTGCAAACCTATTGCCACTCCTATGGAGACAAGTTTAGGGTTGAGTCTTCATGATGCTAGAGATCTATTTGATATTGTTCTCTATGAGTAGGCTATTGGATGCTTGATTAACTTATGCATTACCCAGCTAGATATTTAGTTTGCTCTCTCATAAATGAGCAAGTTTATGGATTTCCCAAGTGTCAAGAATTGGCAGGTGATTAAGCACATCTTTCATTACTTGAGTGGTACCTAGCTACTTGGATTGTTTTATCCCAAGGGGGGATCACTACTGCTAGATTTACATCCTTTTCTCACTTTGACTAGGTTATTTGCTATGACATTCATGTGTGCACCAGTGGGTCTTTCTTCATGCTTGGTAGCTCATGCATATCTTGGTTGAGCAAAAAGCAACCTATTGTGGTGACTTCTAGTTGTGAGGGTGATTATAGGGCAACTTTCAAAGTGATTGTTGAACATGTGTGGTTAAGGTGCCTGTTAACCTAAGAAAATGAGTCTTTTTTATGCACTAATAGCTTCCAATTGCAGAGTATATGATGGATTTAGGTTTCTTGCAAGCGAAAAATGCTCATTAGCAATGACATCTGCAATAAATGTGGCGGTTCGAAGGAACTAATAGTAGCATGTGTGCAGCAAGGATTTTCTTGAAAATTCTTCATATGAGAACCCAACCAAGAGGATTTCTGGATTGGGGACAAATTGGGCATCATTGCGATATTGAAGTTACCCAACGAAAGGCAGACATTGGAGTGGTTAAGGAAGATGTCGTTCAGCATGAAGGGAAATTCCAATTTCATCCTTAGAGGCTATCCTCTTTTGTAATTATTTTGCAAGGATATGGACAAAGCAATCTTATCTCTTCTATTTCTTTGCCAAAGTTGGCAAACATCATAGAGGAAGAGACAAATTCAGTTGCAATCTATTTTAGGCAAATTAACAATAGATGTGACAATGGTTTGATGGCCGCCTACGAAACAAGAGAGTGGGGACTGCTGGATTTGATTTTTCTCTTGTCCTTGCTATTTTTGCGCTGGTTGGATGGGCACCCGCACACCACATGGGGGAGGGAAGCTTTTTCGTACAGCGGATTCCTTGAAAAGGGGAAACTTGGCCACTTGGAACGGGGGGAAACTTCATCTTGTGGAAGAGAAAAAGAAGTAATACACGCTCTGGGTTCACATACTAAAGAAGGAAGAGGGAGGCATGTCTGGAGGATGTGTCATCTCGTGGGCACACTGGGACGCAATTGAGTCTGCATCAGGGAGATACGAGGGAGAGTAGAGGGTAGAACTAGGGGCTTCTTTGACCTCGGTTGCCAAAGAATAGAAGGGGGAGGCATTTTGTTCAGGAGAGATTCGTTATGGGAGAAGAGCAGCTGTTGGAGAGGGAATGGAAGGGCTTTTGCTTCTCTCTGGTTGCGTAATGTGTATAAAAGAGCTATTCTTTCGGTTTCTTCTCCATGGTCAGAGAATGCTTTGGAGGCAAAAGAAAATAGGAAGCATAGTTGGATGTAAGTTTGGATACACAGACTTGAAAAGTGTTGAACACAAGTGTGAGCGCAAGATCCTTTTGGCTGAGGATCATACTTGGGCGCAACAACAAGATGTATGAACTTTGAATCCTAAGCATTTGTTTATGTTAAGGAGCGCAGGTGTGACAAACGTGGGAGAAAGATCGATGCTCTCAGTGATTAGTCTGAGATGAAGAACAATGATAACTGATGGTGTGGAGATCTCCCAAAAGACGGACACTGAAGCATGTTTTGGGCACAAGCAAAAAGGCATCCATATCCGAAAGTTACAGGCTGCAGTTCACCAGGATGAAAGCTGGTCATATGGATGTAGAGAAAAAGGACAGACATTGTTTTTCTTTTTCAGTGAAGAAGGAAAACTCAAAGAACTATTGAGAGAGTAAAGATAAGAGAAGGTTGTAGCTGTCCATTTAAAGCGGATGCTTATGCATAGGATATTTGTTTCTCTTTCCTTATGAATGGTCTTGGAAAGAAAAGATTTATGCCATTGTAGCGATTGAGTTGGAGCTCAAAGCACTACTAGTACAAGTCTATTCAATTCAAATACAGAGATGTGGAGGAGGAAAGTTTATACATGTCCTTGAAGTTTTCTTGAGTGATAGAATTCACGGCTCTATAAAACAATGTGTTTAGAAGTGAAGAATGGAAGCAAACTTACTGCATACTGAAGAAAACTTGCTTTCATAGAGAAGAGCTCCATGAGATGCGATGGAGGCAACTGGAAGCCTACGTAAAAAGGGCCCCTTTGAAAAAAAGAAAAAAAAAATCGACAGACAATGGATCTGTCCAACTACTTTCTGCTACAGACTTGACAACTTTGAACTGAAGTAATCTCTCATGAAAGTGCAGAAGAGTTGTAAAGTGATTCGATGTTCAAGCCAATTATGGATTCTGAGAGCTGTTAACAGATATTTCTTTCATCTGATGCATCGTTAAGCTTGTAGACATTTTGAAAAAAGTTTCTGAGTGTCCATTTGAAGCTGATTAAGGAACTTGACCTACAATTCAATTTCCGATCGAAATTGGTCTTTGCTGCTTCAATGTGCAAGAAGGTGCAATACATGCTTCGAAAATGTCTGACATGATCTTCATGATGCTCCCAAAAGACAATTTTATGTAGAATTTGTGGAGGATTGCAAAATTTTGATCAGAAGGTGAAGTTATGTCCACAAGGGACTGAACGTTCGTTGCTTCCATATGACGTTTGATGCTACCAAATGGTTGAAATAAAAGAAATGATGATCAGTAGTTTTCTGGAATAACTTTATTGCAATTTTTAACTTGTGTGCTTCTTTATGAATCGCTTGTTTACAACAGATTTTCTTTAAATCTTGATTGTGTACAAATCTATTTGCGATGCATTGTTTGCCTTTACTTATGCCTGTTTGTTACTATTGACTATGTTGTGTTCGTAGAGTTCATATTCCATGAGATATCTCTTAAGACTTTATTGAATAAGAAACAGAAATAGTGAACTTGGCAGAAATTAAAGTGGGCAAAATTTTATGTTAATAACTTTTGATGTGTACAAAGACTAAATGAGAATGCATTTGCGAAGTGTGCACATCTGCTATGATTAACAGTCTTGTTTAAATTCCTGCATGTGCATCGTTATGAGAAATCTCTGGGGATTGTTAGTCTGAAGCTTTGAAGAAAAAAAAAACTACATTTCTAATCAAATGGTTTCTCAGTGTGCATGTAGTATAGTAAGTTTCTGGATCACCCGGAGAAATAGCATCTAAGAGGAGAACATTGGGAGAAGTTAGCTTCGTTAAATGTTTACGCATTTGTTTATGTCATACTATTGTATGCCAGGAAAACAAGATGTTTATGCAAACCAAATGCAAACCAAAGTAAAGAAGTAAACGTAAGCATGTGGTTGTTATACAAGTTAAAAGGAATAATATTGTTTATTTCTGTGGGTGTTATCAAGAGAGAAAGCGTGTATTTGATCTCTCTGTCTCTGTCTCTCTCGGACTCTGGAATACGGGAAAAGTTTTTAATAGTTGAGTGTTAAAAATTCGTGAAGTTTTCCCAGACACAAGGTTTGAAAACTATTTTTCCAACTTACATTCTTAGTCCTTGTGAGTACGTGAGCGTGAGACTATGTGTGTTAGTGTAGATGTGAAGAGAGTGATTGAGTGAGTGAGTGTACCATGATTGTTGGGGTGTGTTTTGAAAAGTGCACAAGTGAGAGAAAGTGTATGGAAGAGTGAGAAGTGCAAGAGAGAGAGAGAGGTAAATGTGTGTTGGCATAATCGCATGTAGGGAAAGAGTGTGCAAGAGGGAGGTTGTGAGAAGGAATCATTGGGGTTGGATACTTACTTGTGCACGTATTTTTTTTGTCTTCCCCAAGGATACATTGGAGGGAGACTGAGGGCTTAGGGTGATAAAAGCTTACCTAGCATTACAAATTTTAGGCAAAATATCATTGAGTGTATGCATTTTCCCTTGGACCAAGAGGCCTTACATTTTGGTGCATTTGCCAGGAATTGGCTTAGCACATCTCATAGAGAGTGCTACGAGTTCGCTTGGTGCCCCAATCGTGTGGCACAGCCAAGTCGATTCCCAGATCTTCTTTGACGTTCATTAAAGAAATGGCCCAACAAAAGCAAGCATGTGGTTTTGAGAAGGCCAACATGAGGCAACCGAATTTTGGACAAAATAGGAGATGGATATATTCTCATCCGACCATGAGACCTCATGTATCGAGGGTGGCAATTTGGCCCGATATCAAATTATGTGAGATGCTGGTGTTGCGAGCAGATTGGGCATATAGCCAAATATTGCCCTCGTGTATACACCCCATTGGATTTTGTCCCCACATGTGCAGACTGTCGGAAAAAGAGACTATGCGAGCACGTGTGTAGCTCAAAAGAAGTGAATGTCAGAAAGGTTGCAACAAATGGACCTGATAGGTGTGTATCTTCTTTATATGTGGAAATTGACAAGAGCAGAGTTACTCCGTCGACAAAGATCGCAAGAGCAAGTGAGAGCAAGGACACTGGATCGTCGGACCGAGGCTTGGTAGAACTTGTGAAGAGCCTGTAATGTCAAGTCAATTGGCTGTTGGAGATAGACGTCTGCGGAAGCACGCGAACAACACAAGGAAGAAGAAGAAGCTTGGAGCACAAACACACAATACTGAATGTATTACTAGAGAATGTACAAAGATAAGTAGCCCATTAGGGCAATAGGCGTATATACAAGCCGGGGGAAAAAAACCTCCTAAAGAGGGAAAAAAGTCCTCGGCGGTCCTAGTGTGTTCACACACATCACTACCTAAATATATCAACAAATCCCCCCTAGGAGTGATGCGGTGAACAAGGAGCTGGCACTCATGTATAAGGAAGTGCCAAGCTATGTGGAAATCACTCCGCAAAAGGAAGTAAGCCCAAAGCTTTGCGGAAAGCTTCAAACTTCTCCCTAGGCAGAGCCTTCGTGAAAAGGTCTGCAATGTTCTCCTGCCTGGGCACATATGCCAAGCTGATCTCCCCAGCAGAGAACCTCTCCCTGACATAGTGATAATGCACCTCAATGTGCTTAGTGCGAGCATGGAACACAGGGTTCCTCACAACTGCCAATGCGCTCTGACTGTCAGTGAAGATGATGGTGGTAGAAGACCGGCCAACACCCAAATCAGCCATAAGGCGTCTGAGCGACACACACTCAACAGTCGCTGTGAAAGCTGCCCTATACTCAGCCTCACAACTGGAAGTGGCCACAGTAGGCTACTTCTTGCTCAACCAAGATATACATGAGCTACCAAGCATGAAGCAAAAACCACTGGTGGACACACGAGTGTCATAGCAACCAGCCCAATCTGAGTCAGAAAAAGCATGCAAATCTGGCGGTAGTGATCCCCCCTTGGGATAAAACAACCCAAGTAGCCGAGTACCACTCAAGTAGCGAAAGATGCGCTTAACCGCTTTCCAATGCGTAACTCCTGGGCAATGCATAAACCTGCTCATCTGTGAGACAGCAAACTGAATATCTAGCCGAGTAATGCATAAGTAAATCAAGCATCCAACAGCCTGCTAATAGAGAACAACGTCAAATGCATCTCCAGCATCATGAAGACTCAATCGTAAACCTGCCTCCATAGGAGTGGCAATAGGCTTACAGTCTTCAAGGCCAAAACGCTGCAATAATGTGTCAATATATTTCGTTTGACACAAAGCCATTCCACCATCAACTTGCATAAACTAAATGCCCAAATAGTGATGCAAATACCCCAAATCAGACATCTCAAATGAGGCATGCAAATCAGCCTTGAAATCAGCAATATGCTTCTCAATAGGCCCAGTGAGCAGCATGTCATCAACATAGACAACAATGATCAGAAGCACATCATTAGCACGCTTAACATATAAGGTGCTTTCAATTGGACTGTTCACAAAACCATGTGCAACCAGATAGGCATGTATCTTCTCATACCAAGCACGTGGTGCTTGCTTTAAACCATATAATGCCTTCTTTAACCTGCACACTTGGTTTTCATGCCCTTTCTGCACAAAGCGACGCGGCTGAAAAACATACACTTCTTCATGCAAGTCACCATTCAGAAATGTTGTTTTAATGTCCAACTGATGTACATTCCAACCATGATGGGCTGCAAGTGCACAAATGCTCCGAACAGTAGTCATACGGCATGTAGGTGCAAAGGTCTCATCAAAATCAATGCCTCTTTCCTGCGCATAACCCTTTGCAACAAGCCTAGCCTTATACCTATCAACTGTACCATCAGGTTTACGCTACAGCTTGTATACCTACTTAGTGTCAATGGCCTTCTTGCCGGGAGGCAAGTCACATAAAGACCATGTACCATTCTTCATTATAGCATCATATTCAGATTGCATGGCAGCCATCCAATCTTCTGAATTCTGTGCTTCATCAAAAGAAACAGGCTCATTCTCATCACAGAGACTAGATGCAGCCATAGCATAGCAATCTGATGCAAAGGAGGCACTATGAGAGCCTGAACGAGTACGATATGACAAAGGTGTATCTAATTTGTTGTCACGCAAAGTCTGCACCAACCATTTTGGCATAGTTTTTGCCTGCTCAATATCAGCTTTCTCATCACAAGTGCATCATGTAAATCTGCATTAGAAATTGAATGATCTGCATCATCATATGAAACCTGCAAAGGCTGAGAAGTTGCCTCATTAGGACCAGCACTAGCCTGTCCACCTGTAAAAAGAGGCATCAAAGTATCATACATGTCTTTGGAGCTAACAGATGTCTCCTTAGTACATGAAAGCAATGGCTGAATAGCATCTTCCACAAAGACAACATCACGGCTAACCAGAATGCGTTTAGTCTTTGGATGATACAGACGATAGCCTTTACTTTCAGAATTGTACCCAACAAAAATACATTTTACTGCCTTATCATCCAATTTTCTGCGATGTTGTTCAGGCATTAATGCATATGCCAAACAACCAAAAACATGCAGATGAGCAACAGATGGCTTGCGGTCATGCCAAGCCTCATATGGAGTGATAGACTGCAATGCTTTAGTGGGACACCTGTTCAGTACATATGCTGCACACATGACAGCCTCAAGCCAAAAACTATGTGGTAAAGCCTGACTTTTGACCATGCACCTCGCCATCTCCATGAGTGACCTGTTCTTTCGTTCAGCAACTCCATTCTGTTGAGGTGTATACGGCACTGTACACTGGTGTTTTATCCCACGTTTAGCCAGAAATGCATTAAAATCTGAAGACATATATTCCCCCCCTCGATCAGAACGGAGGGTGCCCATTTTACATGCTGACAGATTTTTAGCCAAAACCAAAAACTGTTTGACGCACATGAACACTTCGGACTTTGCTTTGAGTGGATATACCCATGCATGCCTGGAAAAAGCATCAATGAAAGTCATGAAGTAAAGGTAATTTCCAAAAGAGGGTGTCTGCATAGGACCACAAACATCAGTATGTACAAGCTGCAATTTCTGCGTAGCCCGAACTGAACCATCCTTTGGAAAGGAAGAACGCTGCATTTTGCCCAAAATACAGCCTTCACAAACATTTTTTCCAGGAGCCTCAAGTTTGGGCAAAGAGGACACCATTTCATATTTCTGCAGGCGTAGCAAACTAGCAAAATTCATATGACCAAAGCGTGCATGCCAAAGCTTTGCATCTGACATAGCCTGAGAATCATGAACTGCACATGCCGAATCATTCACAGATCTTTCATAGTCTATGAGCTTATACAGCCCACGACATAAAATGCCAGAAGCAATAATCACATCGCCATTTGAGAGATCATGGACTGTACACCTGTTATCAACGAATTTCACAACCAAGCCAATCTTGGCTAATGCAGAAACTGATAACAGGTTCTTTTTTATCCCTGGCACAAATAAAGCATCTGACAAAGTGAAAGAACTACCATCAGCAGTAGTCAGAATGATCTTACCAACTCCCATAACAGGATAAGAGGAGTTATTGGCGCATGTGACAGTATTCCCTGTAGGGGCAAGCTCGAGTGAAGAGAAGAAACTGCGCTGCGAGGTAATATGTTTGGTCGCCCCACTGTCAAAGTACCAAACATCTGAGTCTACTGCAGACATGCACTGATCATGAGAAGATGGGTCAAAACTGCAGACAGTAGTAAACGCCCATTCTTCTTCCTGCACAAGATTTGCAGACTCTGTTTTTGGTGTAGAGGCCTCTGCAACAACCATTCCAGCCTCTTTCTTCTTTGCCTCTTTAGCAGCCAGTTTTGGATAGTTCTTTATGATATGATCATTCCCTTTACAGTACTTGCAAAACAATTTCTGCTTTTCTAATTTCTTCTCATCTTTATCCTGGTTCTTTGATTATGCAGCATTTGCAGATTTCTGCTTACTAGTAGAAGAGCTCCATTTTCCTTTGCCCTTTTGACTAGCCACGAAAGCTTGATCTGCAACACGCATAATGGACCTGTTCTGCCTGGACTGATCTTCCTGCAACAGAACAGAGACTAACTCCTCAAATGACAAGGCATTTGGATTGCCTTTCATCATCAACCGAAGAGTAGAAGCAAAACTCTGATATGAATCAGGAAGACCATTCAGAACGGTCTGCACAAGTGAGCTATCTGGTATAACCTCATTAGCAGAAATCAACAGTTCCTTCAAATCTTTGATCTTCGTTAGGAAACTGTCCATAGAATCACCTTCATTCATGTGCTCACTCTCCAACTGTTTTCGGAGGTAAGCAACACGAGCCTCATTCCTAGCCTGGTACAAAGTGTGAAGTGTATCCCAAGCATCCTTTGTTGTTCTGCAAGAGCGAATGTGAGGAATAATGGCACGTTTGACAGACAAAGCTATCAATGCATGTGCTTGGGCATCTCTGCCATCCCAACAAATTTGCTCTGCAGTAGGTGCAACAGAAACAGCAGCACGAACAGGAATCTGTGGAATATCATCTTCGACACCATCTTCATCAGCTCCAGCACCTGTATTTGCAGTACCTGTCATTACAGGTGTAATAGGACGTCTTTCAACACCCTGCACAATGTTCCACAATCCTTTTGCAACCAGTACATGTCGCATCATATAAGCCCATAATGGGTAGTTGGTACCACCCATGGCTGAAAGCAGTGATGACTTAAATACCTTGATGCAGAAAACTGACTGTATCTCAAAAAGTTGAATGGAACTGCCCAGACGAGTTCTGGTAGACCTGTAGCAGACTTCGAGACGCTTAAACATACAGAATACATCACTGCTTTCAGCCATGGGTGGTGACTTAAATACCTTGATGCAGAAAACTGACTGTATCTCAAAAAGTTGAATGGAACTGCCCAGACGAGTTCTGGTAGACCTGTAGCAGACTTCGAGACGCTTAAACTGGCGTTCGGAGGCCGAAACGAGTATGCTCACCAAATTTCCTGCGAATCTGAGACTGCAAACGGAGGAGTGTCGACGGCGCCCTAGAAGAAGCGACGACCTGCTCTGATACCAATTGTTGGAGATAGACGTCTGCGGAAGCACGCGAACAGCACAAGGAAGAAGAAGAAGCTTGGAGCACAAACACACAATACTGAATGTATTACTAGAGAATGTACAAAGATAAGTAGCCCATTAGGGCAATAGGCGTATATACAAGCCGGGGGAAAAAAACCTCCTAAAGAGGGAAAAAAGTGCCCCGGCGGTCCTAGTGTGTTCACACACATCACTACCTAAATATATCAACATTGGCTGCATGTGGAGCGGGATGGCGATAAGGTTAGGATGGAGATAATAGAAGAAAATCAAGTGAAAATGGCAGAAGTCTTAGGAAATTGGGAAAAGCAAATGCGATCGGTGGAAAGTGAGAATAAAGAGTTAAAGGGGGAAAACAACAACTTAAAAAGACAAATCCAAACACTTCAGCATGAAAGCGGGGTTCGAAGGGGAAAGCAAATGAGAAAAGAAGTCTTGGACATTAGAACTGGTCGGGTAATGATAGACTGCTACCATGTCATGATCGAAGAAGAGCCCGCAAGAGATAGGAATGACCTGATGAGGAGAGTCGAACGAATGGAGCATGAAATTGAGAAGGTACAAAGCATAATCCGTTGATATAGTGATCAAGCGGGTAAGGCATGTGAGGAGTTCCACCTGGAGTTAGAAAGAATGAAAAGTGCCCAAGCAGAGAGTGATGAGAAAGTTGGACGGGTAGAAAAAGAGAATGCAAAGCAGAGTAACAACCTCGGTAGGTGGATGAATCGGAAAGACGACAAGACAAGAGGAGACGTAGAGGATTGGAAAGTAGGAAAAATGGAAGGAGAGCTAAAAGCCATGTTGGATAAGTTGGATGCGTTTGGAACGGAGTTAGAAAGAATGAAGAATGAATTGTCGAAGAAGGTAGATGATCTGGATGAAGAAAATATGAATAGGATTTGGGAGGAAAGATCGATGAGAGAGGAAGTCGAGAAGTTGACCGTTCGAGTTGAGAAGAGGGAGGATATTCCCCTCGGATCTGCAAAAAGGGTGAGAGAGGATAAAGAGATGGAGCAAATATGGAATCGGTTGCGAGGCATCGATTGTGACATGTTCCAATATCAGAGTGATATTGAGCACAACAAACAAGGATTAAGAGACCTAGTGACGAGGCTTGAGGCACTAAGAGGTACAACGGCTAATGGTAGTTTTCTAGGTCATTTATCAGGACAGGTGGAATCTCTGCGAGGCAGAGGTTGGAGATGAAAAAGAGATAGACGAGGCGATGGATGTTGGTGAGGACGGCTTAGGTTTGATTAGGGTTTGCTTTGGGGGATTGCGAATCTGAAATGTGAGGATGGATGGATCGAGTTGGTTGTACGCTTAGGAACTGAAGTGGCATTTTTCAAGGTTTTCAGGTTGACAAGGTAGTTAGTATGTGCAGATTTCGAAAGGAAAAGTTGACCATGGCATTAGTGGTCGGATTTTGGCTTGAGTAGCGGCAGAGAGGAGAGGCGTCTCATCAGGATGTCCACAGGGAGTTTTTATATGTGTATGTCGTGATCGGGATGTTTGGGAAAAGATCCTTTCTTTTGTCTCCTAGCTCTCGAGATGCAAGAATAAAAAAAAATGGAAAAAATATATATATATGTGTATTTGTGCATGTGGCTATGTGCCTATGTGGGCCGATAGGTGGGTTGACCCACTTTGGCCGGGTGGTCAAAGCCACAAACTGACGTCGGTTTCGCATAGGGCTAGTTTTCTGTGTGTCGCGCACTGCGTTGGGTTGGTAGATGAGTGGAACAAACTTGATCGGGTGGTCGAGGCCACGAGTCGCATCCAGCTTCAGCGTAGGCCGGCTAGTGTGAGTAAATATGTGAACACATAAATAAATGGAAAAATTGCTAAAAAGAAAAAAAAATAGAGAAAAAAATTCCTCTCTCAAGGGGGGACAAAAGAGAGGTGAGAGAGCATGATGCTCGGATGGGAATATGTGTTTGTGTTTGTGGGGATCTGGGAATATGTGGACACTTGATGAGGCATATCGAATCGAAGATTAAGCTCCGCTAGGGTTCTGGCTGCAATGTGTCTGTGGAAAGCTTGGACTTGAGGAATCCAATCGTGCTAGTTGCTTTGATCATTTGCAAACCTTTGGGAAGTGTTCAGTTTGGCTCTTAGGTGGTGCAACGACTTGTGAAGTCCTGAATCACTTTGACGATGAGCGGTCTTGTCGAGGTGAGCTCGTGTTAGGCTTGAGTGGTCCTTGTCGTGTATCCATCAAGTTAGAGTGGTGTGGTGGTGACCTATCATAGAATCTAGTTGAAAAGCGAAAAAAAAAAGCAAAGAGTCGATGAAAAGGAAAATGGGTAGTGGAAACCCTAGGTAGAAGGGGAATGAAAAATCGGCGATTGAACTTGGTTAGAAATGAGAAAAAAGAATCAGCAAAATGATCATGTGACCGGGAAGAGTATCAGAAATGGAACTGAGGAATGGTTTTTGATGGTGTGTGTAGAAAGTGTGTTGAGTATGCATGTGAAATAGAGATTCGTGACGTATTGAACGAATAATAATGAGAGAGGGAATGTGGATGGGGTTTTGCTTGTATGCATATGGGTTGTGATGAACTTGCATGTGTGACGAGGATGTGTGATGTGATTTCTTGATGTGTGTTTGCTCTTTCCATTTTGGTTGTAAATGTTCTTGTGATTTGATGAAGAAAGGTTCTAATGTTTGATGAAGTTTGTAGACAGGTGGACATGGCGGTGAAGATGCGAGAAAATGGACAAAGATGGTAAGTGAAATGACTGGATTTTGGTACTAACCGACTTGAGGGTGATTGCAGGTGGTACATTAAGGAAGAAAAGAATAATCATGCAAAGTAAAGATTTGTATTCGATTGAGTGATGAGCACATGTTGGATGATTCTAGTGCAAGAACAGATTTGGCTTGTCGAGGACGACTTCGTAGACAAGTGAAGGGGAGTATGTTAACCTAAGAAAATGAATCTTTTTTATGCACTAATAGCTTCCAATTGCAGAGTATATGATGGATTTATGTTTCTTGCAAGCGGAAAATGCTCATTAGCAATGATATCTGCAATAAATGTGGCGGTTCGAAGGAACTAATAGTAGCATGTGTGCAGCAAGGAGTTTCTTGAAAATTCTTCATATGAGAACCCAACCAAGAGGATTTCTGGATTGGGGACAAATTGGGCATCATTGCGACATTGAAGTTACCCAACAAAAGGCAGATGTTGGAGTGGTTAAGGAAGATGTCGTTCAGCATGAAGGGAAATCCATATTTCATCCTTAGAGGCTGTCCTCTTTTGTAATTATTTTGCAAGGATATGGACAAAGCCATCTTATCTCTTCTATTTCTTTGCCAAAGGTGGCAAACATCATAGAGGAAGAGACAAATTCAGTTGCAATCTGTTTTGGGCGAATTAACAATAGATGTGGAAATGGTTTGTTGGCCGCCTATGAAACAAAAGAGTGGGGACTGCTAGATTTTATTTTTCTCTTGTCCTTGTTATTTTTGCGCTGGTTGGATGGACACCCACACACCACAAGGGGGAGGGAAGCTTTTTCGTACAGCGGATTCCTTGAAAAGGGGAAACTTGGCCACTTGGAACGGGGGGCAAACTTCATCTTGTGGAAGAGAAAAAGAAGGAATACACGCTCTAGGTTCACATAATGAAGAAGGAAGAGGGAGGCATGTCTGGAGGATGTGTCATCTCGTGGGCACACTGGGACGCAATTGAGTCTGCATCAGGGAGATACGAGGGAGAGCAGAGGGTAGAACTAGGGGCTTCTTTGACCTCGATTGCTAGAGAATAGAAGGGGGAGGCATTTTGTTCAGGAGAGATTCGTTATGGGAGAAGAGAAGCTGTTGGAGAGGGAATGGAAGGGCTTTTGCTTCTCTCTGGTTGCATAATGTGTATAAAAGAGCTATTCTTTCGGTTTCTTCTCCATGGTCAGAGAATGCTTTGGAGGAAAAAGAAAATAGGAAGCATAGTTGGATGTAAGTTTGGATACATAGACTTGAAAAGTGTTGAACACAAGTGTGAGCGCAAGATCCTTTTGGCTGAGGATCATACTTGTGCGCAACAGCAAGATGTATGAACTTTGAATCTAAGCGTTCGTTTATGTTAAGGAGTGCTGGTCTGACAAACGTGGGAGAAAGATCGATGGTCTCAGTGATTAGTCTGAGATGAAGAACAATGATAACCGATGGTGTGGAGATCTCCCAAAAGACGGACACTGAAGCATGTTTTGGGCACAAGCAAAAAGGCATCCATATCCGAAAGTTACAGGTTGCAATTCACCAGGATGAAAGTTGGTCATATGGATGTACAGAAAAAGGACAGCTATTGTTTTTCTTTTTCAGCGAAGAAGGAAAACTCAAAGAACTATTGAGAGAGTGAAGATAAGAGAAGGATGTAGCTGTCCATTTAAAGCGGATGCTAATGCATGGGATATTTGTTTCTCTTCCCTTATGAATGGATTTATGCCATTGTAGCGATTCATTTGGAGCTCAAAGCACTACTAGTACAAGTCTGTTCAATTCAAATACAGAGATTTGGAGGAGGAAAGTTTATACATGTCCTTGAAGTTTTCTTGAGTGACACAATTCACAGCTCTCTAAAACAATGTGTTTAGAAGTGAAGAATGGAAGCAGACTTACTGCATACTGAAGAAAACTTGCTTTCATAGAGAAGAGCTCCATGAGATGCGACGGAGGCAACTGGAAGCCTACGTAAAAAGGGCCCCTTTGAAAAAAAGAAAAAAAATCGATAGACAATGGATATGGCCAACTACTTTCTGCTACAGACTTGACAACTTTGAACTGAAGTAATCTGTCATGAAAGTGCAGAAGAGTTGTAAAGAGATTGGATGCTCAAGCCAATTATGGATTCTGAGAGCTGTTAACAGCTATTTCTTTCATCTGATGTATTGTTAAGCTTGTAGACATTTTGAAAAAAATTTCTGAGTGTTCATTTGAAGCTGATTAAGGAACTTGACTTGCAATTCAATTTCCGATCCAAATTGGTCTTTCCTGCTTCAATGTGCAAGAAGGTGCAATACATGCTTCGAAAATGTCTGACATGATCTTCATGATGCTCCCAAAAGACAATTTTATGCAGAATTTGTGGAGGATTGCAAAATTTTGATCAGAAGGCGAAGTTATGTCCACAAGGGGCTGAACGTTCGTTGCTGCCATATAACGTTTGATGCTGCCAAATGGTTGAAATAAAAGAAATGATGATCGGTAGTTTTCTGGAATAACTTTATTGCAATTTTTAACCTGTGTGTTTCTTTATGAATCGCTTGTTTACAGCAGATTTTCTTTAAATCTTGATTGTGTACAAATCTATTTGCAATGCATTGTTTGCCTTTACTTATGCCTGTTTGTTACTATTGACTATGTTGTGTTCGTACAATTCATATTCCACGAGATATCTCTTAAGACTTTATTGAATAAGAAACAGAAATAGTGAACTTGGCAGAAATTAAAGTGGGCAAAATTTTATGTTAATAACTTTTGATCTCTACAAAGACTAAATGAGAATGCATTTGCGAAGTGTGCGCATCTGCTATGATTAACAGTCTTGTTTAAATTCCTGCATGTGCATCGTTATGAGAAATCTCTGGGGATTGTTAGTCTGAAGCTTTGAAGAAACAAAAACTACATTTTTAATCAAATGGTTTCTCAGTGTGCATGTAGTACAATAAGTTTCTAGATCACCCAGAGAAATAGCATCTAAGAGGAGAACATTGGGAGAAGTTAGCTTCGTTAAATGTTTACGCATTTGTTTATGTCATACTATTGTATGCCAGGAAAACAACATGTTTATGCAAACCAAAGTAAAGAAGTAAACGTAAGCGTGTGGTTGTTATACAAGTTAAAAGGAATAATATTGTTTATTTCTTTGGGTGTTATCAAGAGAGAAAGCGTGTATTTGATCTCTCTGTCTCTGACTCTATCGGACTCTGGAATACGGGAAAAGGTTTTAATAGTTGAGTGTTAAAAGTTTGTGAAGTTTTCCCAGACACAAGGTTTGAAAACTGTTTTTCCAACTTACATTCTTAGTCCTTGTGAGCATGTGAGCGTGAGACTATGTGTGTTAGTGTAGATGTGAAGAGAGTGATTGAGTGAGTGAGTGTACCGTGATTGTTGGGGTGTGTTTTGAAGAGTGCACAAGTGAGAGAAAGTGTATGGAAGAGTGAGAAGTGCAAGAGAGAGAGAGAGGTAAATGTGTGTCAGCATAATCGCATGTGGGGAAAGAGTGTGCAAGAGGGAGGTTGTTAGAAGGAATCATTGGGGTTGGATACTTACTTGTGCACGTATTTTTTCCATCTTCCCCAAGGATACATTGGAGCAAAACTGAGGGCTTAGTGTGATAAAAGATTACCGAACATTACAAAGTTTAGGCAAAATATCATTGAGTGTATGCATTTTCCCTTGGACCAAGAGGCCTTAGAGTGCCTTATGGCAAATTTGGGTGTTGGTGAGTCTTTTTCCACTTCCATCTTCATTGGCAGTCAAAGCGCATTGGCACTTGCAATGAACCTTGTAAAGCATGCTCGCACTAAGCACATTGACGTGCACTATCATTATGTGAGGAAGAGGTTCTCTATTGGACATATTAGTTTGGCATATGTGCCCATAAAGGAGAACATTTCAAACCTTTTCACAAAGGCTCTACCTAGGGAGAGGTTTGAAGCTTTCCACAAAGCTTTGGGCTCACTTTCTTTTGTGGATTGATTCCACATATCTTGGCCCTTCCACCTTCTTGTTCACTGCATCACTCTTAATGGGGATTTGTTGATATATTTAGGTAATGATGCATGTGAACACACTAGGACCACGAAGATACTTTTTTCCCTGTTTTTTTCTCCTATGTCATATATATGCCTATAGCCCTAAGGGGTCACTTATCTTTGTATATTCTCTTGGTAATACATTCAATATTGTGTGTTGTGCTCCAAGTTCCTTCTTCTTCCTTGTGTTGTTCACTTGCTTCAGCAGACCTCAAACTCCAACGACGTACAGAATGCTAGAATACAGGTTGAAGAGTAGAAATTAATAGCAAGAAGTTAAAATTTTTTTATTTTCTCTTGGACTTTGTTTTTTATGTGCTTGCAAGATTTTTCTAGAGTCTTTAGTGTGGTTTGTGGTGCTAAAACCTTCCTTAGGTCAACTCGACATGTCAAATTTTACTTTGAGCTTTGTAAGAACCTCAAATCAAGACTTATGACTTCAAAGATCACTTCAAAGTGGATTTGGATAGCTTGGAGGCATGTCATTGTCATTAGGCAGAAACTGATCTATCCAAAGCATGCAAGGGATCAGCAATTACAATGATATTAATAAATAAACTTATTTTGATACAATAATGAAAATTTATTTGAAATGCACTTTACCTAAAGAACTTAGAGAAACTACTATCTGACCATCCATAGATGGATTGAGGATTGATCATTGTGAGGGATGCATGTAGTATAGATATCTTTTCCCCATTAAAGTCTTTGCATGCTGTAGTGTTCTCGATTGGCTTGTGATCATGGAAATTCTATCATGTCCATGAAAGCCACGACATCATCTCCAACATCATGATCTTCATCCATGTCATAAATTACTTGGAGCATTTCTTCCATGTGTTCATTCTGTGTAATGCTGCCAATACCTTTTTTGTCTACCCCCCTCTTCATTCTTTTCTGCCCACGAGAGATAGATGATGCAATGTCATGTGTCAATCTCCTCATGAGCCGAACCATGCAACTCGTAATGTAGGTTTTCTAGTTGATCTGCATGAAAGGATCCATATTCTTTAAAATGTGTAGTACAAATCCATCATTTACGAAAAATTTGATACTTGCACTAGTGCAAGGATATGCCATTCTCTCCTATGGATCCAAAGATGCCATCTGATACCATGTGGAGACATTAGGACATTTAATATGTGATATATTTAATAATATGTACTAATTTAAATCCTAAAACCGTAATTTTTCTTATTTCATTACAAATACTAATTTAAATCATAAAGCCCTAATTTGTTATATATTTAATTCTACATAGTACATTTGATTATATAAACTAATTGTTTTCATAATTTGTATATTTATGAATATTAAATCTAAAACCCTATTTTTTATATATTTAATTCTGTATATTTATTTTTTGAAAAACCAAGCTCTTTTCATATTTAATTATGTATACTAATATTTATCATATAACCTTAGTTCTTTATATATCTAATTATATATACTAATTTTAATCTTAAAATCCTATTTTCTTATATATTTAATCATACATAGTACATTTGATTATATATACAAATGTTTGCATAGTTTTTATATATATTTGATTATATATATTAATATTAAACCTAAAATCCTATTTCTTAAATATTTAATTATATATATTTATTTTAACTCAAAAACCTTGATTTCCTATATATTTAATTATACATAGTATATTTGATTGTATATTCTTGTTGGAGTTTGAGGTCTATGGAAGCACGCGAACAACATAAGAAACAAGAACAGGCTTGGAGCACAACACACAATATTGAATGTAAAACCACTAGAATGTACAAAGATAAGTGACCAATTAGGGCAATAGGCATATATACAAGCCAAGGGGAAAAAACCTCCTAAACAGGCAGAAAAATGCCTCGACAATCCTTGTGTGTTCACACATCACTATCTAAATATATCAACAAATCCCCTCTAGGAGTGATGCGGTGAACAAGGAGCTGGCACTTATGTATAAGGAAGTGCTAAGCTATGTGGAATCAATCCACAAAAAGAAGTAAGCCCAAAGATTTGTGGAAAGCTTCAATCTTCTCCCTAGGCAGAGCCTTCATGAAAAGGTCTACAATGTTCTCCTGTGTGGGTACATATGCCAAGCTGATCTCTCTAGTAGAGAACCTATCCCTGACATAATGATAATTCACCTGAATGTGCCTAGTACGAGCATGGAATATAGGGTTCCTCGCAAGTGCTATTGCACTCTATCTATGAGTGAAGATTATGGTAGTAGAAGATTGACCAACACCTAAATGAGACATAAGGCGTCTTAGCCACAAACAATCAACAATTGCTATGAAAGCTACCCTATACTCAGCCTCACAACTAAAAGTGGCTCAAATAGGCTGCTTCTTGCTCAAACAAGATATACATGAGCTACCAAGCTTGAAGCAGAAGCTACTAGTGGACACATGAGTATCATAGCAACCAGCCCAATTGTAGTTAGAAAAAGCATGAAAATTTGGTGACTCCCCTTGGGATAAGACAATCCAAGTAGTCGAGCACCACTCAAGGAGCGAAAGATGTGCTTAACTGCCTACCAATGATTGATACATCAACAATGCATAAACCTGTTCATTTGTGAGATAGCAAACTGAATATCTTGTGGATTAATGCATAAGTAAATCAAGCATCTAATAGCCTCCTCATAGAGAACAACATCAAATGCACCTCCAACATCATGAAGATGCAATCGTAAACCTCTCTCCATAGGAGTGGTAATAGGTTTGCACTCTTCAAGGCCAAAATACTGCAATAATGTGCTTAACTGCCTACCAATGATTGATACCTCGGCAATGCATAAACCTGCTCATTTGTGAGATAGCAAGTTGAATATCTTGCAGATTAATGCATAAGTAAATCAAGCATCTAACAGCCTGCTCATAGACAACAACATCAAATGCACCTCCAACAACATGAAGACTCAATCGTAAACCTCTTTCCATAGGAGAAGTGAATGCCCAAATCATGATGCAAATGCCCCAAATCAAATATCTCAGATGAAGCATGCAAATTAGCCTTAGAATCAGCAATATGCTTCTCATGAGGACCAATGAGGAGCATGTTATCAACATACTCAACAATGATCAGAAGCACATCATTTGCACACTTAACATATAAGGTGTTCAGACTTGGACTATTCTCAAAACCATGTGCAATTAGATACGCATGTATCTTTTCATACCAAGCATGTGTTGCTTGCTTCAAACCATATAATGCCTTCTTCAACCTGCACCCTTGGTTTTCATGCCCTTTTCGCACAAAGCCATGGGGTTGAAAACCATACACTTCTTCATGCAAGTCACCATTTTGAAATGAAGTTTTAAGTTCCAACTAATGGCCATTCCAACCATGATGAGCTGCAAGTGCACATATGCTATGAACAGTTGTCATTCAGCATGTAGGTGCAAAGGTCTCATCAAAATTAATGCTTCTTTCCTACACATAACCCTTTGCAACAAGCCTAGCCTTATACCTGGCAACTGTTCCATCCATCTTATGCTTCAACTTGTATACCCACTTAGTGCAAATGGCCTTCTTGCAAAGAGGAAAGTCACATAAAGACCAGGTACCATTCTTCATAATAACATCATATTTAGATTCCATAGCAGCCATCCAATTTTTTGAATTTTGTGCTTCATCAAACGAAACAGGCTCATTCTCATCATAGAGACCAGAGGGATCCATAGCATAGGAATCTGATGCAAAAGAGACACTATGAGAGCTTGATCGAGTGTAATATGACACAGGTGCATCTAATTTGTTGTCATGCAAAGTCTGCACTAGCCATTTTGGCATAGTTTTTGCCTCCTCAATATCAGTTGTCTCATCAACATGTGCATCATGTAAATCTACATAAAAAATGGAATGATTTGCATCATCACATGAAACCTGCAAAGGGTGAGAAGTTTCCTCGTTAGGACCAACACTAGACTATCCACCTATAAAAAGAGGTAGCAAAGTATCATATATGTATCTGGAGCTAACTGATGTCTCCTTATTACATGAAAGTAATGGCTGAATAACATCTTCCACAGAAACAATATCATGGCTAACCAAAATGTGTTTAGTCTGTGGATGATATAGATGATAGGCTTTGCTTTTAGAACTCTACCCAAAAAAAATACATTTCACTACTTTATCATCCAATTTCCTGTGATGGTGTTCAGGCACTAATGCATATGCCAGACAACCAAAAACACACAGGTGAACATGGCTTGCAACCATGCCAAGCCTCATATGGAGTGATAGACTATAGTGCTTTAGTGGGACACCTATTAAGTACATATGTTGCACACATAACAGCCTCAAGCAAAAAACTATGTGGTAAAGCCTTACTCTTGACCATACACCTCATCATGTCCATGAGTGACATGTTCTTCCTTTTAAAAACTCCATTGTTTTGAGGTGTATATGGCACAATACACTAATATTTTATCCCATGTTCAACCAGAAATGCTTTAAAATATGAAGACATATATTGCCCCCTCGATCAAAACAGAGGGTGCCCATTTTACATGTTGATATATTTTTAGCCAAAACCATAAACTATTTGAATCACATAAACACTTCGGACTTTGCTTTCAATGGATATACCCATGGATGCCTAGAAATATCATAAATGAAAGTCATGAAGTAAAGATAGTTTTCAAAAGAGGGTGTGTGCATAGGACCACACACATCATTGTAACGAAGCTAAAACTTCTAAGTAGCTCAAACTAAACCATCTTTTGGAAAGGAGGAATGATGCATTTTTCCCAAAATAAAGCCTTCACAAACATGTTTACCAGGTGCCTCAAGTTTGGGCAAAGAGGACACCATTTCAGATTTTTGCATGCATAGTAAACTAGCAAAATGTAGATGACCAAAGTGTGCATGCTAAAGCTTTGCATCTAACATAGCCGGAGAATCATGTACTACACATCCTAAATCATTCACAGATTTTTCATAGTCCATGAGCTTATATAGCCTATGACATAAAATGCTAGAAGCAATAATCACGTTGCGAGTTGAGAGATCATGAACTGTACATCTGCCATCAACAAATTTCACAGGCAAGCCAATCTTGGCTAAAGCTGAAATTGATAACAAATTCTTCTTGATCCTTGGTACAAATAAAGCATTCAACAATGTAAAAGAACTTCCATTAGCATACCAACTCGCATGACAAGATAAGAGGAGTCGTTAGTGCATGTGATAGTATTCCCTATAGGGGCCGACTCGAGTGAAGCGAAGAAACTTTTCTGTGAGGTAATATTTTTGGTTGCCCCACTATCAAAGTAGCAAACATTAGAATCCTCCACAAACATACATTGTTTATGAGAACATGTGTCATAACTACAAACAATAGTAAACACCCATTCTTCATACTGCACAAGATTAGTACACTTTATTCTTGGTGTAGAGGCCTCTACAACAACCATTCCAGTCTCTTTCTTCTTTGCCTCTTTTGCAACGATCTTTGGTTAGCTCTTTATGAAATGATCATTTGCTTTAAATTATTTGCCAAAATAATTCTACGTTTTTGTTTTCTTCTCATCTCTCTCATCCTTCTTTGATTGTGCAGAATTAGCAGATTTTTGCTTACTAGTAGAAGAGCTCCATTTACCTTTGCCCTTCTAACTAGCCAAGAAAGCTTGATTTGCAACATGCATAATGGACCTATTCTGCCTAGACTAATCTTCCTGCAACAAAACAGACACTAACTCCTCAAATTTTAAGGCATTTGGACTGCCTTTCATCATCAAACAAAGAGTAGATGCAAATCTCTTATATGAATTGGGAAGACCATTTAGCACATTCTACACAAGTGAACTCTGGTGCAAGACTTCATCAGCAAAAATCAATTGTTCTTTCAAATCTTTGATCTTTGTCAAAGAACTGTCCATGGAATCACCTTCATTTATGTGCTCGCTCTCCAACTGTTTTCAGAGGTAAGCAACACGAGCCTCATTCCTTGCTTGGTACAAAGTGGTAATCGTATCCCAAGCATCCTTAGCTATTCTGCAAGAGAAAATGTGAGGAATGATGGCACGTTTGATAGACAAGGCTATCAATGCATATGCTTGAGTATCTTTGCCATCCCAACAACTTCGATTGTAGCAGGTGCAACAAAAACTGCAGCACAAGAGTGAATGTGAGGAATAATGGCACATTTGACAGACAAGGCTATCAATGCATGTGCCTGAGCATCTCTGCCATCCCAATAAATTTTCTCTGTAGTAGGTGCAATAGAAACTACAACACAAATAGGAATCTACAAAATATCACCATCTTCAATGCCATCGGCATCAGCTTTAGTACCTGTATTTGTGGGTGAAATAGGATGTTTTTCAACAGCCTCCACAATATTCCACAGTACTTTTGAGACCAATACATGATGCATCATATAAGACCATCCAACTTATCCTCAACAGCCAACATACGAAATACATCATTGCTTTCAACCATGGCCACTGACTAAAATACCCTAATGTAGAAAAATGGCTGTAATTGAAAAACTTGAATAGAACTACCCTGTCAAGTTCCACTAAACTTGTAGTGGACTTTGAGATGCTTATATTGACAAATTGAAACTAGTATATATCTTTGGCACAAAAGACAAAATTGCATACACAAGCACTACGACAGAGCGTTTGGAGACGGAAACAAGCTCAGATCGCAATTTTGACACCACAAATCGAAGGTGTTTTGAACTCTCAATCACCTTGAGTATGCTCACCAAGTTTCACGTGATTCAGAGATTGTGATTGTAGGGGTGTCAAGGATGCCCTAGATGAAGCAGCTACTTGCTCTAATACCAATTGTTGGAGTTTGAGGTCTACGAAAGCATGTAAATAGCACAAGGAAGAAGAAGCTTGGAGCACAACACACAATACTGAATGTAATACCACTAGAATATACAAAGATAAGTGACTCCTAAGGGCCATAGGCATATATACAAGCCAGGGGAAAAAAACCTCATAAAGAGGGAAAAAAGTGCCATGGCAGTCCTAGTGTGTTCACAAACATCACTAGCTAGATGTATCAACAATTCCAATTGTTTTCCTACTTTTTATAGATATTTGATTATGTATACTAATATTAAACCTAAAACCATATTTTTTATACATTTAATTTTGTATATTTATTTTAATTCATATGTATATATATATATATATATCTTTCAATTCTTTCTTATATTTAATATATACATTTATTTTGATTTAAAGAATCCAATTTCTTATATATAGAATTATACATAGTACATTTTATTATATATTCTAATTTATTTTATAATTTGTATTTGATTCTATATATTAATATTAATCCTAAAATCGTATTTTTATATATCTAATTATATATATCTATTTTAATTCAAAAAGCCTAATTTATTATATATTTAATTATACATAGTACATTTTATTATATAATATAACTTTTTCTTATTTATATTTGATTATATATATATTAATATTAAACCTAAAACCTGATTTCTTATCTTTTTAATTATTTATATTTATTTTAATTCAAAAAGCTAATTTGTTATATATTTAATTATACATAGTACATTTCATTATATATTCTTCTTTTTTCCTATTTTTTATTAAATATATTGATATTAAACCTAAAACCCTACTTTCTATATATTTACTTATATATATTTATTTTAATTGAAAAACCCTAATTTCTTATATTCTTAATTATACATAGTATATTTGATTATATACTCTAATGTTTTTCCTTATTTTTATTTGATTATATACAATAATATCAAACCCAAAACCCAATTTTTTATATAAATTTAATTTAATTAGAAAACCCTAATTTCTTATGTCTTTAATTCTACATAGTACATTTGATTAGATATTTTATCTTTTCCTAATTTTTATTTTCTTATATAGGCTACCACATGGCGAACAATGATTGAATCATGTTGTAAAGTGAGGATGAGCACATATTCAAGGGTCGAGATGCACTAAAGCATAAAGCACGGAGGATCCACGAGTTTTTTTCATCGGATAAGCCTTTTTTTATCGTCAAAGATCAATAATGCAAAGTCCCTCCAAAAATAGCAGCTGATATTATCCAAATTGATGTTAGCACAAATCCGATGGTCCAAGTCAGCCCCAAATCCAATGATGGAGAATGAATGTCCTCATTTTCCCCCCTTTGCCCTAGATATTATATAAAGAACCAATCTTAGCCATGCATTTGATAAATCCAATGGTTGTAATGAAAAGCAGTTGATCTTAGGGTTGAGAGTTGATTTCTCTAGATCCAAGGACCCAAATTCATTCAAAGAACTATAAAAACTCCCCTCCAAACTCATAGAGCATCATTGTTAGGCATCCATTGGGCCCTTGCTAGCACATGGCTTCCTTGAGACGATCACCCTCAGTTGAGTGTGTGAGGATCCAAGGTGGGCTAGTAAGAGCATAGTTCCTAGAATCAATTTTAATTTAGACTTCCAATCTAGGATAGGCTCATAAGCCCAATTTCTCTTTCTTTGCTCACCCTCACTGGAGCATGTGAGTAAGTTAGAGTTAGTTTTATGAGTTTCAGACTTCTTTAGAAACACATTACGATCTTAGAAAGACATAGGGTAAATGAAGTGGAACCTATCCTCTTACATGTGACATTTAGTTGAACTATCAAGGTGAGAGGGTCATGCGGACCACCTTTGACCAGTAGAATGCTTAGCTTGATGTATCACAACATTCATGTATATGTATATCGTTACAATATCTTCTAATTCATGTCTCTTGTCTCCTGTCTCTTAGTCTCTTATATGTTTTTACATGTCTCTTTCTATATCTTTCTATGTGTGAGAAGGCTTCACAATCTTGCGATGAGCCAGTGAGGATGATCCATTGAGATTGAGAGAATATTTTCTATTCATTCATAAATCATGACCCACATGCATTCATACCACCCACAAACACCCATGGATATGTTTCATATTTGAAAGTGTATAAGAAGCTCACCATTCTTCCTTTAGAATTTGATTAATGTGTGTGGTTTTCTTTTTTGTTCTCATCATGCATACATCCACAAGAACCCATGCATATGAATTAAATTTGGAAAGTTTATAAGAAGCTCCACTTTTGGACCATTCTTCCTTTCCAAATTAATTCATGTGAATGCTTTTTATTTGTCCTCATCACTTATGTTCATGCGTTTATCTTGAATTCATATGTTCTCCTTTCCATAATCAAATCATGACATCTCTCCTCCTCATAACCAACTTCATCTTCACCTTCACATTTTTTATCACATACCTTCCAACACTCACTAGCTTCATACACTCTTCATGTGCCGCGATTGGACCCGATCTACCCAGACTGTGATCACCTCCACAATGGTAGCATTAACTGTCGCTAAAGTGACCAACTAAAAAAGCATCACATAAGCGATGATAAAATGCATCGCATAAATGATGATAGACAATGTCGCTTATGAGACACAATTTCAAGATGGACATAGGAGAGTTTAGCATCGGCTACACGACAGCTTATTTGACCCAAAAAAATAAAAATTTTGGAGGCTCTTCGATCGGCATTTACATGCATCTGATCGAAGAGCTCTCCAACATTCACAATTCGCTCCACTTACGAGCTAAAACAATCACTTTCTAAATTGTTCTTTTATCTAATCTCTATCTTATTGTCTCTCTCTCTCTCTGTGTTTCTCTCCTTTCTACCTCTTTCTCTTTGAATTACCTCTCTTCCTCTTTCTCTTTTGTTCTCTCTCTCTCTCTCTCCCTCCCTCTCTCTGTCTCTCTCTATTGCATGTTATTCAAGAAGTTAACCAATCAAAAAATATGGCTAACTATTGTAAGTACAATTTCCATTCTTTGTATATCATTTGAATTGTTTTATTTTCATTAATTAGCATACTCACACTTATTCATATGCACATATACACTTATACATGAAGAAGCACGTTCATACATATACATGAAGAAGCACGTTCACACGTATACACATACACATGCACATACACTCACACACATACAACCGCATACATATGCACATACACTTACACATACACATGCATATACACAAACATTTCTACAAACACATGAAAGGACTTGCATGCATGCATTATCGCATATACACATACACATACACACATTAACACATACTTAAATACATGTATATACACATTCACATGCACATGGATTCAAATGGAAATGCATCCACATGCACAAGCATGCTTCATACATATACACATGCATATACATACACTTGTATATGTTTATACACATACACATACATATGCACATATGTACATATACACATATATACACATATACATGCACATACGTACACACACATATGCACATACGCACACATACACATGCACATACATACATATACACATATACACATATACATGCATGTCACATAGAGTATCATATATGAGTTAGGACTCAGAGGTGAGAACCTCCCCTTATACATTATGAGTATGATACTCAGATGAGTGCCAAGTGGCACTCATATGAGAAGCTTTGATTATTGACCATATTGGGTATGAATGAGAGAGAAAGAGAAGTATTTGCACCCCATGCGACTGGGCGGAAAAAAATCATAGAACTCCGTATACAAATTCCCTAATTATCGTCGGAAAATTGCCTTCAACCTCGAGCTTTGTGCAGATCGACTCCCAAAATAGGAGGGTCACAGAAGGTAGACTACCAACATTTGGTATCGGAGTAGGACAACCAACATCAACAGAAGCCACACGCGTAGCGGAGCACACTCGATGAAGCCACACAAGCCAAGAAACGCCACCCACACAGAGGGAGGCTTCTCTCCTCACCTCCTCTCTAGATGGAGGGAATAGAGATGTTAAATCTTTATATATATGGAGTGCCTCAGTAGGTAGACGTCGTATGTGGGATTTGTGGACTCTGTAGCGAACTCGTGTTTCTTTTTGACAAGAATCAAGAGAGAAGGTCTTGAACATGAGCATATTCAAAACTTTTCTCCAACTTGGAGGAGATAAATCATGCTATAAATCAAGCCTTTGAGGGAAAACTATGATGTATACATGTATTATGGGTTGTGCAGATGGAGTATGGGTCTTGGGTTTGATAAAAGATCTTCAATCTCTGAGTTTGTAGCTTCTCAAAATCACCCTTCCATGAAGATTTGATTTCCCACGGTCTACTTGTGACATGCCCGACTTCTCCACATCATAGCTTGCTCATACGATATACGATTTAAAAAGTCTTTCTCACATTACGAAGCCATACTCCTAGGCTTTTCTTAGAGACCATTGATATTGGATTTGGACAAGATTTGGTCAACCAAAATCTCTCTCTAGCACTTTAGCAGGAACTAGGCGGCCACTTCCGGGCCTAGTTTTTCATCATCCACTGTCCAAATTCACTTTTTTCACTTGGGATAGCTTTATATCTTTGAAGTACAAGTGTTGGGCTATATTTCTTGGACTGGTGAGGACTGTCAAATCTCAAAAGTGTTTCAGTTTCACTCAGTTTGCCCGGTTGGGGCTGTTGCTACATGGTTTTCGCATTATTCTTGTTGATTTTTGGTAATTAGAACCTCTCCGGACCAACCGGACATTTCCAATTTTTGTTTGGTGCTCTTGTGATATATTTCTCTTCTTCTTGCATATTCAAGGTTTACTTCCATTCATTTTCACATAATCTAGTTAGCAAATGGGGGAAGGGAAGTCAAACATGGAATCTAAAGGGAAACATGTAGTTGAACACACTTCTCCATCTAAAGAGCAACTAGAGGATCCTGATTCTAGAATGGAAGAAGTAGAATTGGGCCAGGAAGTAGAGGAAAACCTAGAAGAGAAAGTGCCTCAGTAAGAAGAATATACATATGAGAAACTTTTAGATAAGTTGGTCACTCATGATCAATTCGTAGAATTGAAAGAGCAAACCCTTAAATTAGAGAGAGATCTAAGTGGCATCATATCTCTCATTCAGCAACTGAAGTCTCAAATGATCTCACTTGAGACTCACGTCACCTCTTTCCTAGCTAGAAAGGAAAGAGAAACCCCTACTCTTCCTCTAGAGATGGCTAGGAAAGATACTTCTCTTCCTAGTAAGCACAAAGGAGATAGTTCTAGGGAAGCTCCCCTCCTAAAAGACTTGAAGCCACCTACCTTTACGGTGGATGAACGAGATAGGAACAAGATGCAATCTACACTTTTTTACGAAAGTGGATTTGCATCAATTGAAAGTGGATTTGCATCAATTGAAGGACACCCCACTAGAGTACCGTGTGCTAGAGGCGGGTCTCTCACTTGGCCCGCGTGCTTACAAGTGGTGGATGAGTCTTAAGGAGGCGAACTCTATCCTTACAGATTGGACTCAGTTTGAGACTCTTTTTCTAAAAGAGTTTCTTCCTGAGAATAAGGAGGAGAGGAATTGAGATGAGTGGGATAGGATTACCCGGAGAGGTAGGCCTCTTATGGTCTACATATCTCACTATAGAGAGATCATTTTGAAACTTAAGAGCTTATATGACTTTATAGAAAACCAGAGGGTTTGTTAGAGGCTTAGATAAAGCCATTAAGATAGAAGTTGGAAAGAATACTCCTAAGACATTTGAGGAGGCGATCAAGTATGCACAAATTTATGAGGACCCATAACCATCCTCAATATACTCCTATGGAGAGGGATCAGCCCCTCAAGCCTCTTAGTACAACTAAATTCAAGAAGAAGTTTCCATTTGGGAAAAAAAAAAATTCATTACAAAACAAAGATCACAAGGGCCTAGGTTACCTACAGATTAGTTTGAGAGGGCCAAAAGAGAGAACCTATGATTTAGGTGTTTTTCTCCTAGCCATTCACAGTGGAACTATCCACGCAAGAAGAGGGAAGAAAAGAAAAGAGGACCAGAGACTAGTATGGCCCCTGAAAAGGGCAAAAAGGCGGTCCACCTAGTGCAGACCTTTCCTATTAATGGCAGCTCCAGCTGCAAGGGAATAGAGGTGATGCACGAGGATATAGAGCACACCCGTTGTTTACGTACGTAGTATCTATGATGCAAGGGCAAGACAAGAGGATATGGGATACTATGGTATCCAATTTGGAATTCAAGATTCAAGACAATATAGATCATATGGACTTCCAAATTATGAATATGGAGAGGATAAACCTTGTGTTAGAAAGAGAGTGGCTATGGGGGTTGGGAGACACACTTAAACGCAGCTATCAAAACAACACACTTGAATTTGAAAAGAATGGAAGTAAAGTTTGTATTTAGAGAGAGAGAGAGAGATGTACCTAGTGCACCTCTCATTTCATCATTAGAGTTGCATAGTCTTTGTTATTCTCAGCATGTACAGGAGATGTTTTTATTGTATAGTCAGGATATTCAGCATTGTACAGACAGCTCATCTGATGTATATTTTCTTTCTAGTAATGTAAATATGGATAGGACTTTCTACTATTCTTTTTTGCAAGAGTGTGTGGTTAAAAGTTTTAAGGATGTTATGTTTGAGTATAGAGATGTTTTTCCCACTGACTTACCTAGAGGGCTACCACCTGAGAGAGGGGACATTGACCATGCCATTGAGGTAGTTACTAACACTAACCCTATTTGTAAGCCACCTTATAGGCTTATTGTTTCTCAGCATGAGGAGGTTGAGAGGCAATTGTAGGATTATTTAGATAAGGGCTTCATTAAACCTAGTAACTCACCTTGGGCATCGCGAATGCTCCTCGTTAAAAAGAAAGATGGCTCTATGAGGATATGTATAGACTATAGAGCACTTAATAAGGTAACTATCAAAAATAGGTTTCCAATGCCTAGATTGGAAGATCTATTTGATCAGTTACATCAAGCTAGGTATTTTACCAAGCTTGACCTTAGATCAGGATATCATCAGATTAGGATTAGGGCAGAGGATGTCCCTAAGACTGCATTTAGGAGTAGATATGGGCACTATGAGTTTTTGGTGATGCCTTCGGTCTCACCAATGCTCCTGCCACTTTCATAAAGCTCATGAATAGTGTTTTATGGCCTTATCTAGGACACTTTGTAGTAGAATTTTTGGATGACATTCTGATCTATAGTGCATCAGAAGAGGAGCACTTGAAACACTTAATAAAGGTATTTCAAGTGCTAAGGGAAAATTCACTCTTTACTAAGGAGTCAAAGTGTGAGTTTTTCAAAACACAAGTTAGATACCTTGGGCATATAGTCTCCCAGGATGGAATCTAGATGGATCCTAAAAAAGTAAAGGCTATTATGGAATGGCCACACCCAAGGAACCTGGAAGAGCTGCAGATTTTCCTAGGTTTATCAGGTTTCTATCGAAGATTCATTAAGAACTATGCCAAAATTGCTATCTCGATGACGGAATAACTTAAAGGGAAAGGGAAAGCCTTTCATTGGGGAGACGAACAGAAGCAAAGTATGGAGAAATTGAAAGTAGCATATGCTACAACTCCACTTTTACATATAGCGGATCCCAACAAAACATTTGTGGTTGAGACTGACGCGAGTGATTTTGCTATAGGAGTGGTTCTAGTTTAGGATGGTCGACCAGTAGCTTTTGAGAGTAAGAAACTAGAACTGGCTCAGAAGAATTACTCCATCTATGAGAAGGAGTTGTATGCAATTGTCCATGCTTTGAAGAAGTGGCATCATTATTTATATGGTGCCAAAGTTACAATAGTGTTTGATCAAGAGAGCATTAAGTGGCTCTGTAATCAAACATACCTTAAAAGTCGCAAGGCTCGATGGGCAGATACCCTTTAGGAGTTCAATTATGAGCTTAGCTATAGGAAGGGAAAGTTTAATGTAGTGGCTGATTCAATTAGCTGCATGCCTATGCTCAATGGAATGAGTTTTACTCAGATCACTAGTGAGCTACTTGAGTCCATTAGAGGAAAATGTAGGCTTGATCCTGCATATTCCAAGATTTGGGAAGCCATAGATACAGGTTTCCAGTGAGGATGGAGTATCGATGGGTACTCAAGAAGGATTCAAGTGGAAGAATTATAATGTCCATGATGGACATCTGTTATATAAAGGAAAGGTGTATGTCCGTAGAGATTCTAAGATGAGACGACATATTTTGTATGAGTGTCATGACACACCTAGTGCGGGACACCCAAGAGTTAACAAGACTTATGATCTTGTTAAGAGGCAGTTTGATTGGCCTATACTTCATAAGGACGTCCTAGAGTATGTGCTTAAGTGCACCAAATGCCAAGTCAATAAAGCTGAGAGGTTCAGGATTGGAGGACTACTCCACCCATTGGATATTCCTAGTGGGAAGTGGGAGAGTACCTCCATGGACTTTATAGTCGGATTACCTAAGACATAGAGAGGCCATGACTCAGTCTGGGTAATTGTGGATAGGTTAACAAACATGGCTAGTTTTATCTGACACGTACTACCGTGAAGACACCAGAGTTGGCTAGACTCTTTGTAGAGAACCTATACTGGTTATATGTTCTTCCTTTAGACATAGTTTCTGATTGGGATAGGAAATTTACTAGCCACTTTTGAAGAGCAGGCTTCAAAAGGTTGGACACGAAACTTAGCATGAGTAGGGCCGAATATCCACAGTCGGATGGGCAAATAGAGAGAGTTAACCAAATCCTAGAGGTTATGCTTTGAGCATATGTGAATGAAAGGCAAACTAATTGGGAAGAGTACTTACCTATAGTAGAGTTTGTAGATAATAGTGCCAAGCACTCTTCCACTAGGCATAGTCCATTTATGCTTATGTATCGGTTTCAGCCAAGAGCACCTTATGCAGTAGGCTTGCAGAATGAAAAAGTTAAAGCTGCAAAGGACTTCTTGGAAGAGATGAACGATATGCTTAGGAGATGAACGCCAGCATTAGGAGAGCTCATGGTGACCCTCAAAGGAGAGATATCAACTTTGAGGTAGGAGAGCAGGCCTATCTTAGAGTTCCATCTAGGTCTGAAACCATGAAGACGGGACCCTATCCAAAACTATCTCCTAGGTATTGTGGACCTTTCCAAACACTTAAGAGAAAAGGAAATATGCCTTACCAGCTCCAACTTCTAGAGAATAGTCAAATCCATCCAGTTTTTCATGTTAATTGGCTTAAAAAAAGGCTCCGTGAATCTGACAACCTCATTCTAGATAGCGAGGTAGTAGAGCCTATCTCTGTTCAATCTATTCCACATGAGCCTGAGAGCATACTACACACTCCAGAAAAAAGGACTAGAAGTCACTTATATAAAGAGTGTCTAGTAATGTGGAAAGATAGTTCAGAAGATATTGCTACATGGGAGTGGGTTAGCACCCTTCAAAGAAAGTTTCCCAATTTTAGACTACCTTCCCAAGGGTCTTCTTAAGGGGAAGGATATGGGGAAACAATACAGAGATATGCCCATGTACATGAGATGCATGGGGATATAGTGGGAATGGTGGTTCTATTATTTCTCTCTTTCTATCAGACCTTCCAATAGCATTTTTGAGGACAAAAATGGAACTAAGGGGAAGGAAATGTCACATGGAGTATCATATATGAGTTAGGAATTAGAGGTGAGAACCTCCCCTTATACATTATGAGTATGATACTCACATGAGTGCCAAGTGGCACTCATATTAGATTTCTTTGATTATTTCCCATATTGGGTATGAATGAGAGAGAGAAGTATTTGCACCCCACACGACTGGAGACATCATAGAACTCCGTGTACGAATTCCCTAATTGTCACCGGCAAAGTGCCTTCATACATACATACATATACACACACATACACATGCACATGCACATGCACATACACATACACATACACATACATATGCATATACACTTACACATGCACATGCACATACATGCATATACACATATACATATGTACATACATACACATGCACACACATACACACATATACATGCACATACATACACACAAATATGCATATACACACATACACATGCACATACATACATATACATGCACATACACACATATACACATACACGTACATATATACATGCACATACATACATATACACACATACACATGCACATGCACATACACATACATACACACATACACTTACACATGCACATGCACATACATGCATATAGACACATACATATGCACATACATACATGTACATGCATGCACATATATATACATAGATACATACATATACATGCATATAGACACACTTACACAAATATAGATATATACCTACATGTGCATACATACATTTTATACACACATGAGCACACATAAATATGAATGAATTATATAATTAAAGTAATAAAACACATGCTAAATATAAACAATAATAAAAATCATTAGAACAAGACTTTTGATTACTTAATACCATAGACACAATTCAAAACATAACTAGAATGAACAATATATAGATTATATATATATATATATATATATATATATATATATATATATATATATATATATATATATATATATATATATATATATATATATATATATATATATATATATATGCAAATATATATTCAATTTCATAATCAAGAATCCTAATCATAATCATCCTCATCATCAAGAGCCTCATCCTCACCCTCATCATCATGATCATCTGCATAATCTGATGTACCTATAGTGGCATCATGGGTAGCAGTGCAAGCACTCTGTGACAATCAAGATAGTCCCTCCTGTGTCTTTATCTCACCTCATCCATATCTACCTCTCCATAATGCTCATCTATTATATATAACAAACATAAATAAGTAAAACATACAAAACATCCATAAAAATAAAATAATTATGTGAAATTTAATAATACTCATAGAAGCATCTGGATGATCTTGCATATACTCGCTCATACACCAAAATCCAAAATGTGTAGCATACTCCATCTCATGTTTTTTCGGATATCGACCATAATCCTTTCGTTGCATTCAAAGAAATAAAAAAGATTAGTCTCACGTTTTCACTAGAATAAAAAATATACTTTCAATAACACATATACTTACAAATGTAGTAACAAAACCATGATGTCCCATTTGGCCTAAGTGTGATGTATGACCCGACTTAGTTCTCTTCTTTCCAGCATCCTATTTATTTAATAGAAAAAAATACATAAATTAAATGTAAAAAATTAATAAAACATATTAGAATTATAAATATAAACTATTGTTTTGTATACCTTCTTCTTAGGAAATGACTCCTGAAGACGCAATTGCCTATTAAAAATTTGCCACGTGTCAAGTGGTATGTTAGGTCTCCTCTTATATTTTCTCCACCATATAATATCTTCTAATATTTCAATCTCAAACAAAAAAAAGAATCAAAATACATACACATACATACACACATATATAGCATGCGCATACACATATACATACACTTACACAAACATACCTACATACATACACACACACACATACATACATACATACATACTAAATACATGCATACACACATACTCACACATTATATATACATATATATATATATATATATATATATATATATATATATATATATATATATATATATATATATATATATTGTAACTATATCAAACTTTTAATTTTAAATATATTTGATAGATACATAACTGATATATGTTTTTTTATTGTTATAATCAGATTCTGATCAATCAGAGGGGACTTCACCACCTCCTACCCATGCAACAACTTCATATATGTGCTTTGGTAGGAATTATGATTAATTTTACTATCAAGAGCATATTATATGTTGGTATACGTTTTGCTACGGCATGTATCCAAGACCACGATTAGATTGTGTTGAACATGAGGTAGAGTATGGTACTTTTGAGCGTGCACCACCACCTGTTCAACATGATCAGCTTCAGTATGTATTCTTTCTATTAAATAACTATTTTATTCTAAACCCATATACAAAGTCATATTATTGTTGATATTCAGGAATATTTTCTTGATGATGATGATGATGATAATTCTCATACTCATAATGCTAATGTACCTTTTACCCATCACGGACTTGTTGTTCATCAATTACAAGCAGAGGTTTCTAGAAATCCTATACCTCCTAGTTTAGAGACTGAAACGGCTGGAGATTATCCATTACCAGCTCGTGATTGTTCTCTAGTACAAACGTATGATAGAAGAACATATGGGAGATTGAACAGAGGACCACTTCCTTTAGATGGAGAGGTTTTTAACTTTTGGGGTAATTGGTATATGATTCCTCCATCCACTATTACTAGTGCAGGTTGTGATCTCTTTATTGTATAGGATTTGTATGTACCTCGGACTCTGAAGTCACTCTTATGTCATTTTGTGGTCCTATATATGGATGGGGAGATTGGCATCGACTTGCACGTAATGTGCAAAGCATGAGTACTTATGGAATATGCTTAACTGAAGCATCCCTTACTAGTGGAGGGATTTCACATGCAGAAAATGAAAGATTATATATTGATGGAAGACCTTACATGCATGGGAATATAGCAGGTTTAATCGTTGAGGATTACATAATAGGTCAAGGACGAGTTGCACATTTGATGAGCGTGAAGATAGTCATGAATCACCGTACATGATTAGAGATGTAGTAAGATACATAGTTTTCAATGCTATTAGTTCATTACATGCTAGTGATCAACTATTAGTGAATTATGGATGGCATAGACCTCCATGAGCACCTTTTAGCTAGAGAGAAAACGATAATTTTCTATCCACCTATCCTGTGTTGCATTGAAAAACTCTAATTTCAATCTCTTTTCAAAGTAACTTACATATTTAATTTTATGTTTAAAGTTTACTTTTCATTCATTTATGGAATACTAATGATTTTTATTAATGTGTGTAGATTCCAACATATGATGTTGATGATATTCCACCACGCCATTCAGAGTTGCAAGTAAGACCTTGTTTATCAAAAGCTTCTATGAGGAGGCTACGCAAAAGTGATCCTGTGGAATATGCAAGGTTGAAAGATGTATATTCAAAAGAAGATAAAGTACAAGACTTGTGCGACAATGATGAAGATGATGGCATGGCAGATTTTATTGAGGATTGGTATCAAAATGATAGTGAGAGCATTGATATTTCTAGAAATGAGAAATATCTTTGAGAGGAATGTCTAAAGCATGTACATGAAGGAAGTTGCTTGACACGACTAAGTGCAAGTTTACTTATTCTCAATCTTCAAAATCATTTTGGATGGAGTAATGTATCTGTTTCAATACTATTAAGGTATAATTTTTAATTCTCTCCCTCTCTGTCTATATATATATATATATGTATATATATATATATATATATATACGTGCATACATATACACATATAAATACATACATACATGGACATACACATATACAGGAATGCATACACACATATAAACATACACATAGATATACATACATACACATGTTATGAAAGTAAGGCCAAATTATACATACCTATATCGAATGAAGATCTTTTATCCATCTAGCCTTTGGAATTTTCTACCTAGCCTTTAGAATCTTCTTGACACATCTGTTTCTCCTATTCTAGTCAACCCAATACCTATGCTACTAACTCTTTTATGAGCTTTGCATACAAATATTGAGGTATTAGGTCGTTTGGGAAATACAAGAAGAAACTTTATCTGAAATATTTTGAAGGATGGAAGAAAATTTTAAAGGATGGGCAGAAAGAAAGCATCCATTCAATGGAGGTTCTTCTTACCTTAGCTATGGTGAGAACAAGAACTTGCATTGAATGGATGCTTTTGGTCTACCCATCCTTAAAACTATTCATCCATCTTTTAAAATCTTTCAAATAAATTTGTTTCTCTTATTTCCGAAACTATCTAATACCTTCATAGCTAGCTGATACTTTATATATGTAAACAAATATGAACATTTTAGTTAGCATGGCAGTCATTTGATTGAAAAATGGGAGATAGACAAACGCTTTAGTGATCTAAATATCTATGTGAAAGTCTGCATACCACAATAAACAAAAAAAAAATAGAAACGAAATCAAATATACACACCTACACATACATACATACACATACATACACACATACAGATACATACATATATGCATACACATATGCATATGTATACATACATACATACATATACACACATACATAACATGTACACACATACATAACACATACACACATACATACACATACGCATGTATACACATGCACATGCATATACACATCCACATACACATGCACATGCACATAAGCATACACATATACATAGACATATGCACACACACACACACACATATATATATATATATATATATATATATATTATTAATATGGGTTTCTTCATGAACTTACAGGTTATTATCTGAAAAGTTTTTAGCAAGTGAGAATATTCTTCCTACTTCACATGATGAAATGAAGAAGATAATCAACAATCTTGGTATAGATTATTTGTGTATACATGCATGTCCTAATGATTGTATTTTATATAGAGGTGAATATGTAGACTCTTTGACATGACCAAAATGTCAATCTCCTCGATATAAGGACCAAGAAGGTAAAATCCCAAAAAAGGTATTGAGACATTTTCCATTGGCTCCATAGATTAGACATATGTTTCGAAGCCCTCAATAATCAAATCTTTTGACATGGGGACATGATCATAAAAGTATTGATGGAATAATCAGAATTCCAATAGATAGTGCAACTTTTCAGCATATTGATTCTACATGGCGTGATTTTGCACAAAAACGATAGAATCTAAAGTTAGGAGTTACATTAGGTGGTCTTAATCCATTCTCTATGAAATCTAGTAAATGGTCAACATGGCCAGTGGTAGTCATAAACTACAATCTTCTGCCATATCTTAGCATTAAAAAGGAACATTTAATGCTTTCACTTTTAATCCTAGGAAAAAGACAAGTTAAAGATATGAATATATAACTTGCTCCTCTCATTGACGATCTCCAAGAGTTATGGAGAGGCATTAATGTCATTGATGTATCGAAAAGCATCAATGAAAGATATATTATGGTTCGTGGTATTGTGGCTTGGACTATTCATGATTTTCTAGGATATGGTGTTTATTCAGGTATTGATGTAATTTTTTTATTTAGTATGCATACAAATATATGTGAGTTAATCTAATTATATTTTTATCATTTTCATGATGCAAGAATATCTACTAGGGGTTATGAAGCTTGTCCATATTGTGATGATTGGTTGAGATCAATTTATAGTAAGAATCTCAACAAAAATATGTATCTTTGATATTAACGATTCTTGAAACAGGTCAGTGTCCAAAACCAATGATGCCTATGGATTGGTATTGAAAATGGATACATGGGCCCCTAATAGATCCAAATTGAGAAATCTTTAGTGATGATGAAGATAATGAGAATGTTAAGAGAAGTAAAGAAAAATTGGCACTCATTGAGAATATATCAATACAATATTCTTTGGAGTGTTGGAGAGAGTTAAAGGTTTGTCATCTTCTTGATCCTATGCATATATTCAAGAATATTGGTTATTCATTATGGCATCATCTTCTTGGATTAAAAGACACCATACCATCACGGAATGATTTGAAGGACCAAAACTCAAAACCAAAGTCATGGCCAATTTTTGATAAACATCGACAAGAAATGACTTATGCACGTGCTCCTTGGGTACTTACGATAAAGAGATAGAGACTATCAACAATAGGATTACGTTGATTCAGACTTCTATAGGATATGGAGCATCTTTCCATAACATGTCTACTATGGATGATAAGAGCTTATCTAGGTTAAAGACCCATGATTGCCATAAATTTTTGAAGCACATTTTACCTTTGGTTATTGATGGATGTACAACAAAAGGAGTATGAGATGTGATCTATCATCTTGGATTGCTTATAAAGTAATTATGATACTTTTATATTTAATACATATGACTATTTCATATCTTTTATTTTTTAATTAATTTCTTTATAATTTGTTTTATGATGTGTATACGTGGATTACATCAAAAGAGATTGACAAAAACTCGATCTCACAAAAGAAACGTGAATGCAAAGAGCTAATATGCTTGATGGAGAAAGAGCTTCCTACTTCATTTTCTGATATTCAGGGTCATTTATTAGTCCATCTTGTGGATGAAATAGAGATTGGAGGTGTTGTCAACACTCGATGAATGTTTTGGGTCGAGGAACTCATGGGAATATTAAAAGGTTATGTGTGGCAAAGAGCAAAACTAGAAGGACCCCTAGCAAAGGGTTGGATGCTTGAGGAGTGCATTACTATGTTAGTGAGTACCTTGAAAGAGTTCATGAAGAAACACCACATGCATGGACCAATGAGTCTTCTTAAAAAATAACAAACGAGGTATTATCACATAAAGGAGTTCCATTTTTATTTACATTTCAAGGAAAGAGTGATGTTTCTACTTTTGTAGCATAAAATAGTGAATGCATGCAAGCATTCGTTAGCGAGTACAAGAGGAACTTCAAAATCTCCAAAGTAAAAGACGGAGAAACAAAAGATATAGATGATATCTCAATAACAATGAGATTGCAAATATATCATCTTTCACGGATTGGCTATATAATCATTTGCAACAAGCCAATGCAAATAATGAAGGAATCTCAAATGAGCAGAGAGAGTTAAAAGTAACTTTATTTTAATAATATTCTATTTTTTACATATTTGTATTATTAGTTTCTATGTACTAATTTAATTTCTTTTGCAAGCTTGAATGTTCACTAATATGTGGGCTCTTGGACAGCATATTAGAATCAAAGCTATTGATTCTTTATGTAAAACAAAGGATTCTAGCATTGTTGCTTCTTTCAAGCAACTATCACATGCTAGCTCAAAAGACATGAACCTTATAGATGGCAAACTTGGTTACGTGGGAACTATTGTTGGTACCTATGAAATATCGTTTTGTACATTCAAATAGGTAAAAAATATATATTTTTTTTATCATAGAGTTTACTATTCTTTTAAGCACCTAATAATGGTTCTTTTATATATATTTTGATAGGTCATTTTGAAGGTTGATTGATTTTGAGCTGAGAATAAAGGTAGTAATTCCACATTGAGAAAGGAATTATGTGGGTTTTGGGCAATTGATTATTCCAAGGTAATGCGATCTACTAGACAACCGTATATTCTTCCTACGCATATTGAACAAGCACTTTTTTATAAAAACCCTGATGCTCATCTTTGGTGGCAAGACATTCATGTTCAACCTAGTGGTAGGTCATTGTTTGAGCAGACTATTATTATAGAGATCGAAGAAAGTCCTCTTGATGATTCACCATTAGATACTGACACATCGACATCTCAAAGAGAAATTTGAACTATTGTACATGACAACGATACTAATCTTATTGATGAAGAGGATAATACTCTACATGATGATTCTATTGATCATGAAGAGGAATTACCAAAAATCGATATTAGTCCATCAATATATGATGTCATTCATGAGAACATTGATTTAACAATAGAAAAAATAAATGAAAATCAATACAGATAATGAAGATGAGAGTATATTTATGTCTTACCAAAATGATGGCAATAATGAAAACATATGAGTAGATTAGATAGTAAATCCTACTCTAGTTATTGATGGATAACTTGAATCATTTAAATGGGTATCAAATAATAGATTCTCATTTAACTAGAATATAGGTGAATCCCACCTGAGAGATAAAATCATGTTTTTTTAAGTTAGAACATGAATCTCGTGGGTATGCCTAAAATTTTATATATGGCTTTATTTTTTAGGACAATATGTTTGTCATGTATAGATTCATATGTGTGTGTATTCATGTGTATTATATGTATACATCTGGGAGTATGCACATATGTGTGTTTCATGTATATGGATGTGTATGCATGTCTGTGATATATGTATACATTTGTTAGTATGCACACGTCTATGTATGCATATGCATTTGTGTAATATATGCAAGTGTGTTTATAATTGCGTATGCATGTATAAAACACATGTGTGCATGTAAGCAAAGATATGTGATGTGTATATATGTATATGTGTATATGTCTAAATGTGTACATATAAATATGTATGCATATCTATGTATTCATGTGTGCATGTATGCATGTGTGTGTTATGTGTATGTATCTCTATATATATTATGGTTCTCCTTGATTTGAGTAGCTATATATAGAGGCATAAGGTTGGGAGGAGAGACATCTCTCAAGTAGGTGGTGGGAGGAATAGACGAAATGTGTACATATACTTCAACCATATGGCAAAAAGTCTGAATTAGAGTTTCTCAATTAGGGTTTTTAAAACCCTAATATCAAAATTAGTGTTTTCGAATTAGGGTTTTTGAAATAGGGTTTCTCAAATACTATATATATATATATATATATATATATATATATATATATATATATATATATATATATATATATATATATATATATATATATATATATATATATATATATATATATATATATATATATATACGTGTGTGTGTGTATGTAACAAGAAGAAGTTTCCATTTGGGGAAAACAAAATTTTCATTAAAAAACAAAGATCACAAGGGCCTAGGTTACCTACATATCAGTTTGAGAGGGCTAAAAGAGAGAACCTTTGCTTTAGGTGTTTTTCTCCTAGCCATTCATAGTGGAACTATCCACGCAAGAAGAGGGAAGAAAAGAAGAGAGGACCAGAGACTAGTACGGCCACTGAAAAGGGCAAAAAGGTGGTCCACCTAGTGCATGATGGGGGAAGTATCTCAACCCCTAAGCAACGATGAAGCGCGAATGACCTCCACAGGTATCCTTCTTTGACCTCTGCACACCAAAAATGCTCTTACTCAGAGCTTATGCAGAGAACTCCAGTGAGCTTTTGTAGACCTGTAGTAGACACCAAGGGCTTTCCAACAAAACAAATTTCACTTGAAATGGATGCTTACACAAAGAGAAACAATGTCTACAACATGAGCTAGTTGAATGCTCACAACTGCTAGTCAAGCAGAGACCTCACTTCACTCCAGCAAACTTTTCTCAGAGATTATACAGAGAATGAATCTCAAACTTGAGTCAACTTTAGAGCACTCTAATAGCTACCCAATGACACCAAAATCATAGCAAATGGGTACATAGAGAAGGAGAACCAGCCCTTACAACAGAGAGCAAAATATTTCCAACAGAGCCTACACAAAGAGAGAGATATCAATCACACAACTTCACTAAAATGAATGTTGCTCCCAGCTTACTCAGCGAATGCTCCAGAGAATTGGTAAGCATAAAATATACTCTTATAGCTATCCAATGAGACAAGAATTACATCAAATGGATACCATATGAGGGAGAACCAATGCTAACAACTCAGGGGTAGAGAGTTGCAACACTGCCTGCGCACACACATAGATATGCCTACTAAAAGAAAACAAACAAGCAAGCAAGGGGGTTGCTTAAGCAAGGGGCTTGCTTATCACAACTCCAGCACTTAGTGCTCACTTTACATGAGCTAAAACTCCAAGAAGATGGCCCAAAAGAAGTCGGGATACATGCTCCTTTTATAGTGAGAGGTGTGCCCCTAAAATCTAGGAACTACCTTTCCAAATCAGCCTCCTAACTTGGAGGAATTAGTTGAGATGACTTGGGGAGTGGTTGAGTGACTTTTGTTGATGGAATCTCGTGGCTTTTGGCTTCCTTTGATTGCTCCACATGTCCATAAAAGATTCCCCACGAATTTTTAGCTTGAAGCTTGACTTTTAACACTCCCCCTCAAGCTTCAATTCTTCATCCTCATCCAAGCTCCTTCATGTTGATGCATTGCTTGAATTTTGAAATCTTCATCCCATCCAAAGCCTTTGTAAACATGTCCGCAACTTGGTCCTTGGTACCAATATGATGTACTGAAACTTCCTTGGATATCACCTTTTCCCTTATGAAGTGATAGTGCACTTCAATATGCTTGGTTCTAGCATGATAGACAGGGTTCGATGCTAGATGAATGCTACTCATGTTGTCACAAAAAATTGGATATGTGTCAACCTGCAAATTAAGCTCCATAAATAACTTCTTAATCCACATTAGCTCACATGTGACTTGAGCCAAAGCTCTATACTCAGCCTCGGTGGAAGATAATGCCACCGTGGGTTGCTTCTTTGAAATCCATGAGATGATCTTGCTACCTAGCATGACTAGGTAACCACTTGTACTCCTTCTATCTTCCTTCGAACCGGCCCAATCGGCATCGGAATAAGCTTTGACCTGCATATCATCATCAAATGAGTAGAACAATCCTTCATTTATAGTGGCTTTGAGATATCGTAACATTCTTCTTGCAGCTTGCAAGTGTGTAGTCCTTGGACTATGCATAAATTGTGATAACACTCCAACTCCATATGCTATGTCGGGCCTGGTTATTGTGGCATAATTGAAAGAGCCTACAATAGATCGATACAAAGTTACATCCTCTAATGGCTCTCCATCAATGGAGCTTAGCTTTACATTAACTTCCATGGGATTTGAAATAGGCTTGCAATGTAGCATCCCAAACCTCTCAAGTAGGTCTAGAATATACTTCCTTTGTATGAGCATAATACCTTCTTCTTTGTATACAACTTCAATGCCAAGAAAATACCTAAGATCTCCAAGATCAGAGATCCTAAATTCCTTTCCAAGCTTTGCCTTGATCTCCTCAATGCCCTTTGTATCATTACCTGTAATGATAAGATCATCTACATACACACACATGTAGACCACAAGTTCTCCTCTTTGTTTGATGAAGAGAGATGGATCCGCCTTGCATTGATTGTAACCACATTTGATCAAATAGTCCACCAATCTTTGGTTCCAAGCCCTTGGAGCTTGCTTTAGGCCATAAAGTGCCTTCTTCAACCTACAAACATGATGTGGAAACTCTTTATGAACAAAACCTAGTGGTTGCTCCATGTATACCTCTTCTTCCAAGTCTCCATTGAGAAAGGCATTCTTGATATCCAATTGGAAGAGCTTCCATCCTTTGCTAGCAGCCATTGCAATGAGTGTCCTAATGGTGCTCATCTTTGCCACGGGGCTGAATGTCTCTTCAAAGTCCACTCCATAGGTTTGTGCAAAACCCTTAGCCACCAATCTTGCTTTGAACCTAGAAATAGATCCATCTGAATTCCTCTTTACTTTATACACCCACTTATTACCTATTACCTTCATGTTCTCCTTCTTGGGCACTAGAGTCCATGTTTGATTTTCCTCAAGTGCGTCGATCTCTTCTTGCATTGCCTCTTTCCATTCGGTGTACCTGCTTGCATCTTCATAGCAATCGGGCTCATGATCTTCTACTACTTTGTTCATATATGCATAATGTGTTGCCATGTATGAATCATAAGTAAACCTTTGAGTTGGATACTTAACTCTAGAAGACTTCCTTTCTTCACCTTTTGGAGGAATAAACCTCCTTTGCCTTGGGAACTTGATCTCTTTCTTTGACGTGGCTTCTTTCTCCATCATGTGTCCTTCATCATCTTCAACTTCATTACCTTCTTCATCCAACTCCACCAATGTTGCTTTGCCTTTGTTGATTGATTGTGCGTCATAGCTTGATGAAGATCTCCCCCTCCATGGTGAGTTCATGCTTGAACTATCTTCATTGATGGAACACCTTGGGCCGCTTAGCTCTAGGTCGATTTGTTCTTCATCATGTCCATGCTTTTCTTCTTCATAGTCCTGCATACAATCATACTTCTTATACCAAGGGAGTAGCTCATCAAATGCTACATCCCTTGATATCCTCAAGTCCTTTGTATTTGGGTTGAAGCACCTGTAACCTTTATGATCATTTGAATATCCTAGAAACACACACTTTTCTGCCTTTGGTTGTAGCTTGTGCCTCAATTCACTTGGCACATGTACATAACAAGTACATCCAAATATCTTCAAGTGGGAAAGATCAGGTTTCTTACCATAATAGGCTTGATATGGTGTCAAGCCATGGATCCCTGAGGTAGGAGCCCTATTCATTAGATACACGGCGGTATTTGCTGCATCACTCCAAAACATGTTAGGTACATTCATCTCATTAAGCATTGCTCTAGCGATCTCGGCAATGTATCTATTCTTTCTCTCTGCTACTCCATTTTGTTGGGGTGTGTACCTGCATGTTACTTGCCTCTTGATGCCTTGATCCATTAAAAAATCAGAAAACTCATTTGAGAAATATTCTCCCCCTCCATCGGACCTTAGCTTCTTGATATATGTACCTGTTTCCTTCTCTACCATTGCCTTGAATGCTTTGAAACATGTAAACACATCTGATTTGTTTTTTATGAAATAAACCCAAACCATCCTTGTGCAATCATCTATAAAAGTGACAAAGTACTTGTTACCTCCAATGGATTGCTCTTTCGTTGGCCCCCACACATCTGTATGTATCAACTCCAATGGATGTTGGCTTATGTAGCCACTCTTCTTGAATGGAAGTCTCGCTTGCTTCCCTAGTTGACAAGATTCACATAAATGCTTCATACCTTGTCCTTGGAAGTTGGGAAGACCTTCAACCAGCCTCTTGAATTGCATTTCCTTCATTCTTTGTATGTTGATGTGACCTATCCTCTTGTGCCACAAGTCCAACTCCGAAATCCTCTTGTTTCCATATGTGAAGTAGACATGTTGAGTAGAATGAGAATTTACCTCCAAAGTGAAGAGTCTCCCTTGCTTCTTTCCTCTTGCTATGACCTTGTAACCTTGCTTAGGGTTCTCCACAAAGCATCCACCTTTGTTGAACCTTACTTGATAGCCTCTTTCAACCATTTGCCCAACGGACACCAAGTTCTTTGTGATGGTAGGTACATGCAAGACATCCTTGAGACATCTTCCTTCCTCCTTGTCATCCAAAGCTACATCTCCAACATGGGAGATCTCATGGGTTGTATCATCACCTGTTTCTACATGTCCTTTACCTTTGGGAACATGTAGATTAGTAAACCAAGAAGCATTGCAACTCATATGGTTGCTACATCCACTATCAATATACCAAGTGTTATCTACTTTGCTTGAATTCCCATTCATGTGCATCATCAAGAGATTGTCATTTTCTGAACTTGTAGAAGCATAATTACCTTGGCCTTTGTATGAAGAACCTTGATTATAGTTCCTTTGGTTTCCTCCTTGGTAGCAATCTCTAGCATAGTGGCCAAACTTGCCACATATGTAACATCCTTCGCCATCTTGATTCCTGTTTTGTTGATGTCGTCCTCCTCTTCCTCTTGATCTTCCTCTCCCTCTTTGTGATGAGGTGCCTTGGTCATGTCCTTGATTTCTTGAGTGGCCTTGCCTTCCTCCAAACCTTCCTTTGCCCCTTCCTTGTCCTTGTCTTCCTTTGCCCCTTTGATTACCTGCATAGAAAACTTGTGCATCTTTGCTTTTAGTTGAACTTCCACCTATGTTCATTTCTTCGGTGACCATGAGAGCAACCAATTGCTCAAAATCGGGAAGATTATCCCTTACATAAACTGAAGTGGTAAAGGGTTTCCACTTCTCATCATCTCTCAAACCATTGAGAGTATAAGCCACAAGATCGTCATCGTCTACGTGGCTTCCAATGGATCCCAATGCATCTGATAACTCCTTGACCTTAAGTATGTAGTCATTTATGCTACTCCCTGAGCTCTTCCTAAGGTTGTTGAGCTCATTCTTGAGTTGGATCTTCCTTGCTTTGGTGCTTGTTGAATAAAGCCTTTCAAGTGTCTCCCATACCTTCATGCTTGAATCCAGGTCTTGGATATGGCCGATCATGCTATTGCTAATGTGTTGGGAAAGAATAAAGATAACCCTCTTGTCTCTTTCATTCCATTCCCTAAAGGCCCTTCTCTGGTCATTGGTTGGATTCTCATCCAACCTAGGTCTTGGTTCACTTCCACTAATCAACCCCCAAAGGCCCTTGCCCATAAGATAGTTGGAGACCCTAAATCTCCATGGTTGATAGTTACCTTTGTCTAGCTTTTCAATTTGAGTGTTGAAGTCTCCCATATCTAGTCTTTGATACTTGACCTAGCCCTTGGCTAATGCTCCAATGTGTGTAAAATGAAAATGAGGCTCTGAGGTTACCTCAATCCAAAGCTTTCCTTAGATGGACACCTTGTGCTCTTGCAAATTTGAGTAGAATAGCTCCCCCTTGATGTGAGCTACCTCCAAGAAGCTTTTGTTGATGCAACTCTTCAACCACCAACTCCAAGAGGTCTTCTTGCTTGTATGTGATACCTCCAAGATGCCCAAATGCTCTGATACCACTGATGGGGGAAGTATCTCAACCCCTAAGCAACGATGAAGCGCGAATGACCTCCACAGGTATCCTTCTTTGACCTCTGCACACCAAAAATGCTCTTACTCAGAGCTTATGCAGAGAACTCCAGTGAGCTTTTGTAGACCTGTAGTAGACACCAAGGGCTTTCCAACAAAACAAATTTCACTTGAAATGGATGCTTACACAAAGAGAAACAATGTCTACAACATGAGCTAGTTGAATGCTCACAACTGCTAGTCAAGCAGAGACCTCACTTCACTCCAGCAAACTTTTCTCAGAGATTATACAGAGAATGAATCTCAAACTTGAGTCAACTTTAGAGCACTCTAATAGCTACCCAATGACACCAAAATCATAGCAAATGGGTACATAGAGAAGGAGAACCAGCCCTTACAACAGAGAGCAAAATATTTCCAACAGAGCCTACACAAAGAGAGAGATATCAATCACACAACTTCACTAAAATGAATGTTGCTCCCAGCTTACTCAGCGAATGCTCCAGAGAATTGGTAAGCATAAAATATACTCTTATAACTATCCAATGAGACAAGAATTACATCAAATGGATACCATATGAGGGAGAACCAATGCTAACAACTCAGGGGTAGAGAGTTGCAACACTGCCTGCGCACACACATAGATATGCCTACTAAAAGAAAACAAACAAGCAAGCAAGGGGGTTGCTTAAGCAAGGGGCTTGCTTATCACAACTCCAGCACTTAGTGCTCACTTTACATGAGCTAAAACTCCAAGAAGATGGCCCAAAAGAAGTCGGGATACATGCTCCTTTTATAGTGAGAGGTGTGCCCCTAAAATCTAGGAACTACCTTTCCAAATCAGCCTCCTAACTTGGAGGAATTAGTTGAGATGACTTGGGGAGTGGTTGAGTGACTTTTGTTGATGGAATCTCGTGGCTTTTGGCTTCCTTTGATTGCTCCACATGTCCATAAAAGATTCCCCACGAATTTTTAGCTTGAAGCTTGACTTTTAACAGTGCAGACCTTTCCTATTAATGGTAGCTCCAGCTGCAAGGGAATAGAGGTGATGCACGAGGATATAGAGCACACTTGTTGTTTGAACCAGTCATTGTGGTCACTGTAGTTTGGACCACATGACCTAGATAAACTGCATGGTAGTGTGTACGGGACCAGGATGTGAGTCATGATAGATGACTCTACCACTCATAACTTTATAAACTATGCTCTGGTCAAGAATATAAAGATTCCCCAGCAGCCTAGTGCACATACATACATAGTATCTATGATGCAAGGGCAAGACAAGAGGATATGGGATACTAAGGTATCCAATTTGGAAGTCACGATGCAAGACAATATAGATCATATGAACTTCCAACTTATGAATATGGAGAGGACAAACCTTGTGTTAGAAAGAGAGTGGCTATGGGGGTTGGGAGACACACTTAAACACAGCTATCAAAACAACACACTTGAATTTGAAAAGAATGGAAGTAGAGTTTGTGTTTAGGCAGAGAGAGATGTACCTAGTGCACCTCTCATTTCATCATTAGAGTTGCATAGTCTTTGTTATTCTCAACATGTACAAGAGATGTTTTTATTGTATAGTCAAGATATTGAGCATTGTACAGAAAGCTCATCTAATGTATATTTTCATGCTAGTAATGTAAATATGGACAGGACTTTCTACTATTATTTTTTGCAAGAGTGTGTGGTTAAAAGCTTTAAGGATCTTATGTTTGAGTATAGAGATGTTTTTCCCACTAACTTACCTAGAGGGCTACCACCTGAGAGAGGGGACATTGACCATGCCATTGAGGTAGATACTAAAACTAACCCTATTTGTAAGACACCTTATAGGCTTAGTGTTTCTCAGCATGAGGAGGTTAAGAGGTAATTGCTGGATTATTTAGATAAGGGCTTCATTAAACCTAGTAACTCACCTTGGGCATTGCCAATGCTCCTCATTAAAAAAAAAGATGGCTCTATGAGGATATGTATAGACTATAAAGCACTTAATAAGGTAACTATCAAAAATAGGTTTCCAATGCCTAGATTGGAAGATCTATTTGATCAGTTACATCAAGCTAGGTATTTTACCAAGCTTGACCTTAGATCAGGATATCATCATATTAGGATTACGCCAGAGGATGTCCCTAAGACTTCATTTAGGACTAAATATGGGCACTATGAGTTTTTGGTGATGCCTTTTGGTCTCACCAATGCTCCTTCCACTTTCATGAAGCTCATGAATAGTGTTTTATGGCCTTATCTAGGACACTTTGTAGTAGAATTTTTGGATCACATTCTGATCTATAGTGCATCAGAAGAGGAGCACTTGGAACACTTAATAAAGGTATTTCAAGTGCTAAGGGAAAATTCACTCTTTGCTAAGGAGTCAAAGTGTGAGTTTTTCAAAACAGAGGTTAGATACATTGGGCATATAGTCTCCCAGGATGGAATCCAGATGGATCCTGAAAAATTAAGGGCTATTATGGAATGACCACACCCAAGGAACCTGGAAGAGCTGCAGATCTTCCTAGGTTTATCAAGTTTCTATCGAAGATTCATTAAGAACTATGCCAAAATTGCTATCCGGATGACAGAACAACTTAAAGGGAAAGGGAAAGCCTTTCATTGGGGAGACGAACAGAAGCAAAGTATGGAGAAATTGAAAGTAGCAATTGCTACAACTCCACTTTTGCATATAGCAGATCCCAACAAACCATTTGTGGTTGAGACTGACGCGAGTGATTTCACTATAGGAGAAGTTCTAGTTTAGGATGGTTGACCAGTAGCTTTTGAGAGTAAGAAACTAGAACCGGCTCATAAGAATTACTCCGTCTATGAGAAGGAGTTGTATGCAATTGTCCATGCTTTGAAGAAGTGGCATCATTATTTATATGGTGCCAAAGTTACCATAGTCTTTTATCAAGCGAGCATTAAGTGGCTCTTTAATCAAACATACCTTAAAGGTCGCAAGGCTCCATGGGCAAAGACCCTTCAGGAGTTCAATTATGAAATTAGCTATAGGAAGGGAAAGTTTAATGTAGTGGCTGATTCACTTAGCCGCATGCCTAACCTCAATGGAATGAGTTTTACTCAGATCACTAGTGAGCTACTTGAGTCCATTAGAGGAAAATGTAGGCTTGATCCTGCATATTACAAGATTTCGAAAGCCATAGATACGGGTTTCCAGTGAGGATGGAGTATGGATGGGTACTCAAGAAGGATTCGAGTGGAAGAATTACAATGTCCATGATGGATATCTATTATATAAAGGAAAGGTGTGTGTTCCTAGAGATTCTGAGATGAGACGACATATTTTGTATGAGTGACATGACACACCCAGTGTAGGAAACCCAGGAGTTAACAAGACTTATGATCTTGTTAAGAGGCAGTTTTATTGGCCTAGATTTCATAAGGACGTCCTAGAGTATGTGCTTAAGTGCACCAAATGCCAAGTCAGTAAAGCTGAGAGGTCAAGGATTGGAGGACTACTCCAACCATTGGATATTCCTAATGGGAAGTGGGACAGTTTCTCCATGGACTTTATAGTCGGATTACCTAAGCCACAGAGAGGGCACGACTCGGTTTGGGTAATTGTGGATAGGTTAACCAAAATGGCTAGGTTTATTCTGACATGTACTACAGTGAAGACACAAGAGTTGGCTAGACTCTTTGTGGAGAACCTATACTGGTTATATGTTCTTCCTTTAGACATAGTTTCCAATTGGGATAGGAAGTTTACTAGCCACTTTTGGAGAGCGGTCTTCAAAAGGTTGGACACGAAACTTAGCATGAGTACGGCCGAATATCCATAGTTGGATGGGCAAACAAAGAGAGTTAACCAAATCCTAGAGGATATGCTTCGAGCATATATGAATGAAAGGCAAACTAATTGGGAAGAGTACTTACCTATAGTAGAGTTTGCAGAAAATAGTGCCAAGCACTCTTCCACTGGACATAGTCCATTTATGCTTATGTATGGGTTTCAGCCAAGAGCTCCTTATGCAGTAGGCTTGCAGAATGAAAAAGTTCAAGCTGCAAAGGACTTCTTGGAAGAGATGAACGATATGTTTAGGCTTGCTAAGGACAACATTAGGAGGGCTCATGATAGAGCTAGAGCCTATGATGAGCCTCAAAGGAGAGATATCAACTTTGAGGTAGGAGAGCAGGCCTATCTTAGAGTTTCATCTAGGTCTGAAACCATGAAGCCAGGACCCTATCCAAAACTATCTCCTAGGTATTGTGGACCTTTCCAAATACTTAAGAGAATAGGAAATATGGCTTACCAGCTTCAACTGCTAGAGAATAGTCAAATCCATCCAGTTTTTCATGTTAGTCGGCTTAAGAAAAGGCTCCGTGAATCTAACAACCTCATTCCAGATAGTGAGGTAGTAGAGCCTATTTCTGTTCAATCTATTCAACATGAGCCTGAGAGCATACTACGCACTCCAGAAAAACGAACTAGAAGTCACTTATATAAAGAGTGTCTAGTAAAGTGGAAAGATAGTTCAGAAGATAGTGCTATATGGGAGTGGGTTAGCACCCTTCAAAGACGGTTTCCCAATTTTAGACTACCTTCCCAAGGGTCTTCTTAAGGGGAAGGATATGGGGAAACAACACAGAGATATGCCCATGTACATGAGATGCATGGGGATATAGTGGGAGTGGTGGTTCTATTATTTCTATTTTTCTATCAGACCTTCCAATACCATTTTTGAGGACAAAAATGGAACTAAGGGGAAGGAAATGTCACATGGAGTATCATATATGAGTTAGGACTTAGAGGTGAGAACCTCCCCTTATACATTATGAGTATGATACTCACATGAGTGCCAAGTGGCACTCATATCAGATGCTTTGATTATTGCCCATATTGGGTATGAATGAGAGAGAGAGAAGTATTTGCACCCCACACTGCTAGGTGGAAACACATCATAGAACTCCGTGTACGAATTCCCTAATTGTCATCGGCAAACTGCCTTCTGCCTCGAGCTTTGTGCAGACTGACTCCCAAAATAGGAGGGTCATAGGAGGTAGACTACCAACAATGTACATACACACATATACACATACACTCACACATATGCACATACATACATATACACACACATACACATGCACATGCACATACACATACACATACATATGCATATACACTTACACATGCACATGCACATACATGCATATACACATATACATATGTGCATACATACATATGCACACACATACACACATATACATGCACATACATACACACAAATATGCACATACACACATACACATGCACATACATACATATACATGCATATACATGCACATACACACATATACACATACACGTACATATATACATGCACATACATACATATACACACATACACATGCACATGCACATACACACATACACTTACACATGCACATGCACATACATGCATATAGACACATACGTATGCACATACATACATGCACATATATATACATAGATACATACATATATACATGCACATAGACACACTTACACAAATATAGATATATACCTACATGTGCATACATACATTTTATACACACATGATCACACATAAATATGAATGAATTATATAATTAAAGTAATAAAACACATGCTAAATATAAACAATAATAAAAATCATTAGAACAAGACTTTTGATTACTTAATACCATACACACAATTCAAAACATAACTAGAATGAACAATATATAGATTATATATAGATATATATATGTGAATATATGTTCAATGTCATAATCAAGAATCCTAATCATAATCATCCTCATCATCAAGAGCCTCATCCTCACCCTCATCATTACGATCATCTGCATGATTTGATGTATCTATAGTGGCATCATGGGTAGCAGTGCAACCACTCTGTGACGATCAAGATAGTCCCTCCTGTGTCTGTATCTCCACCTCATCCATATCTACCTCTCCATAATACTCATCTATTTTATATAACAAACATAAACAAGTAAAACATACAAAACATCCATAAAAATAAAATAATTATGTGAAATTTAATAATACTCACAAAAGCATCTGGATGATCTCGCATATACTCGCTCATACACCAATATCCAAAATGTGTAGCATACTCCATCTCATGTTTCTTCTGATATCAACCATAATACTTTCGTTGCATTCAAAGAAATAAAAAAGATTAGTCTCTTGTGTTTTAACTAGAATAAAAAATATACTTTCAATAACACATATACTTATAAATGTAGCAACAAAACCATGATGTCCCATTTGGCCTAAGTGTGATGTATGACCCGACTTAGTTCTCTTCTTTCCAACATCCTACTTATTCAATAGAAAAAAATACATAAATTAAACGTAAAAAATTAATAAAACATATTAGAATTATAAATATAAACTATTGTTTTGTATACCTTCTTCTCAGGAAATGACTCCTGAAGACGCAATTGCCTATGAAAAAATTGCCATGTCTCAAGTGGTATGTTAGGTCTCCTCTTATTTTTTTTCCACCATATAATATCTCCTAATATTTTAATCTCAAACAGAAAAAAGAATCAAAATACATACACATACATACACACATATATAGCATGCGCATACACATATACATACACTTACACATACATACCTACATACATACACACACACATACGTACATACATACTAAATACATGCATACACACATACTCACATAATATATATACATACATATATATATATATATATATATATATATATATATATATATATATATATATATATATATATATATATATATATATATATATATATATATATATATATATATATATATGTGTGTGTGTGTGTGTGTGTGTGTGTATATATGTATGTATGTATATGTATATATATATATATGTGTGAACACACACACACACACACACACACACACATATATATATATATATATATATATATATATATATATATATATATATATATATATATATATATATATATATATATATATATATATATATATATATATATATATATATATATATATATATACATACATACATGTATATATATGTATATATTGTAACTATATCAAACTTTTAATTTTAAATATATTTGATAGATACGTAACTGAAATATATGTTTTTTTATTGTTATAATCAGGTTCTGATCAATTAGAGGGGACATCACCACCTCCTACCCATGCAACAACTTCATATATGTGCTTTGATAGGAATTATGATTAATTTTACTATCAAGAGCATATTATATGTTGGTGTACGTTTTGCTATGGCACGTATCCAAGAACACGACTAGATTGTGTTGAACATGAGGTAGAGTATGGTGCTTTTGAGCGTGCACCACCACCTGTTCAACATGATAATGCTTATGTATGTATTCTTTCTATTAAATAATTATTTTATTTTAAAACCATATACAAAGTCATATTATTGTTGATATTCAGGAATATTTTCTCGATGATGATGATGATGATGATAATTCTCATACTCATAATGCTAATGTACCTTGTACGCACCATGGACTTGTTGTTCATCAATTACAACCAGAGGTTTCTAGAAATATTATACCTCCTAGTTTAGAGGCTGAAACGGCTGGAGATTATCCATTACCAGCTCGTGATTGTTCTCTAGTACAAACATATGATAGAAGAACATATGGGATATGGAACAGAGGACCACTTCCTTTAGATGGAGAGGTTTTTAACTTTTAGAGTAATTGCTATATGATTGCTCCATCCACTATTACTAGTGCTAGTCGTGGTCTCTTTACTGTAGAGGATTTGTATGTGCCTCGGAATCTAAAGTCACTCTTATGTAATTTTGTGGTCCTATATATGGATGGGGAGATTGGCATCAACTTGCACATAATGTGCAAAGCATGAGTACTTATGGAATATGCTTAACTGAAGCAACCCTTACTACTGGAGGGATTTCACATGCAAAAAATGAAAGATTATATATTGATGGATAACCTTCCATGCATGGGAATATAGCAGGTTTAATCAATAGTAGTTGAGGATTACATAATAGGTCAAGGATGAGTTGCACATTTGAGGAGCGTGAAGATAGTCATGAATCACCATACATGATTAGAGATGTAGCAAGATACATAGTTGTCAATGCTATTACTTCATTACATGCTTGTGATGAATTATTAGTGAATTATGGATGGCATAGACCTCCATGAGCACCTTTTAGCTAGAGAGAAAATGATAATTTTCTATCCACCTATCTTGTGTTGCATTGAAAAACTCTAATTTCAATCTCTTTTCAAAGTAACTTACATATTTAATTTTATGTTTAAAGTTTACTTTTCATTCATTTATGAAATACTAATGATTTTTATTAATGTGTGTAGATTCCAACATATGATGTTGATGATATTCCACCACGCCATTCAGAGTTGCAAGTAAGACCTTGTTTATCAAAAGCTTCTATGAGGAGGCTACACAAAAGTGATCCTGTGGAATATGCAAGGTTGAAAGATGTATATTCAAAAGAAGATAAAGTACAAGACTTGTGCGACAATGATGAAGATGATAGCATGGCAGATTTTACTGAGGATTGGTATCAAAATGATAGTGAGAGCATTGATATTTCTAAAAATGAGAAATATCTTTGAGAGGAATGTTTAAAGCATGTACATGAAGGAAGTTGCTTGACACGACTAAGTGCAAGTTTACTTATTCTCAATCTTCAAAATCATTTTGGATGGAGTAATGTATCTGTTTCAATACTATCAAGGTATAATTTTTAATTCTCTCTCTCTCTCTCTCTCTCTCTCTCTCTCTCTCTCTCTCTCTCTCTCTCTCTCTCTCTCTCTCTCTCTCTCTCTCTCTCTCTCTCTCTCTCTCTCTCTCTATATATATATATATATATATATATATATATATATATATATATATATATATATATATATATATATATATATATATATATGTATGTATGTATGTATGTATGTATGTATACATATATACACACACACACACACACACATATATATATATATATATATATATATATATATATATATATATATATATATATATATATATATATATATATATATATATATATATATATATATACGTGCATACATATACACATATAAATACATACATACATGGACATACATATATATAGGAATGTATACACACATATAAACATACACACAGATATACATACATACACATGTTATGAAAGTAAGGCCAAATTATACATACCTATATCGAATGAAGATCTTCTATCCATCTAGCCTTTGGAATTTTCTACCTAGCCTTTAGAATCTTCTTGACACATCTGCTTCTCCTATTCTAGTCAACCCAATACCTGTGCTGCTAACTCTTTTATGAACTTTGCATACAAATATTGAGGTATTAGGTCGTTTGGGAAATAGAAGAAGAAAATTTATCTGAAATATTTTGAAGGATGGAAGAACAATTTTAAAGGATGGGCAAAAAGAAAGCATCCATTCAATGGAGGTTCTTCTTACCTTAGCTAAGGTGAGAGAAAAAACTTGCATTGAATGGATGCTTTTGATCTACCCATCCTTTAAAACTATTCATCCTTCTTTTAGAATCTTTATAAATTTGTTTCTTCTATTTCCCAAACTATCCAATACCTCCATAGCTAGCTGATACTTTATATCTGTAAACAAATATGAACGTCTTAGTTAGCAAGACAAGCGATTGATTGAAAAATGGGAGATAGCCAAACGATTTAGTGGTCTAGATATCTATGTGAAAGTCTGCGTACCACAATAAATGAAAAGAAAATTAGAAACGAAATCAAATATACAAACCTACACATACATACATACGCATACATACACACATATAGATACACACATATATGCATACACATACGCATATGTATACATACATACATACATATACACACATACATAACATGTACACACATGCATAATACATACACACATACATACACATACGCATGTTTACACATGCACATGCATATACACATCCACATACACATGCACATGCACATAAGCATACACATATACATAGACATATGCATATATATATATATATATATATATATATATATATATATATATATATACATATATATATATATATATATATATATATATATATATATATATTTGTATTAATATGATTTTCTTCATGAACTTATAGGTTATTATCTGAAAAGTTTTTAGCAAGTGAGAATATTCTTCCTACTTCACATGATGAAATGAAGAAGATAATAAACAATCTTGGTATAGATTATTTGTGTATACATGCATGTCCTAATGATTGTATTTTATATAGAGATGAATATGCAGACTCTTTGACATGTCCAAAATGTCAATCTCCTCGATATAAGGACCAAGAAGGTAAAATCCCAAAAAAGGTATTGAGACATTTTCCATTGGATCCATAGATTATAGATATGTTTCAAAACCCTCAATTATCAAAGCTTTTCACATGGGGACATGATCATAAAAGTATTGATGGAATAATCAGAATTCCAATAGATAGTGCAACTTTTCAGCATATTGATTCTACATGGCCTGATTTTGCACAAAAACCATAGAATCTAAAGTTAGGAGTTACATTAGATGGGGTTAATCCATTCTCTATGAAATCTAGTAAATGGTCAACATGGCCAGTGGTAGTCATAAGCTACAATCTTCTGCCATACACTTTTAATCCTAGGAAAAAGACAAGTTAAAGATATGAATATATAACTTGCTCCTCTCATTGACGATCTCCAAGAGTTATGGAGAGGCATTAATGTCATTGATGTATCGAAAAGCATCAATGAAAGATATATTATGGTTCATGGTATTGTGGCTTGGACTATTCGTGATTTTCTAGGATATGGTGTTTGTTCAGGTATTGATGTAATTTTTTTATTTAGTATGCATACAAATATATGTGAGTTAGTCTTATTATATTTTTATCATTTTCATGATGCAAGAATATCTACTAGGGGTTATGAAGCTTGTCCATATTGTGATGATTGGTTGAGATCAGTTTATAGTAAGAATCTCAACAAAAATATGTATCTTCGATATTAACGATTCTTGAAACAGGTCAATGTTCAAAACCAATGACGCTTATGGATTGGTATTGAAAATGGATAGATGGGCCCCTAATAGATCCAAATTGAGAAATCTTTAGTGATGATGAAGATAATGAGAATGTGAAGAGAAGTAAAGAAAAATTGGCACTCATTGAGAATATATTGATATGATATTCTTTGGAGTCTTGGAGAGAGTTAAAGGTCTGTCATCTTCTTGAGCATATGCATATATTCAAGAATATTGGTTATTCATTATGGCAGCATCTTCTTGGATTAAAAGACACCATAGCATCACGGAATGATTTGAAGGACCAAAACTCAAAACCAAAGTTATGGCCAATTTTTGATAGACATCAACAGGAAATGACTTATGCACCTGCTCCTTGGGTATTTATGATAAAAGAGATAGAGACTATCAACAATAGGATCACATTGATTCAGACTCCTATGGGATATGGAGCATCTTTCCATAACATGTTTACTATGGATGATAAGAGCTTATCTAGGTTAAAGACCCATGATTGCCATAACGTTTTGAAGCACATTTTATCTTTGGTTATCGATGGATGTACAACGAAAGGAGTACGAAATGTGATCTATCATCTTGGATTGCTTATAAAGTAATTATGATACTTTTATATTTAATACATATGACTATTTCATATCTTTTATTTTTGAATTAATTTCTTTATAATTTTTTTTATGATGTGTATACGTGGATTACATCAAAAGAGATTGACAAAAATTCAATCTCACAAAAGAAACATGAATGCAAAGAGCTAATATGCTTGATGGAGAAAGATCTTCCTACTTCATTTTTTGATATTCAGGGTCATTTATTAGTCCATCTTGTGGATGAAATAGAGATTGGAGGTGTTGTCAACACTCGATGGATGTTTTGGGTCGAGGGAATCATGGGAATATTAAAAGGTTATGTGTGGAAAAGAGAAAAACTAGAAGGATCCCTAGCAAAGGGTTGGATGCTTGAGGAGTGCATTACTATGTTGGTGAGTACCTTGAAAGAGTTCATGAAGAAACTCCACATGCATGGACCAATGAGTTTTCTTAAAAAATAACAAATGAGGTATTATCACATAAAGGAGTTCCATTTTTATTTACATTTCAAGGAAAGAGTGATGTTTCTACTTTTGTAGCATAAAATAGCGAATGCATGTAAGCATTCGTTAGCAAGTACAAGAGGAACTTCAAAATCTCCAAAGTAAAAGATGGAGAAACAAAATATATAGATGTTATCTCAATAATAATGAGATTGCAAATATATCATCTTTCACAGATTGGCTATATAATCATTTGCAACAAGCCAATGCAAATAATGAAGGAATCTCAAATGAGCAGAGAGAGTTAAAAGCAATTTTATTTTAATAATATTCTATTTTTTACATATTTGTAGATTAGTTTCTCTTTACTAATTTAATTTCTTTTGCAGCCTTGAATGTTCACTAATATGTGGGCTCTTGGAAAACATATTTGAATCAAAGCTATTGATTCTTTATGTAAAACAAAGGATTCTAGCATTGTTGCTTCTTTCAAGCAACTATCACGTGCTAGCTCAAAAGACACGAACCTTATAGATGGCAAACTTGGTTATGTGGGAAATGTTGTTGGTATCTATGAAATATTTTTTTGTACATTCAAACAGGTAAAAAGAAAAATTATATTTTTTATGATAGAGTTTACTATTCTTTTAAGCACCTAATACTGGTTTTTTTATATATATTTTGATAGGTCATTTTGAAGGTTGATTGATTTTGAGCTGAGAATAAAGGTAGTAATTCCACATTGAGAAAGGAATTATCTGGGTTTTGGGCAATTGATTATTCCAAGGTAATGTGATCTACTAGAGAGCCATATATTCTTCCTACGCATATTGAACAAGCACTTTTTTATAAAAACCCTGATGCTCATCTTTGGTGGCAAGACATTCATGTTCAACCTAGTGGTAGGTCATTGTTTGAACAGTTTATTATTACAAAGATCGAAGAAAGTCCTCTTGATGATTCACCATTAGATACTGATACATGGGCATCTCAAAGAGAAATTAGAATTGTTGTAGATGACAACGATACTAATCTTATTGATGAAGAGGATAATATTGTACATGCTGATTCTATTGATCATGAAGAGGAATTACCAAAAATCGATATTAGTCCATCAATATATGATGTCATTCATGAGAACATTGATTTAACAATAGAAAAAATAAATGAAATTAATAAAGATAATGAAGATGAGAGTATATTGATGTCTTACCAAAATGATGGCAATAATTAAAACATATGAGTAGATTAGATAGTAAATCCTACTCTAGTTATTGATCGATAACTTGAATCATTTAAATGGGTATCATATAATAGATTCTCCTTTAACTAGAATATAGGTGAATCCCACCTCAGAGATGAAATCATGTTCTTTTATGTTAGAACATGAATCTCGCGGGTATGCCTAAAATTTTATATATGGCTTTATTTTTTAGGACAATATGTTTGTCATGTATATATGCATATTTGTGTGTATTCATGTGTATTATATGTATACATGTGGGAGTATGCACATATGTGTGTTTCATGTATATGTATGTGTATGCATGTGTGTGATATATGTATACATTTGTTAGTATGCACACGTCTATGTATGCATATGCATTTGTGTAATATATGCAAGTGTGTTTATAATTGTGTATGCATGTACAAGTACACATGTGTGATTGTAAGCAAAGATATGTGATGTGTATATATGTATATGTGTATATGTCTAAATGTGTAGATATAAATATGTATCCATGTCTATGTATTCATGTGTGCATGTATGCATGTATGTGTGATGTGTATGTATCTACTCCATCATTTTATATATATGTACGTGTATCAACATAATGTGTATGTATCTTTATATATATTATGGTCATCGTTGATTTTGAGTAGCTATATATAGAGGCATAAGGTTGGGAGGAGAGACATCTCTCAAGTAGGTGGTGGGAGGAATAGATGAAATGTGTACATATACTTCAACCATATGGCAAAAAAGTCTGAATTAGAGTTTCTCAATTAGGGTTTGTAAAACCCTAATATCAGAATTAGTGTTTTCAAATTAGGGTTTTGAAATAGGGTTTCTCAAATACTATATATATATATATATATATATATATATATATATATATATATATATATATATATATATATATATATATATATATATATATATATATATATATATATATATACACACACACACACACACACATATATATATATATATATATATATATATATATATATATATATATATATATATATATATATATATATATATATATATATATATATATATATATATATATATATCTGTATATAATATAAATGTTTATACAGTATAAATATATGTTTACAGTATATACATACATACATACATACACACACACACACATACATATATATATATATATATATATATATATATATATATATATATATATATATATATATATATATATATATATATATATATATATGTGTGTGTGTGTGTGTGTGTGTGTGTGTGTGTGTGTGTGTGCGTGTGTGTGTATGTAACTATATATATATATATATATATATATATATATATATATATATATATATATATATATATATATATATATATATATATATATATTTATATATATATATATAACAACGAGTCGTAACAAACGAGAACTATGTCATAAAAAGAGAATACCTTCTTCAAAAATTAAGGAAATTGCATCTTATGTTTGAGATTCCTTTATACCAGTATACATATATTTCAAAAATGAAGTGAAAACATGTGATTTTTTGACATTTTTTAATTAAAAAAAGAGCTCAAAATGAAGTCAAAATTTCACTAGATAAGACATTGACATGTCTAAATCCTATATGATAAGACATTGACATGTCCAAAATCTATATGATAAGACATTGACATGTCTAAAATCTATATAAAGAATGTAAAACTGAATAATTCTTATACATAAATAACACTTAAGACATATTTTCAATGGGTGGATATCCGATTGTTATTCAAAATTGCTATGAAACATGGTTTTGTTAAGCAAAGTACTTCGAGGCATTTACATAAGCACCAAAAATGTTACAGAGTTTCAATGCAACTCACAACTATGTCGATCTATGTCTACACCCTCATCATCTGATGCACGTGATTCAGTCTCACACTGTTGAGAACTCTCTTCTTCTTCTTCTATATCCCCACGTACATACCAAATTCTACAGGATCATGCACAAATCTTCTTGTTTGCCTATGATTTTTTGTACCACATACATCAGGAAGCTTTTGCTCTATCATGTTGATGGTTGCTTTCCTCAAGTGACCTGTTTTTGTAAAGGAAAAATCATAAACAAGAATATCTACCTCATCCATTTTAAGAGTGGATGTGCTTCGAATATTCTTTTTCTTTTTTGAAGTACCATTCCAGATATTATATGAAGTGAAGAGAAAAGTTTGAAGATCCAAAGTGAAGATTTACCCCGCAGATTTTCTTGAGGTGTAGGATTCTCCTGATTTGAAGAGTACAAGTCGAAGTAAAGAAAAGAAGCATTACCCAATGGATTCTCTCCAAGTTCCAGTTGATCTTTTTCGAGATATTATATGAACTAAAGTTGAAGTTTTTGAAGACCAAAGTGAAGCATTAGCTCCGTGGAACTTCTCTCTACGTCCATGATTCTCATGACTTGAAGTACCATTTGAGATATTATATGAAGTGAAGAGAAAGGTTTGAAGATCTGAAGTGAAGAGCTATCCTGCAGATTTTCTCCAGGTGTAGGATTCTCTTGATTTGATAGTACGAGTCAAAGTAAAGAAAAGAAGCATTACCAAGGTGGATTCTCTCTAGGATGTTGATTTTTTGAGATGAGGATTCTTATGATTTGAAGAATATTACATGAAATGAAGAAACATTTTTGAAGACTGAAGTGAAGAGTAACCCCACATATTTTTTTCTTTTAGGTTACTGCGGGATTTGGGAGTAAACAGATCATTTAAAATAAAGATTTTGGAAGTTTATGAAGACCGAAGACCCGAAGTGAAGCAAAGATCCTACCGCAAAGACCAAAAGTTGAAGGACCTTCTCACACTGTAGTCCAGAAGTCTATCTTGTATTCGCCCATCTGCACTGTAGCAGAATATCTTGTATTATTCAGAGTCATTGGGTGATATCAGTTGTATATTCATTGTATCATTGAGCATAGTCATTTATTTTTGCACATCGAGCCTAGTGATTTCTATTTTTTAGCATTGCATTTATCATTCTGCATTCGCAATGCATACGCCCTATGAGTTCCTTTCCACACATGATCAAGCGGTTTTTCACTTTCTCTTTTGAGGTGGGACCCACAAAACAACAACCATCCAGGGCAAGGTGCCCAACGTGCAAAAGCCGCTGTCAGGACCAGGGGATGATGCACAGTCAGCAAGGCTTGATCCAACCCCACACGGCTCTTGCCCTCAGACCTCCTTATCTTCGCGACAATGCGAATAGCACAAGGAAAAAGAAAAAGATTGGAGCACAACACAAAATACTGAATGTATTACCAAAAGGATGTACAAAGATAAGTGACCCATTAGGGCTATATGCGTATACACAAGCCAAGGAAGAAAACCTCCTAAAGAGGGAAGAAAGTGCCCTGACAGTGCTAGTGTGTTTAGACACATCACTACCTAAATATATCAACATACATCATGTCCACAATGCTAATCCACTTGCTGAAAGTGAAATCAGACACGAAATGCTCCAAAAATAGGGCCCAAAGTGGTCGGCTAGTTCTTACTAGAGTGTTGCATAGCTTTCCCAACGTGTTAGAGTTCTCCACTTGCGAATCTTGCCCCATCCCATAGTTCATACCCCATAATACATATAGATATGCTTCGTTGCTCAAAATACCCTTTAATTCTCTAGCAAATTATCTCCAAACTTGGTGAAAAAAATTAAATATACATACATTGACCTCCTTCTTGGAGATAGAAGCCATGAAATCGTACGAATTTCTCCAGGTGTAGATATTTTTTCAGTTCCTTTATCCTAGGTAGTAGCGCTAAATTCTGGCCTATATAAGCCACTTGAGAGAGGGACCATCAACATCTTGAGGAACAGGGTGAGGAGGAGGGAGATAGAGCTCCTTGAATGCACTCACAATAGCCTTTAAGGCTATGTGTGAATAATCCTATGCCTCGTGTGTCCTCTATATTTGTATGCATGCATGGCTTCTCCTACTCTGATACCAAATGTTGCTAGCTTCTAATAATCGGTCCTTTTTTGACAAATGATGGGACCCAAATCCCATGAAGATGTAGAAGGGCTATTGAACGAGAGTAAATGCACACATAGAGAAAAATCCTAATTTATTTCCTCCCAACCATGTATACATTCTCAATACTCCCTCTCTTTCTCTCTATAAAGGGAGCCTTTCATCTAGCCTCTCACATGGATTCCAAATGCCACTCATATGAGAGATGACATATGCTATAATCAAAGAGTGGGTTCACAGATCGACCCCCTCAAGCTCCCAAGTCAACCATCTAACATATAATTTGGACCATCTAATGAAACTATGATGCAAGTATAGTACTGATCTTTCTAATTGGTGCTCAACCATCATCATTATGAGAAAACACCAAATATGAGATCCATCCTCTCCGATCTCTTTCAACACTTTTCTTGGCTCTTCTTATGTATTGATATAAATATAGAATGCATTACTTGTTTTTACATCATGAAGAAAATCCTTAATTCCATTTGGTTTCACAAAACTATGCCTTTCATCTCATTTTCGACATAAAGGTTTTGTTCTACTCTATCCCTTTTAAAGAAGAGGAAATTTGTCTCAAGCCCAATATCTCTTATAACTTGAATTGGTTGAACGTCTCTTACAACTTGAATTGGTTGAAAGTCTCTTACAACCTGAATTGTTTGAAAGAATAATTGCACAAGTGAAGGGGCATAGTAACCATCGAACCCCCAAAATCCCACAGAGTAGGGAAAGAAAAATCAAACATGCACCAAAGTGGTACAACAATAAATGCTATCTTATATATATGGTATGATCATTTTGATTTTTTGGAGTTAGACATCTATGGAAGCATGCAAACAACACAAGGAATAAGAAGAAGCTTGGAGCACAACACACAATACAAAATGTATTACCACTAGAATGTACAAAGATTAGTAACCCGTTAGGGCAATAGGCATATATACAAGCCGAGGGAAAAAAACCTCCTAAACAGGGAAAAAAGTGCCCCGTTGGTCCTAGTGTGTTCACACACGTCACTACCTAAATATATCAACAAATCCCCTATGAGTGATGCGGTGAAAAAGGACTTGGCACTTATGTATAAGGAAGTGCCAAGCTATGTGGAAATCACTCTACAAAAGAGAAGTAAGCCCAAAGCTTTGTGGCAAGCTTCAAACTTCTACCTAGGTAGAGCCTTTGTGAAAAGGTTTGCAATGTTCTCCTGCATGGGCACATATGCCAAGCTGATCTCTCTAGTAGAGAACCTCTCCCTGACATAATGATAATGCACCTCTATGTGCTTAGTGCGACCATGGAATACAAGGTTCCTCGCAACTGCCAATGCGCTCTGACCATTATTGAAGATGGTGGTGGCAGAAGAATAACCAACACCCAAATCAGCCATAAGGCATCAGAGCCATACACACTCAACAATCGCTTTGAAAGTTTCCCTATACTCACCCTCACAACTAGAAGTGGCCAGAGTAGGTTGGTTCTTGCTCAACCAAGATATACATGAGCTACCAAGCATGAAGTAAAAGCCACTAGTGGACACACAAGTGTCATAGCAAATAGCTTAATCATTGTTAGAAAAAGCATGCAAATCTAGTGGTAGTGATCCCCTTGGGATAAAACAATCCAAGTAGCTAGGTACTACTCAAGTAGTGAAATATGCACATAACTACCTGCCAATGCTTGACACATGGGCAATGCATAAACATGCTCATCTATGAGATAGCAAACTGAATATCTAGTTGAGTAATGCATAAATACATCAAGCATCCAATAGCCTACTGATAGAGAACAGCATCAAATGCATCTCCAACATCATGAAGGCTCAATCATAAACGTGTCTCCATAGGAGTGGCAATAGGCTTATAGTCTTCAATCAAGGCCAAAATGCTGCAATAATGTGACAATATATTTCATTTAACACAAATCCATTCCACCATCAACATGTAAACTGGATGCCCAAATAATGATGTGAATGCCCCAAATCAGACATCTCAAATGAAGCATGCAAATCAACCTTAAAATCAGTAATATGCTTCTGCGTAGGACCAGTGAGCAACATGTCATCAACATAGACAACAATGATCAAAAGCACATCATTAGCATGCTTAATATATAAGGTGCTTTCAATTGGACTGTTCTCAAAACCATGTGCAATCAGATAGGCATGTATCTTTTCATACCAAGCATGTGGTGCTTGCTTAACCTGCACACCTAGTTTTCATGCCCTTTCTGCACAAAGCCACGGGGCTAAAAACATACACTTCTTCATGCAAGTCACCATTCAAAAATGTAGTTGTAATGTCCAACTGATGTACATTCCAATCATGATGTGTTACAAGTGCATAGATGCTATGAATAGTAGTCATACACCATGTAGGTGCAAAGGTCTTATCAAAATCAATGCCTCTTTCCTGGGCATAACCCTTTGCAACAAGCCTAGTCTTATACCTGTCAAGTGTTCCATCACGCTTACACTTCAGCTTGTAAACCCATTTAGTGCCAATGGCCTTCTTTCTAGGAGGCAAGTCACATAAAGCCCAAGTACCATTCTTCATTATAGAGTCATATTTAGATCACATAACAGCCATCCAATTTTCTGAATTTTGTGCTCCATCAAATGAAACAGGATCATTCTCACCAAAGAGACTAGATGCAACCATAGCATAGCAATGTGATGCAAAAGAGGCACTATGAGAGCCTGAACGAGTACGATATGATAGAGGTGCATCTAATTTGTTGTCACTCAAAGTCTGCACGAACCATTTTGGCATAGTTTTTGCCTACTCAATATCAACTCTCTCATCAACAAGTGCATCATGTAAATCTGCATAAGCAATGGAATGGTCTACATCATCACATGAAATCTACAAAGGCTAAGAAGTTGCCTCATTAGGACCAACACTAGATTGTCCACATGTAAAAAGAGGTAGCAAAGTATCATACATGTCTTTGGAGCTAAGAAATGTCTCCTTCGTACATGAAAGTAAGGGTTGAATAGCATCTTCCACAAAAACAACATCACAGCTAACCAGAATGTGTTTAGTATGTGGATGATATAGATGATAGCCTTTGCTTTCAGAATTGTACCCAACAAAAATACATTTTACTGCTTTATCATCCAATTTTCTACGATGTTGTTCATGCACTAATGCACATGCCAAACAACCAAAAACACACAGATGAGCAACAGATGGCTTGCAACCATACCAAGCCTCATATGGAGTGATAGACTGCAGTGCTTTAGTGGGACACCTGTTAAGTACATATGCTGCACACATAACATCCTCAAGCAAGAAATTATGTGGTAAAGCCTAACTCTTGACTATACACCTTGCCATCTCCATGAGCGACATGTTCTTACATTCAATAACTCCATTTTGTTGAGGTGTATACGGCATTGTACACTGATGTTTGATCCCACATTCAGCCAAAAATGCATTAAAGTCAAAAGACATATATTCCCTCCCTTGATCAGAATGAGCGTGCCCATTTTACATGCTGACAGATTTTTAGCCAAGACCAAAAGTTGTTTGAAGCACATAAACACTTCCGACTTTTCTTTCAATGGATATACCCGCATGCCTGGAAAAGTAATCAATAAAAGTCATGAAGTAAGACAATTGTCTACATAGGACCACAGATATCACTATGAACAAGTTGTAATTTCTGAGTAGCTCGAGCTGAACCATCTTTTGGAAAGGAGGAATGCTGCATTTTTCCCGAAATACAGCCTTCACATACATGTTTACGGGCTGCCTCCAGTTTGGGCAAAGACGAAACCATTTCAGATTTCTATAAGCATAGCAAAGTAGCAAAATTTAGATGACCAAAGCATGCATGCCAAAGCTTTGCATCTGACATAGCATTAGAATCATGTACTGCATATGCTGAATCATTCACAAATCTTTCATAGTCTATGAGCTCATACAACCCACGACATAAAATGCCAAAAACAATAATGAGGTCGCCATTTGACAGATCATGAACTGTACATCTATCATTAACAAATTTCACGACCAAGGCAATCTTGGCTAATGTAGAAACTGATAACAGATTCTTCTTGATCCTTGGCATAAATAAAGCATCTGATAATGTAAAAGAACTACCACCAATAGTAGTCAGAATGATCTTATCAACTCCCATAATAGGATAAGAGGAGTTGTTGGCACATGTAACAATATTGCCTTTAGGGGCAGGCTCGAGTGAAGAGAAGAAATTGCGTTACGAGGTAATATTTTTGGTCGCCCCACAATTAAAGTACCAAAGATCTGGGTGTACTACAAACATGAACTGCTCATGAGAAGATGGGTCAAAACTATAAAAAGTAGTAAACGCCCATTCTTCATTCTTCACAGGATTAGTAGACTCATTTTTTGGTGTAGAGGCCTCTACAACAACCATTCCAAACTCTTTCTTCTTTTGCCTCTTTAGCAACCAGTTTTGGACAGCTCTTAATGACATGATCATTTTCTTTATAGTATTTGCAAAACAATTTTTGCTTTTATTATTTCTTTTCATCTTTGTCTTCCTTTTTCAATTGTGCAGATTTAGCAGATTTTTCCTTACTAGTAAAAGAGTTCCATTTTCCTTTGCCCTTCTGACTAGCTAGGAAAGTTTGATCTACAACACACATGATAGACCTGTTTTGCCTAGACTGATCTTCCTATAGCAGAACAGAAACTAACTCTTCAAATGTCAATGCATTTGGATTGCCTTTCATCATCAAACGAAGAGTAGAAGCAAAACTTTGATATGAGTCAGGAAGACCATTCAGAACAGTCTACACAAGTGAACTTTCAGGAAGGACTTCATCAGTAGAAATCAACTGTTCCTTCAAATCCTTGATCTTTGTCAGAAAATTGTCCATAGAATCACCTTCATTCATGTGCTCACTCTCCAACTATTTTCAAAGGTAAGCAACATGAGCCTCATTCCTAGCCTGGTACAATGTGCTAAGTGTATCCCAAGCATTCTTAGCTATTCTGCAATAGCGAATGTGAGGAATAATGGCATGTTTGATAGACAAAGCTATGAATGCATGTGTCTGAGCATCTCTACTATCCCAACAAATTTGCTCTACAGTACGTGCAACAGAAACAGCAGCATGAACAGGAATTTGAAGAATATCATCATCTTTGACACCATCTACATCAGCTTTAGTACTTGTATTTGCAGTACCTATGTTCAAAGGTTTTATAGGATATTTTTCGACACCTTGCACAATATTCCACAATACTTTGTGACCACTACATGATGCATCGTATAAGCCCACAATGGATAATTGGTACAATCCACTTTTCCTCAATACCCAGCATACGAAATACATCACTCCTTTCAGCCATGGTCACTGACTGAAATACCTTGATGCAGAAAATGATTGTACCAAAAAAGTTGAATGGAACTACCCAAACGAGTTCTACTAGACCTGTAGTAGACTTCGAGACGCTTATATTGAGGAATCGAAACCTGTATATATCTTTGGCACAAAAAGTTGAAATAGCCTACACAAGGTATGTAGCTCATTGAATCATCATTTTCCATTCATCTATTCAAAGCCCACTTACCTCATTTACAGTAACATTCTAAGCATATAATGGTCCATTCATGGAGTCCAATATCTTTCCATTCTTCAGAAGATACTCTTCAATATACATGGATATGTCACTTAGTTGGATCTTTTTCTGAGCCATCTTCTTGGTTCAAAGGGGGTTGTCATGGTCGTATAGGCATATATGAAGACTTTGTACATTTCGTGGAGGACTACTACCATGTGATTATGATTTTATGTTTCATATGTTACATTTCATTCTTGCATGGGCTACTTCTTGGCAATAAACATCTCATGATGGATATTGTCAAAGCGTTGGAGGTTCCCACATACCACATGGAAGCATCGTATCTATCTCGCATGGAGGTGATCTCATCTACTGAGAGATTTTTTCGTTCTTGTACCTCATTGGTGGCCTATCTATGGAGAACAAACATGATCCATCTCGTGGATCTCTTATGGAGTACCTCATGATCACACATGGTCGATCCCACTTGGAAGCTATAGATTTCTACATGGATACTTTCTTTTTGGTACTCGCATTGTTGGTGCTACACTCATGCTTGAAATTTCTCTCATACCCTTAGAAGCTCCATACTCTACAAAGCGGAGTTACAGAGGGGGTGTTGAATATGAGAGGGCATCTCCATTTTGTATCTAGGAGATACTCCATTTCTTTTTCATATTGTATCTCATTGTATTTGGGTACCTTTCCATTTTCTTCTACCATTGTGTTCATTCTCCTTCAAAGGGAATTATCCCACATATGATGTACTTTGGAGAGCGCCCTCCATTTCTATATAAGGAGGAACTCTTCCCTAATTTGTACTTTCTTAGAATCTTTAGGAGCCTACTCCATGCTCTTGACAAGCTCACTCTAATCCATGTGAGTTTTCCCATTTCATGGTATACTCATTTTTGAGTCTCACACTCTTTCATTTTGTTAGTCATTAGGGGAAAAAATGGACCCTCTTTGGGCCTTGTAAGGATCCCTAATTTTTAGGGATTAAAATTAATCTTTTGGATTAAGAAGGGGATAATGAAAACCACTAGTGGTATTCTATACATACTCATTTTGCACCTTTGGATCTTATTTCATGAATGGCTATGATAAAATATACACTCGCAAAAAAAGACAAAATAGGCTCAGTCGTGGGAGTTTGGAAAAGGAAGAGAGAGAGTGATTTGACTTTAGGATGCATATGCACCCTTAGATGGGTCTAGATTTAATGGTATAAAACACATGGCGCATTTTTTCGAGTTCTTGGGTCATGGTTAACGTTGGATCTCCATGGAAATGAATGGTAAGGATGTAAGACATACACTATCACAAAAGGACAAAATAAGCTCAGTCATGGGAGATTGGAAAAGGTAGAGAGAGAGTGCCTTGTTCTTTGGAACTAATATTAACCTTTAGATGAAGTTTACATCAAACGACAGAGAGCAAAATGCACCTTTTTTGAAATGAAGGCTGATATGAGATGTTGGATATCCAAGGGAATCCAATGGATTAGATTGAAATGCGCCATTAGCTCTAATGGTTGCTTAATAGCCATCCGATCATCAATAGATCTAAAGGTGCAAGATTGAAGGCACCTTCAAAGGGGCAATTCAAACTCATCCATCGGATTCAAAGAGAGATTGACGGCTCAAATTACAACGCGCACTTTTCTTTTGCTCTCCTATACCAGATACTTCGAAAAACTACCATCTCATAGTGGTTTTGATCCCTTTGACTTAGAAAAAACAAGGGAAGCCTACTACCTAGCCTAGTAGTTTAAGGGACTAGAGTGTGGCCACTACTCTCTTCTCATTGGTGGATCACTAATCAGGCCTTAATCTAAAAGGCCCAAGGAGGGTTCATTTTTTCCCGTAATGTACACTCTTTTTTCCATGTTTCTTCCATGCGTGTACTCTTTACACTATGCAATCAGAATCTGATGTTATTATGAAAAATGGTACGTTGTCTTTATGTGATTTGCCTCTAGGAAAAAAAGCTAATGGCACTAAATGGGTATACAAGGATAGGCTTGTTGCAAAAGGTTATGCTCAAGAGACCTTGCAAAAGGTTATGCTCAAGAGACAAGCATTAATTCTTATGAGATCGAGGATCAAAAGTCGTTGACTACTTCCTATTGAAGTGCTAGAGAGCTTTCTTGACATGTAAAATCTTGCCCGATTGATGTGAAAACCTTTTTTAGCTCAGCTTGGAAGATAAGCTTAAAATCGAAACCAAGAGACCTCTGAGCACAAAATTGTGGCTCTCGGAAGAGGTGGGTGTGGGTGTTGGTAGCTAAAATGATAAGAAGTGATGAGAGGGTCTCTTTAGCAAGTTCAAATTTGCATTACTAGAAGGTCTTGACCTATGAATATTGACCCATGCTATAGTCCATAGACAATATTAGTACACCTAGATATGAATGGTTGCTAAAAATACCCTTTAATTGCCTACCAAATCTTTGCCAAAAGTGGTGAAAAAAGTAAAATAGGCATCCATGAAAGCCATGAAAGCTCACAAATGTTTTAAAGTGCAGATATTTTTCTAGTTTCTTTATCCCACATAGAGTAATAACGTGCCAAATTTGAGCCTAGATAAGCAACTTGAGAGAGAGCCATTAACATCTTGAGGAAGAGGGTGAAGAAGAGGAAGTTGGAGCTCCTTGAATCCACTCGTGACGGCCTTTAATGCTATGTTTCGAAAATTCTCTACCTTGTGTCTCTTCTATAGTGGCATGCATGCATGGCTCTCCTACCCTAATACTGAATGTTGTGAAATTCAAATAATTCCCAAACAAGATTGGTTTGGTTATGAAATTTGTTGATGATAGATGTATGATTCATGATCTGTGAAATGGCTATGTGATTTTTGCTTCTAGCATTTTATGTCATGGACTGTATAAGCTCATAGACTATGAAAATCCTATTAATGATTCAACATGTGTAGTACATAATTCTCATTCTATGTGAGATGCATAGCTTTGGCATGCATGCTTTGGTCATCTGAATTTTGCTAGTTTGCTATGCCTGCGGAAATCTGAAATGGTGTCCTCTTTGCCCAAGCTTGAGGCAACTAGTAAACATGTCTGTGAAGGCCGTATTTTGGGCAAAATGCAGCATTCCTCCTTTCCAAAGTATGGTTTAGTTGGGGCTACTAAAAAATTGCATCTTATTCATAGTGATGTTTGTGGTCCTACGCAGACACCCTCTCTTGGAAACTATCTTTATTTTATGACTTTCATTGATGATTTTTCTAGGCATGCATAGGTATATCGATGGAAAGCAAAGCCCGAAGTGTTTATGTGCTTCAAAAAATTTTTGGTTTTGGGGAAAAATCTATCAACATGTAAAATGGACACCCTCCATTCTAATCGGGGGGATAGATGTCTTCTGATTTTAATGCATTTTTGGTTGAACATGGGATAAAACACCAGTGTATGGTGCCATATACACTTCAACAGAATGGAGTTGTTGAACGAAAGAATAGGTCATTCATGGAGATGGCGAGGTGCATGGTCAAAATTTAGACTTTACCACATAGTTTCTAGCTTGAGGTTGTTATGTGTGCAGCATATGTACTTAACAGGTGTCCCACTAAAGCACTGCAGTCTATCACTCCATATGAGTCTTGGCATGGTCATAAGCCATCTGTTGCTCATCAATGTGTTTTCGGGTGTTTGGCATATGCATTAGTGCCTGAACAACAACATAGAAAACTAGATGATAAATTAGTGAAATGTATTTTTGTTGGGTATAGTTCTAAATTCAAAGGCTATCCTCTCTATTATCCACATACTAAATGCATTTTGGTTAGCCGTGATGTTTTTTTTGTGGAAGATGCTATTCAGCCATTACTTTCATGTACTAAGGAGACATCAGTTAGCTCCAAAGATATGTATGAAACTTTGCTACCTCTTTTTATAGGTGGAGAGTCTAGCGCTGGTCCTAATGAGGAAACTTCTGAGCCTTTACAGGTTTGATGTGATTATTCAAATTATTCTAGTTCTGATTTAGATTTACACTTGTTGATGAGAGAGCTCACATTGAGGAGGCAAAAACTATGCCAAAGTGGCTAGTACAGAATTCATGTGATAGCAAATTAGATGCATCTCTATCATATCATACTCTTTCTGGATCTCATAGTGCTTTTTTTGCATTAGATAGCTAAGCTATGACTGCCTCTAGTCTCTATGATAAGAATCATCTTGTTTCATTTGATGACGCACAAAGTTCAAAAAATTGGATGGCTGCTATGCAATATGAATTATAATGAAGAATGGTACCTAGACTTTATGTGACTTGCCTTCTAGCAAGAAGGCCATTGGTACTAAGTGGATATACAAGCTAAAGCGTAAGCCTGGTGGATTAGCGACAGGAATAAGGTAAGGTTTTTTGCAAAGGGTTATGCACAGGAAAGAGACATTGATTTTGATGAAACCATTGCACCTACATGCCGAATGACTACAGTTCATTGCATCTATGCATTTGCAGCTCATCATGGTTGGAATGTATATCACTTGGACATTAAAACTTCATTTCTAAATGGTATTTTGCATGAAGAAGTGTATGTTTTTGAGCCCTGTGGCTCTGTGCAAAAAGCGCATGAAAACCAAGTATGCAAGCTGAAGAAGGCATTATATGGTTTAAGGTAAGCACCACATGCTTGGTATGAAAAGATACATGCCTACCTAATTGCACATGGTTTTGAAAATAGTCCAACTGAGAGCACCTTATATGTTAAGCGTGCAAATGATGTGCGTTTGATCATTGTTGTGTATGTTGATGACATGCTGCTCAGTAGTCCTCATGAGAAGCATATTGCTGATTTGATGGCTGATTTTCATGCCTCATTTCAGATGTCTAATTTGGGGCATCTACATCATTATTTGGGCATTCAATTTATGCAAGTTGATGGCAGAATAGCTTTGTGTTAAACAAAATATATTGACACATTATTGCAGCGTTTTTTCCTTGAAGACTGCAAACCTATTGCCACTCCTATGGAGACAAGCCTACGATTGAGTCTTCATGATGCGAAAGATATATTTGATGCTCTTCTCTATCAACAGGCTATTGGTTGCCTGATTTACTTTTGCATTACTCAGCGAGATATTTAGTTTGTTGTGCCACAGGTGAGCAAGTTTATACATTGCCCAAGTGTCAAGCATTGATAGGCGATTAAGCACATCTTTCACTACTTGACCGGTACCGATCTACTTTGATTGTTTTATCCCAAGGGGGGATCACTACTGCCACATTTAGATGTTTTTTATGACTCTAATTGGGTTGGTTGCTATTACACTCGTGTGTCCACTAGTGGCTTTTGTTTCATGCTTGGTAGCTCATGTATACCTTGCTTGAGCAAGAAGCAGCATACTATGGCCACTTGTAGTTGTGAGGCTGAGTATAGGGCAACTTTCACAGCGAATGTTGAAAGTGTGTGGCTTAGGTGCCTTATCATTGATTTGGGTGTTGGTCAATCTTTTGCCACCACCATCTTCATTGGCAATCAGAGCACATTCGCAATTGTGAGGAATCGTGTGTTCCATGCTTGCACTAAGCACATTGAGGTGCAATATCATTATGTCAAGGAGAGGTTCTCTATTGGAAAGATCAGCTTGGCATATGTGCCCATGCAGGAGAACATTGAAGACCTTTTCATGAAGGTTCTCCCTCGGGACAAGCTTGAAGCTTTCTTCAAAGATTTGGGCTTACGTGGATTGATTCCACATAGCTTGGCACTTCCTTATACATGAGTGTCAGATCCTTGTTCACCGCATCACTCCCAAGGGGTATTAATTGATATATTTAGGTAGTGATGTGTGTGAACACACTAGGATTGCCAGGGTACTTTTTCCCTCTTTAGGAGGTTTTTTTCCCCCGGTTTTGTATATACGCCTATAACCCTAACATGTCACTCATTTTTGAACATTCTAGTGGTAAGAAATTTAGTATTATGTGTTCTTGTCACTTACTTTTGTATATACTAGTCATAATAAATATATTATTGTGTGTTGTGGTCCAAGCTTCTTCTTCTTCCTTGTGCTATTTGTGTGCTTCTGTAGACTTGAAACTCCAACATGAATAAGTCCTATGTTATAGATTTTAAGTTTATGAAAAGAGTAAATAGTAAGACCACGCTTCGAAATGAAAAGAAAAAGAAGAGAGATTCTTGAACAGAGTGTCAATGAACTATGCGATCCTTGCATTGTAAGACCTCACTTTTTCTGAGAGAACTGGATGCGTAAAATGTCCGTATGTTTCGTATTTGTTCTTAAGAAGAAAAATTCAAAGAACAATTTCACAAAATGACAAAAAGAGGAGTTAAAACGTGCAGCCATTGAACACTCTATCATTCTTGGATTCGCTCATGCCAGATGTTGATACAGATTTGTCAGGACATGTTGGTCTTGAAGATGGCGATACATGAACGATAGCCCGAAAAAGGTGCAACTCAATTTAGACTATCCTATGGCCCATACAATGACCAACAACCCAAAGGAAGCGTGTAAGTCAAGATCACTGCCTCAAGAAGTGAAAGCCCAACAAATGGACCTACTATGCACAGATAGATGCTATCTTATATACATGGTATGATCATTTTGATTATTATGGTTAGTATTATAAATTCATAGATATACACATGCGTTTTGTGGTTATATATATATATATATATATATATATATATATATATATATATATATATATATATATATATATATATATATATATATATATATGTATGTAAAACAAAGGTTGGGTTCTTTCAAGTTATGGTTATGGTAGTGAATAGTTTTATTGTTTCTATTATGCATGTTGATGGTGGAAATGATCATAGTTATAAGTATGGTAACGGTTATGGTGATGATAGTGATGGTTAAGTTCGCTTGGGTTAGTTGGGTGCATGAGTTCTATGGTTTTAGATTTTACGTTTATGAAAAGAGTAAATAGTAAGACCACGCTTCCAAAGGAAAAGGAAAAGAAAAAGAAAAGAGATTCTTGAAGAGAGTGTCGATGAACGATGCGATTTTGTTTGTTTTTTTTTTTAGAGTACAATGAATTGGAAATACACACTCACACACCCAATCTCTTAAGGTAGAGGCACTCATCATGAGAGACTCATGGACATGTCTAGCCAAACCTTGAAGTGAGGACTTCCTCCCATAGCTTCAAGGTGTTAGCCACTAGACTACGCAGGCTCGAACAACTATGCGATTCTTGCACTGTAAGACCTCTCATTTTCTGAGAGAACTCGATGCGTAAAATGTCTCTATGTTTCCTAAAGGAAAAAAATTATAATAATGAAAAATGCAAAGAACAATTTCACAAAATGACAAAAAGAGGAGTTGAAACGTGCAGCCACGAGACGATTGGGAAGCCCAGAGTATGTATGTACACACGCTGTGAAGCCGGATTAGACGTTTTGGCCTCAATAAGAAATGTGAACATTTTGTCATGTTCATTCCCAATTTCTGTTACTACAAGCAAAGAGCGGCTTCATTTTTGGAGTTCGTGGAGCAGATCGCCGAGGCAGCTGCTGGCGGCACTCTTTGGCTCGAGTGGGATGAGGATAATCGGGAGTCTGGAGATAATCTTGAGTGATCATTCTTACACCGTTTTACTACAACCAGAGCGCACCTGCTTCTTTCAGTTGCGGAATCAGATTTCCGCTGATGTGAGCTGCCAGCAACTTGTCCACGCCACCCAGGAGGCGGCCCCCAACAAAGATGGCGGGAAGCTCGTAGGAGAGCTTATGGTCGGGCACAACTTCCAGGACGCAAGGATTAGCACCTAAGCTGTACAGCAGCTGCGTTACTACATGGCTCATGCAACAGCCTTGACCACAGACAATGACGACTGAGCTCGAGCCTGCGACACTTGAATGCCACTCGTCTCTCGTGAACGCATTGCCTCCTTGAGGTCTTATGGGCCAGGCACCGCCTCCGACGTCGGCAAAGGTCGCAAGCGTGGCGGAGGCCATGCAGCTGGAATCGCTCATCTCTGTGCTGCTGAGGGCCGAATGGTAAGTGACCGACGCGGGCAGTAATGCGTATGGCTGATTGGATCAGAGGACGAAGAGCTGAGGCACCGATTTTCTATGGGAGAATTGAGTGAGGAGTTGAGAGCAAGGCAGCGGGCTTAAATGGGTGGCTAAAGACGGCTGGGCTCGGCACTTGCACTTGGATGCGTTCATCAAAGCTTTTGTGGCTCACTCATCTCTGACGCGTGCACAAATGCTCTCTGTCGTCAAACGGCTGTCTCTCTGACTGTGCAAAGATGACGACGGTAGAGAGAGAGAGAGAGCGAGAGAGAGAGATCCCATGTGTGGCGTAAACTGTGACGCAATCATTCTCTCGAGGAACAACACTTCCGCAAAGTCCCGCTTCGTATTAAACAAAGGACTTACAATTCAAAGAACAAGGAAAGAATGACGATAACGATAATCGTCATTCAAACTTCGAGATGGTCACTCAATATTGATGGTCACTCAAATATTGAGTCGTAATGCACAATCTTTTGTCTTTTCAAGTAGCTTCCTCGTGCATCCTTTCTCTTCTCTTGACATGCCCAATCTTCTTTTTATTTATTATCATCAATTCACATACTAACATAAATTTTTATTTTATTATCATCAACTCACATACTAACATAAGTGCAGAACACTACTTCTATGGCTCAATTCACATTAAGCAGAGCCCTATCCTAGTGGAACATGTGCTCCAATGATAAGTTTACATGTGGATTCACGTGGAGAGTGTGATGCACATAGGACGGGGTCCTAATGTTATGAAGTGACCCGGAGGTATCCCCGAGATGGCCTCATGAGAGGGTAAGTGGAAGCATAAGACAAGATGAGGTCTTTTGGATTTGTGTAGAAGTGTCTTATATGGATCTTAGACTTATTCACATTCCGTCTCGAGGTGTGCCTTGAGGTGCCAACCAAATGCCATCCTAACATAGCCTGCATAGGTAGCAACTAGAATTAATGTTTTCCACTGTTTCAGGTCATAGGTCCCATCCTCGTGGAGAGGAGGCGATATGCGACACCCAAGCGCTCGTAGAGAGGTTGGGGAAGCATTCTTGTTATCCGGCATCTACTTGAATCAAGGAGCGAATGAGAGATTGATGTTGAATTCAAGGAAAAATGGCTCAACACATATGCTTCATAGTGCATTGTCGCCACGGGGTCACGAGGACTCCACTCCACATCCACAACATGGGAGAAGGTCAAGATCGGGCTTAGGAGCCTTAGTGTTTGTTTTCGCCATCACCACCTAGGTGCTCACCTTCGGAGCACGCCATTCACTCCTCCTAGGAAGAATTTGCATCCTTGCAAATTGAATTGCCGGTGCATACTAACTTACACATCTAGCATCAATGCTGGGCCTAGCCAGTAACCTATTGATTATAGGACCCTTCCACTAAGGAATAAAATATTCTCCCACCTCCAAAATTTTCTAACTTTGGAGGAGAAATTCCTATCAGTGACCCCCTTAAGAATCACACTGATAGGATCCATGGAAAATCACATTGGGAGAGATGTCTCCAATCACACCTAACTTATCAACAGCCCTTCATATGTGTATGCAACACTTTCCCTTTCCAAGAAAAGTTCAATTTATGCAACCACAAAAAAAGATATGGTTCAACCTTTACTTGGCCCAAAACATGCCACTTTGTATTGACCTACCAATGTGGACCATTGACCAATTGTATACAAATAATGCTAGGTGGCCTCATAAACTAAGTAGTTCCCTAGCAGTCCCAAACCACCAGGAGTGGTACTTAAAGTCCAAATGGTTGATATCACCTGGAAGTGTATCAAAGATTCTTAGCTTTAGAATCTAAAAGACATTAGTATATGCTTGGACTTGAGTAGGGGAAAGATCTCTTAAAAAACTATGAATAAGCAAAAAAGCTTTTGATAGTTCAAGAGATCTTAAAGATAAAGACAAAGTCTTTATTATTATTGCATGATCAACAAGAATTGATTAATCTTGGCCATGGTTGTCCAAGAATTGCGGTTGGAACTAGTATGAAATTTTCCCCAGTATTGGCAATCAAAATAGTAAGCTGTTCCAAGTTTGAACAGAGTAGATGTTCGTGTCGACGGTAATTAAGTCTGTGGAAGGTAAAACATAATGTTTATCTATCCTTAAAGGGATTTTTGGTACAAATCTAAAGAGCATAAGTGGATGCTTAAGACTTAAGCAGTAGAGAGATTCCTTTATAAAGTCCCCGGGTTAGGTACCTAAAGCATCCGTAAGAAAGGAATCTAAAGATAAGAAGTCAACAGCTCTTGTCACTACAAATTAGTCAAGGATAAACCAATTGAACTTGACAATTCAAGTACTTGGAAAGAAGAATTGATATTTTGTCAAGAGATGTTTAGACTTTAGGATAATATTCAGTCACACGTCAATGTGAATATAAAATAGGGTGGTATGGGACATCAAATTTTATACTCAGATTGATGTAGGAAAGATGGTATGGGACATTGGACCGTGGGATGATAATTTTCTTTTAGTCTTAGTTTGGATCTTAAATGTAAAATTCAAAGAAGGAGTTTAATTCAAGAAGGATGAAAATAATATCTCAAGATACTTCAAGATAACTTCAAGTTCAAGGAAATTGAAGATATGAAGTAAGTAACTTCCAAGATCTTCTTAGAACATTTCAAGCCTAAGTGTTATCGATCAAAAATATTTAATAAATTTCTGAAAAAGTTGGACTTTGAGTTGATCTTTTGAACCAAGGATTTGATTGACTAAGTCAAGCATCAAGGTCCTAGTATAACTTGGTAAATTCACTCTTTTGACTCAAAGAAATGCACAAGAATTGCATTCCCAGTAAGGAGTCGGAAAGACTGAATATGACATGAACTTAGTCTCGAGCAAAGCATTATTTGAATACAAAACTCATCAACTGAACCTCAATGGGTCAACACACTAAAGTTCGTGACCACACTAGTATCTTGTGGTTGGATGATGTTTTTGAGTTGCTCCGAATCTTTTTAAGAATCCAGCTTATTTCCCTTAAAGATAAAGAAAATGCTTCAATCCCTGTTGAAATAGATCTTTGAGAAGCTAAAGTCTTGAGTCATCTAGACTTTGACTCATAGCAAGTTAACATGTCTTCGAAGTATGAATTGGTTGTATAGAGTTTTAGTTATTTCTTTCCGCTTTCCAAATCTTTTGGAATTGGCTCAGATATGGTATCTGATTCCTTTTGCAAAAGAACACGGTTAGCAGGTAGAACTATATAACTATATTGAACATCCTCGATAGATGTTATGTACAAGAATCTTTTCAATCTTCAAAAAGATAAAAATTCTAAGTGGACTTATTTCTTTGAATCTGCTTCCATGTATAGCATAAATGATTTCCTAGAGTCCAGTATACTCTGGAATAGAGAAGTTAGGAATGGCTCAATAGATTGACAATTCCCAAGAACTTTTAGCTCAAGTCTTTGAGAAAAGAGTCCCAAGTTGGACAATTTTCATTGTGAATTTGAATTGGTCAAGTTAGTATGGTTGACTCAACAAAAATGTAAACTTTCTCCTACAATTTACATAGGATTCTTTAACCCATTTGGACAAAGTAATCCTCTAGTCGGGTGAAAAAAATCAAGTAACTGTTGGATCAGATTTAACCATTGTACAGACATCCAAGTTAGATGTTTGGGACAACCACACTTCAAATTCTCCAAAATAAAATTCAAGTGAATCAAGAGTTCTCAAAGGCTTGCAAGGGATAAGAATCCCCCCGTCATTACTAAGTCCATGTACCAGTCATGCCCAAAAATGGACTAGTAATTTGAATCCACCTAGTTCATATGTTTGTGCCTAGATTGCACATCCAGAAACTCTGAATTGGCCAAGAATTTGTTTAAATCCACCCTTATTATTCTTTCACTAGTTTGTACTTTGTCCAGTTCATCAAAGTGCAAAATGAGATAGTGATTTGAATCATTTGGGCAGGGACACCACCACAGAGATGAGACATGTTCTTCCAGTTTTAGAACATGAGGCTCGAGGGTTGCCTACAGTATGTATATAGCTCTATTTTTTAGGATAAACATCTTTTCCAAGGGGGAAAGAGCTTAATAAATTAAGTCTATGATCTAAGGGTCTGGTCGGTTTAGATAGATCTGAAATCGGACACCGTTTGGTCACACGTCTGTAGGACCAAAGATCTCAAGAATAGACTCAAGGATAAGTTCATGTGCTCTCATATTCAAGTAATCCACTTAGCCTAGTGGTTAAGTCTCATGGTTGTGAAGGAGGAGGTCTTGGGTTCAACTCCCATGGGGAGCATGGGGAGAGAGTTTTACCCAAGGTGCTCTAGAGCCTTCTAACTCAAGTTAATGTGAGTTAACTTGAGTCCAGTGGACGTAACTCAAGAGGTGAGTACACCAACCACTAGTAGACTCTAGTGGAAGGTAAGAAAGGAGTGGAGGAGATTGCACATGCACTTGTGGACTCTAGTTACATTTGTGGTCCTCGTTGATTCGAGCATCTATATATACATGCATAAGGTTGGGAGGAGATTCATCTCTCTAGCACTTGGTGGTCGTAGTTGTTAGTTTCTTACAGGGCCCTTCTTCAAACCATACAAATCTCTTTTGAGCTTACACACACAATCTTATCCATTTGGATCTTTGAAACCCTTTGCTTGTTCCATGTATACTTCATCTCCACTATATCCATTTAGAAAGGCATTTTCAACATCCAATTGTGATAGCTTCCATCCTTTGAAAGATGCAATAGCTATTGGTGTTCTAATGGTACAAATTTTAGCTGCTTGACTATAAGTTTCACCATAATCCACACCTTGTGTCTGAGCATATCCTTTGACTAGTAGTCTAGCTTTATATCTAGACACCTTTCCACCTGCAAACCTTTTTGTTTTATACACCCATCTACATCCAATTACCTTTTGATTTATTGTTCTAGGTACCAAGTCCCATGTATCATTCTCAAGTAGAGCATCATGCTCTTCCTTCATTTCTTTTTCCCAGTTGTCTTTACCTTTAGCTTCTATATATGTTGATGGATCTTCATCTATTTTCAATATGTATGCATAATCCTTAGCTGTGATGTAAGATGTGTCATAGGTATACCTTATAGGTTGCTTTATTTCTCTTGATGACCTTCTTATCTGTGCACTTCTTGAAGTCTCTACCTCATCATGCTCTCAATCAGATCTTGATCTATCTTCATCTCCATCTTTGTCGTCATTTTCATCTTCATATATTTGCATCTTTGATGTTCCTTTCCTTGTCTTCATGAACTCTTCAAAATCTCCATGAATATTATTTGTACCTATATACCATGTATTTTTTTCATCAAATGTCTCATCTTTAGAAACAATAAATTATTTCCTAGATGGACTCCAGAACTTGTAACTCATTTTTCTATCATCATATCCTATGAAGACATACTTCTCTACTTTAGGTTCTAGATTATATCTCAATTGAGATGGAACATAAGCATATGCCAAACATATTTTGCAATAATCAAGATTAGGTTCCTTATTTCACCATGCTTCATAAGGCTTCATATCATCCAAATCTTTATGATATTACCTATTTACAAGATAGGTTGCTATGTTAATAGCTTCTATCCACAATTGATTAGGGAAATTCTTCTCCTTTGTCATGGATCTAGCAAATTCCACGTGTTCTATTCCTTCTTTTTGCAACTCCATTTTTTTAGGAGAATACCTGCAAGTTACTTCTATTTTTATACCTACATTCCACAAGTAATCATTAAATTCTTTGGAGAAATACTCTCCCCCTCCATGTGACCTCAATCTCTTGAGTTTTTTTCCTATAATCCTTTTCTGCATATGCACAATAATGCTTAAATGTATTAAACACTTCAGATTTGTCCCTGATCACATAGAGTGTGATCCATCTTGTTGCATCATATACAAACAAAACAAAATATCTGGATCCATTGACACTATAATCCTTTGAGGGACCCCACACATCTATGTGAATTCATTCAAGATTCTTTGTATGCATAAATCCTTCCTTGTTATATGATTGTTTGTGTGTTTTACCTAGTTGACAAGCCTCACACTTGTATGTCATATGTTGACCTTGAATATTGGGTAGACCTAGCATTGATCCATTCTTTGCCATGTCTTTTAGACCTCTCTCATTGAAATGAACCAATCTTTTATGCCATAGGTACAACTCAGTCATCTTTTGATTTCCATATCTGAACAAGGCATGTCCTACATTACCTTGTACCTTCATAGGAAAACATTTTCCTCCTTTTTGACCTACAACAATACTCTTACATCCTTGGTTTGGATCTTCAACATAAACTCCATCATTAGTGAATCTGATTTCATACACTTTCGCAACAATTTGTCCTACACTGATTAAATTCTTTGGAATTGTAGGAACATAAAGTACCTTACTCAGAAGTGTACTTCCATTCTTTGTCTTTATTGATCCAATCCTCCACACTTTATGTTTGGTATTGTCTCCTGTTTGAACTTTGTGTCCATTTACCTTTTCTTCCATGTTGGTCATCAAGGCAATATTGTCACTTAGGTGATTGCTACACGCTGAGTTAATGTAGAATAATCTTTGGCCTTCAATTTTTGCTTTGTGGGTAGCATTCATGATTAGAGTTGAATCCTCGTTTTGATATGATGCATAATTGTAGTAGGTGTTGTTAAAGGATTGATTTAGAAAGTTTTTTCCACCTCTCCCATATGTATTTTGACCACCTCTACCTCTGAAATTACCTCTTTGGTTTCTTCATCTTCTACCTCTTTGATTGTAGTTCTCATTGTAATTGCCATTGTTCTCATTATTGTGACAACATTCATTTGCCAAGTGATTTGTTTTACCACAAATCCAACAAGCTCTACTGTTTTCTTTATTCTTTCCACCTCTTCCTCCACCTTTGCTATTTCCTTTACCTTTAATAAAGTTAGCTTGATTCAAGGTGCCTATTCATCATTTGATTGTTGCTTACCTTTAGCGTTCTTCTTCTTGTCCGTTGAATACATAACCTGAACTGAACTTTTCTCATTCTCTCCTTTAATATCTTGCTCAAATGTTAGCATGTGCCCTTACAATTTATTTATATCTGGAGTGAAATGATCTAATAATAATTGAGTTGACAATATGATACACTTCCACCTTTCATCTCCTCTTAATCCTCTAAGGATCTGTCTAACCATTTATATTCTTCAATATCTTCATCAACTGCACCTAAGCTTTCCCCAATTTTGCACCTAAAGAAACTCTCAGAAAATCCATGCAAAGATCCCAAGAAGAAACTTTTAAGGGTCCAAAATAATGTTAACATTAAGTATCTTCACTCCTATAATATCCAAGCAACTAGGGTTTAGAGGTAGGAAAACTTATGAGTTAATCAAGCCTTGGGGGGAACACTACTAGCTTGTGAGAAGTAACTAGTAATTTGTCTTCCTTGATCATTGAACTCATTCCTTGTGCATAGCCAATGGTTGCAAAGGTGAATTTGGTGACTCCATTGACAAAGTATGCCAAGGTCTATGCCTTGGTTGCCACCTTGGTTGTTGCCTTGGTCTTAAGCCTTGGAGAAAGCCACTTTTCAAGGTACAAAGTGACAAGAAGGAGTGGTGCATGTTCTACATGCACAAAGAAAAACACTTTGCTGCAAACTACTCTCATAATAGTGAAGTCGTGTGTTGGAAATGTGCCATGGTGAATTCCCCTTCAAGTGAGCTTCACAATGATGCTCTCATAGTGGAAAATCAATCTCTAAACAATACATATAGTACTCTGCATAGACCTCTAACATATGAAGTAAGCAATACATAGAGACATCGAGCACAAATTTTCTAGGTTTTACAAATGCAATTGAACTTAAAATATAAGGCTAACCAAACCACTATATGTTTTATTGAATAACATATACAAAAGTTTCTGAAAATCATTTGGCCTTTCACATGTACATTAACAATAACACCAAAACATTTGGGAAGAAGTGAAGATGAGGTATTTCAAAATCATGCCAGCTAAGTATTTGGAAATTCATTTTCAAAATGATACTTAAGCATAAAATACTTGATGTAGAATTCAAGTCAAGTAATGAGTGTTCTTTCTTATTAAAAAGATAATCCAAACAAGGAAATATGTTAGGAAGTTTCCTTTCAGTATTTGAATAGATTCCATTGCTATATTGATGGTAAGGAACTAATGTATACATGAAATAGATAGTACCCAAATATTTTTAAGTCCTTTAAGGTTCTTTGAAAAGTTTTTTGGGGCCAAACATATTTGACAAAACATATGCCCAAGATCTTTTATACATTAGAATAGAGAGCATATAATATTCAATGCTAACTCTGAACGTACTTATAGAAGATCGAGGAAAACTTCCAAAGAAAATTTCTTAAGAAAAACCACAAGATATTCTACTCTTTGTTGTGTGATTGCACATCCATCCTAACTAGGACGATTCCCCAAGATAGTTTCAAACGTTTCATGAATACCTTCACATATAATACTCTCTTAAATACATCAAAGAGAATGATGGAAATAAAAATATGTGCACTTTAATTTAAACATAGTTGATTCAATAATTTTTGTTATATCTTTACTTTCAAGTACAGGAAAGGTGCAAAGTACTCAAAGGTATCATGAAACTTTGAAAACACCTTCCTCGTAGAGAACCTTCCAAGCTATTTTATGGATTCATTCATTCAAAAGACTTGCATCTCAAGATGAAACCCAAGACAAGTTATCTTTAGGACATGCAATACTTCCTAATGGAAGCAACTTAAATCTCTAAAAGTACAAAAATTAAATAAAAATGTTTTCTGATTACAATCAAGATTCTATCATAGTTTATACTCTTATGCAAAAACCACTTCTAACATGAACATATACTTTGGGACTATAGAAAATCTCCAAGTGTCAGATCTTTATTGATTCATGAGCTTTCCCAAAAATAAGTAGAAGCTCATAAATGTATTAGGATAAGTGGAAAAGCATATCCTTAAAGAAGATGTTTACTTAAAAACATACTTTATCACATAAGTCATACCTCATTAATATTTTCTAGTATATCTTCTTAAAAATATTATTTTCAAGGTTCACACGAACATAAGAGTTAATTAAGATAAGAGTATTGGATAAACAACATAAGTTGTAGCATATGTCTATGGAGCTTTGAATGAAGCTATATACTTTCTAGTTTTTGTGGATGAAAACTCTTTGAAAAAAGGAAGGAAACACTACAAGGAATACGGTCGCATAACGATGGTTAAGGCGACATAATTTGATCACTATAAAATTGCAAAAAGCGTCGAGCGTGGACCCTCAGTTACATGACGAGCAAAACAACATTTTTATCGACGTGTGGCACGACGGGATGTGTGATGCTTGCAGTGAGCTATGCTAAAGCGACGACTTAAAAAAGCATCGCATAAGCGATGCTTTTTTGCATCACATAAGCAACAGTAAATAATGTCGCTTATGCGATGCCAATTGTAGTGCTTTTTATGACGCTTTACCATCGCTTACACGACCGCTTTTTTGACAAAAAAAATTAAAACACTGGAGGCTCTTCGATCGGCATCTTCACACATCTGATCGAAGAGCTCTCCAACATTCACAATTGTGCTCTTACGAGTTGAAACAATCGCTTGCAGAATTGTTGTTTTGTCTAATCTCTATCTTATTGTCTCTCTCTGTCTTTGTTTATCTCTTTCTACCTCTTTCTCTCTTTGAATTATCTCTCCTCTCTCTCTCTCTCTCTCTCTCTCTCTCTTTATTGCAGGTTATTCAAGAAGCTAACCAAGAAAAAAATATGGCTAACTATTGTAAATACAATTTCCATTCTTTGTATATCATTTGAATTGTGTTATTTTCATTAGTTAGCATACTCACACTTATTGATATGCACATATACACTTATACATGATGAAGATGCACGTTCACACATATACATATATACACATGCACATACACACACATATACATGTGCACATACACTTACACATACATGCACAAACATTTCTACAACCACATAAAAAGACTTGCATGCATGCATTAGTGCATATATATACACACATTAACATATACTTAAGTACATGTATATGCACATCCACATGAATGCACATTCACATGCATGCACATGGCTGCAAATGGAAATGCATCCACACGCACACGCATGTTTCATACATATACACATGCATATACATACACTTGTATATGTTTATACACATACACATACATATGCACATATGTATATATACACATATATACACATATATATGCACATACATACACACACATATACACATGCACATACATACATATACACATATACATGCACATACACACATATACACATACACTTACACATATACATGCACATACATATACACACACATACACATGCACATGCACATATACACACAGATACACTTACACATGCACATGCACATGCACATACATACATATACACACACATACACATGCACATGCACATACACATCCGTACACATATACACTTACACATGCACATACATGCATATACACATATACATATCTACATACATTCATATATACACACATATACATGCACATACGTACACACACATATTACACACATATACATGCACATAGGTACACACATATGCATGAATTATATAAATAAAGTACTAAAACATGTGCTTAATATAAACAATAATAACAATCAATAGAAAAAAACTTTGCATTACTTAATACCATACACACAATTCAAAACATAACTGAAATGAACAATATATAGATAATATATATATATATATATATATATATATATATATATATATGTATGTATCAATGTAAATACATATCCAATGTCATAATCAAGAATCCTAATCATCATCAGCAGCAGCATCACGATCATCCTCATCCTCATCCTCATCCTCATCATCATGATCACCCTGTGACGATCAAGATTGTCCCTCCTGTGTCTGTCTCTCCACCTCATCCATATCTGCCTCTCCATAATACTCTTGTATTACATATAACAAACATAAATAAGTAAAACAATTAAAACATTCATAAAAATAAAATAGTTATATAAAATTTAATAATACTCACAAAGGCATCCGGATGCCATAATCCTTTCGTTGCATTGAAACAAATAAAAAATATTAGTTTCTTGCATTTTACTAAAATAAAAATATACTCACAATAACACATATACTTACAAATGTAGCTACAAAACCATGATGGCCCATTTGGCCTAGGTGCGATGTGTGGCCTGACTCAACTCTCTTCTTTGCAGCAACCTTTTCATTTAAAGAAAAAATAAATACATAAATTAAATGTAAAAAATTACTAAAATATATGAAAATTACAAATATAAACTATTGATTTGTATACCTTCTGCTGAGGAAATGACTCCTAAAGATGTAGCTATCTATTAAAAAACTGCCACGTCTCAGGTGGTATGTTAAGTTGCCTCTTATTTTTTTCCACCATACAATATCTCCTATTAATTTAATCTCAAACAGAAAAAAAGAATGAGAATACATACACATATATACACACACATACACATACACATACCCACATACACATATACATGCAAACATATACACATACATATATGCATACATATACACATATACATACATATAACATAAACACACATATACATATCCACATATATACGTACACACATACACATGCATGCATATACACTCACTCATACAAAATACATCCATTTATCCCACAATAATGTGTATTTGTGTATATGTGAATAAGTGTGTATGTGTAAATGTGTAAATGTGTATATGTGAATATGTGTCTATGTGTAAATATGTATATGTGAATGTCTATGTATGTAAATAATACAATTATTAATATCAAATAACATTATTTGTAGATTCCGGTCAATCAGATGGAATATCAAACTTTTTATTTTACATACAATTATTAATATCAAATACCATTATCTCCTAATCGTGCAAGGACTATATACTGTAAGTATATCAAACTTTTTATTTTAAATATATTTGATAGATACATAATTGATATACTTTTTTGTTTCTTGTTATAATGAGATTCTGATCAATCAGCGGGCACTCCACCACCTCCTAACCATGCAACAACTTCACATGTGTCCTCCAATAGGAATTATGATGAATTTTACTATCAAGAGCATATTAATTTTTGGTGTAACTCTTGCTATGCCACGTATCGAAGACCACGATTGGAGTGTATTGAACATGAGGCAGAATATGGTTTTTTTGAGCGTGCACCATCACCTAGTCAATGTGATAATGCTTGGGTATGTATTTTTCTATAAATTAATGTCATTATTTTTTTTTTAAATCATATACAAAATCGTATTGCTGTTGATATACAGGAATACTTGCTCGATGATTATGATGATGATGATTACAAGAAGAGGTTTCTAGAAATCCTCTACCTCCTAGTTTAGAGACTGAAAAGGTTGGAGATTATCCATTGCCAGCTCGTGATCGTTCTCTAGTACAAACATATGATAGAAGAAGATATGGAGGATGGAATAGAGGACCACTTCCTTTAAATGGAGAGGTTTTCAACTTTTGGGGTAATCGCTATATGATCGCTCCATCCACTATTACTAATGTTGGTTATGGTCTCTTTATTGTAGAGTATTTGTATGTGCCTCCGAACTCTGAAGTCACTCTTATGTCATTTTGTGGTCCTATATATGGATGGGGAGATTGGCATCGACTTGCACGTTATGTTCAAAGCATTACTTATGGAATATGCTTGAATGTAGCATCCCTTACTAGTAGAAGGATTTCACATGCAGAAAATGAAAGATTATATATTGATGGAAGACCTTACACGCATGGAAATATAGCATGTTTAAAATAAATAGTAGTCGAGGGTTACATAATAGTTCAAGGACTAATTGCACATTTGAGGAGCATGAAAATAGTCATGAATCACCATACATGAGTAGAGATGTATCAAGATACATAGTTTTCAATGCTATTACTATATTTACATGCTGGTGATGAATTATTAGTGAATTATGGATGGCGTAGACCTCCAAGAGCACCTTTTAGCTAGAGAGAGAATGAAAATTTTATATCCATATTTAATAACTTATATATTTAATTTATGTTTAAAGTTTACTTTTTATTCATTTATGGAATACTAATGTTTTTTATTCATGTGTATAGATTCCAACGTATGATGTTGATGATATTCCTCCACACCATTCACAATTGCCAGTAAGACCTCATTTATCAGAAACTTCTATGAGGAGGCTACGCAAAATGAGCCTGTGAAATATGCAAGTTTGAAAGATCTATATTGAAAAGAAGATAAAGTACAAGATTTATGCGACAATGATGAAGATCATGGCATGGGAGATTTTATTGAGGATTGGTATCAAAATGACAGTGAGAGCATTGATATTTCTAAAAATGAGAAATATCTTTGAGAGGAATGTCGAAAGCATGTATATGAAGGAAATCGTTTGACATGATTAAGTGCGAGCTTACTTACTCTCAATCTTCAAAATATTTTTGGATGGAGTAATGTATCTGTTTCGACACTATTAAGGTATAATTTTTTATTTTTTATTTTTTATTTTTTATCTATTTATATGTATATACATGCATACATATATACATATAAATACATACATACATAGACATACATATATATATATATACATGAATGCATACACACATATAAACATACACACACATATGCACACATACACATGTTATGAGAAGATATTTTGTCCTATGTCGAGTGAAGATATTTTATCCATCTTGCCTTTGGAATTGTCCACCCAGTCTTTAGAATCTTCTTGACACATCTGCTTCTCCTATTCTAGTCAACCTAATACCTGCACTGCTAACTCTTTTATGAACTTTGCATACAAATATTAAGTATCAATTAGCTATGGAGGTATTAGGTTGTTTGGAAAATTGGAGAATCAAATCTATTTGAAAGATTTTGAAGGATGGAAGAATAATTTTAAAGGATGGGTAGAAAGAAAGCGTCCATTCAATGCAGGTTCTTTTTTTTACCTTAGCTAAGGTAAGAACAAGAACTTGCATTGAATGGATGCTTTCTGTCTACCCATCCTTTAAAACTATTCATCCATCTTTCAAAATCTTCCAAATTATACATACCTGTGTCAAGTGAAGATATTTTGTCCATCTCGCCTTTGGAATTGTCCACCCAGTCTTTAGAATCTTCTTGACACATCTACTTCTCCTATTCTAGTCAACCTAATACCTGCACTGCTAACTCTTTTATGAACTTTGCATACAAATATTAAGTATCAATTAGCTATGGAGGTATTAGGTCGTTTGGAAAATTGGAGAATCAAATCTATTTGGAAGATTTTGAAGGATGGAAGAATAATTTTAAAGGATGGGTAGAAAGAAAGCGTCCATTCAATGCAGTTTCTTTTTTTTACCTTAGCTAAGGTAAGAACAAGAACTTGCATTGAATGGATGCTTTCTGTCTACCCATCCTTTAAAACTATTCATCCATCTTTCAAAATCTTCCAAATTATACATACCTGTGTCGAGTGAAGATATTTTGTCCATCTCGCCTTTGGAATTGTCCACCCAGTCTTTAGAATCTTCTTGACACATCTGCTTCTCCTATTCTAGTCAACCTAATACCTGCACTGCTAACTCTTTTATGAACTTTGCATACAAATATTAATTATGAATTAGCTATGGAGGTATTAGGTCATTTGGAAAATGGGAGAATCTATTTGGAAGATTTTGAAGGATGGAAGAATAATTTTAAACGATGGGTAGAAAGAAAGTGTCCATTCAATGCAGGTTCTTGTTTTTACCTTAGCTAAGGTAAGAACAAGAACTTGCATTGGATGGATGCTTTCTGTCTACCCATCCTTTAAAACTATTCATCCATCTTTCAAAATCTTCCAAATAGATTTGATTCTCCTATTTTTCAAACTACCTAATACCTACATAGCTAATTGATACTTATATTTGTAAACAAATATGTAAGTTTTAGTTAGCAAGGCAGGTAATTGATTGACTATAAAATGGGAGACAGCCAAACGATTGAGTGATCTATATATCTATATCAAAGTTTGCATATATAGACATACACATAATTATACATGAATGCATACACACATATAAACATACACACACATATACACACATACACGTTATGAGAGTAAGGTCAAATTATACATACATGTATGATTGAATGAAGATGTTTTGTCCATCCAACCTTTAGAATTGTCCACCGAACTTGTAGAATCTTCCTAACATATCTGCTTCTCCTATTCTAGTCGACCTAATACCTGTGATGCTAACTCTTTTATGAACTCTGCATACAAATATTACATATGAGTTAGCTATGGAGGTATTAAGTCGTTTGAAAAATAGGAGAAGTAAATTTATCTCAAAGAATTTGAAGGATGGAAGAATAATTTTAAAGGTGGGCGGACACAAAGTGTTCATTCAGTGCTGGTTTTTGTTTTTACCTTAGATACGGTAAGAAAAATAACTTGCATTGAATGAACACTTCATGTCCACCCATACTTTAGAATTATTCATCCATTTTCCAAAATCGTCGAGAGAAATTTGCTTGTCTTATTTTCAAACAACCTAATACCTCCATAGTTAGCTGATACTTAATCCTTGTAAAAAAATATGTAAGTCTTAGTTAGCATGGCAGGTAATAGATTGACTATAAAATGGGAGACAACCAAATGATTTACTGGTCTAGATATGAAAGTCTGCAAACCACAATGTACAAAAAAAAAAGAAATCAAATATACACAACTACACATGCATACACACATATACATACATACATACACATTCATACATACATACACATTCATACATACATACACATACATGCATACATACATACACATATATACACACATACACATACATATATGCATACACATACGTATATATACATACATATACACCTATAAAACACATATACACACATACATACATATACACATACGCATATGTATACGCATGCACATGCATATACACATCCACATACACATACACATAAGCATACACATATATAAAATTATATGCATATATATATATATATATATATATATATATGTATATTTATTTATTTATTTTTATTAATATGTCTTTTTTTTATGAACTTATAGGCTATTATCTGAAAAGTTTTTACTAAGTCAGAATATTCTTCCTACCTCACATGATGAAATGAAGAAGATAATCAACAATCTTGGTATAGATTATCAATGTATACATGCATGAACTAACGATTGTATTTTATATAGAAGTGAACATGCATATTCTTTGACATGTCCCAAATGTCAATCTCCTCGATATAACGACGAAGAAGGTAAAATCCCAAAAAAGGTATTGAGACATTTTCCGTTGGCTCCATGGAGTAGACATATGTTTCAAAGCCCCGAATTATCAAAGCTTTTGACATGGGGACATGATCATAAAAGTACTGACGGAATAATTAAAATTACTCATGATAGTGTTTCTTTTCAGCATATTGATTCTACATGGCCTGAATTTGCACAAAATCCACAGAATCTAAAGCTAAGAGTTGCATTCGATAGGGTTAATTCATTCTCCATGAAATCCAGTAAATGGTCAACATGGCTAGTGGTAGTCATAAACTACAATCTTCCGCCATATCGTAGCATTAAAAAGGAACATTTAATGCTTTCACTTCTAATCCCAAGAAAAGACAAGTTTCTACAGGCGTAGAAAACTAGCAAAATTCAGATGACCAAAGCGTGCATGCCAAAGCTTTGCATCTGATATAGCTTGAGAATCAAATATTGCACATGCCGAATCATTTACAGATCTTTCATAGTCTATGAGCTTATATAGCCCACGACATAAAATGCTAGAAACAATAATCACATCGCCATTTGACAGATGATGAACTGTACATCTATCATCAACAAATTTCACAACCAACCCAATCTTTGCTAATGCAGAAACTGATAACAGATTTTTCTTGATCCCTGGCACAAACAAAGCATCTGACAAAGTCAAAGAACTACCATCAAGAGTAGTCAAAATGATCTTACCAAACCCCATAATAAGATAAGATGAGTTGTTGGCGCATGTAACAGTATTCCTTGTAGGGGCAGCCTCGAGTGAAGAGAAGAAACTGTGTTGCGAGGTAATATGTTTGGTCGCCCCACTGTCAAAGTACCAAACTTCTGAATCTACTGCAGACATGCACTGCTCATGAGAAGATGGGTCAAAACTGCAAATAGTATTAAACGCCCATTCTTCTTCCTACACAAGATTAGCAGACTCTGTTTTTGGTGTAGAGGCCTCTACAACAACCATTCCAGCCTCTTTCTTCTTTGCCTCTTTAGTAGCCAGTTTTGGATAGTTCTTTATGATATGATCATTTCCTTTATAGTACTTGCAAAACAATTTCTGCTTTTCTGATTTTTTTTCATCTTTGTCTTCCCTCTTTGATTGTGTAGAATTAGCAGATTTTTGCTTACTAGTTGAAGACCTCGATTTTCCTTTGCCCTTCTAACTAGCTAGGAAACCTTGATCTCCAACACGCATAATGGACTTGTTCTGCTTGGACTGATCTTCCTACAACAAAACAAAGACTAACTCCTCAAATGACAATGCATTTGGATTTCCTTTCATCATCAACCGAAGAGTAGAAGCAAAACTCTTATATGAATCTGGAAGACCATTCAGAACAGTCTGCACAAGTGAGCTATCTGGTATAACCTCATCAACAGAAATCAATTGTTCCTTCAAGTCTTTGATCTTTGTTAGAAAACTATCCATAGAATCACCTTCATTCATGTGCTCACTCTCCAACTGTTTTCGGAGGTAAGCAACACGAGCCTCATTCCTAGCTTGGTACAATGTGGTAAATGTATCTCAAGCATCCTTAGATGTTCTGCAAGAGCATATGTGAGGAATAATGGCATGTTTGATAGACAAAGCTATCAATGCATGCGCATGGGCATCTCTGCCATCCTAGTGAATTTGCTCTGCAGTAGGTGCAGCAGAAACCGCTGCACGAACAGGAATATGAAGAATACCATCATCTTCGACACCTTCTGCATCAGCTTCACTACTTGCATTTGTAACAGGTACATGTGTGATAGGACGTTTTTCAACACCCTGCACAATGTTCCACAGTCCTTTTGCAACCAACACATGTGGCATCATAATAGCCCATAATGGGTAGTTAGTACCATCCAACTTATCCTCAACAGCCAACATACGGAATACATCACTGCTTTTAGCCATCGCTAGTGACTAAAATACCTTGATGCAGAAAATTGATTGTAACTCAAAAAGTTGAACAAAACTGCCCTGATAAATTTTGCTAGACCTGTAGCAGACTTCGAGATGCTTATACTAGCCAACCGAAACTAGTATATACCTTTGGCACAAAAAGATGAAATAGCCTACACAAGCGCTGCGATAGTGCATTCGGAGGCCAAAATGAGCTCACCAAAATTCATGCGATTCTGAGACTACAACCAGAGGAGTGTCAACGAGCCCTAGATGAAGCAGCAACCTGTTCTGATACCAATTGTTGGAGTTAGACGTGTGTGGAAGCATGCGAACAGCACAAGGAAGAAGAAGAAGCTTGGAGCACAACACACAGTACTAAATGTATTATTAGAGAATGTACAAAGATAAGTAGCTCATTAGGGCAATAGGCATATATGCAAGCCAAGGGAAAAAAACCTCCTAAAGAGGGAAAAAAGTGACACGTCACTACCTAAAAAAAAAGATCCTAGAGTGTATGAGGTTAGGTTAAGCCAAAAGGTTTTTTTGCCGCCTCCTTTTCTAAATTTATCAACAGAGGTGAATATGGAGGCTCTTTGACATGTCCCAAATGTCAATCTCCTCGATATAAGGATGAAGAAGCTAAAATCCCAAAAAAGGTATTGAGAAATTTTCCATTGGCTCCACAGATTAGACATATGTTTCAAAACCCTGAATCCCGAATTATCAAAGCTTTTGACATGCGGACATGATCATAAAAGTACTCATGGAATAATCAAAATTCCTCATGACAGTGTTGCTTTTCAGCATAATGATTCTACATGGCGTGAACTTGCATAAAATCCACAAGAGCTAAAGTTAGGAGTTGCATTAGATGGGGTTAATCCATTCTCGATAAAATCTAGTAAATGGTCAACATGGCCAGTGGTAATCATAAACTACAATTTTCCGCCATATCTTAGCATTAAAAAGGAACATTTAATGCTTTCACTTTTAATCCGAGGAAAAAGACAAGTTAAAGATGTGAATATATATCTTGCTCCTCTCATTGACGATCTCCAAGAGTTATGGAGAGGTATTAATGTCATTGACGTATCGAAAAGCATCAATGAAAGACATATTATGGTTCGTGGTATTGTGGATTGGACTATTCATAATTTTCTAGGATATGGTGTTTGTTCAAGTATATGTAATTTTTTTATTCAATATGCATACAAATAAATGTGATTTAATCTAATTATATTTTTATCATTTTCATGATGTAGGAATATCTACTAAGGGTTATAAATCTTGTCCATAGTGTGGTGATTGGTTGAGATCAATCTATAGTAAGAATCTCAACAAAAATATTTATCTTCGACATCGATGATTCTTGCCTGATGATCATCCATTAAGATCTAAAAGAGAAACGATAAATTTTAATGGAAAGCTTGAAACAGGTCAGTGTCCAAAACCTATGAAGCCTATGGATTGGTATAAAAAAGGGATAGATGGGCCTCTGATAGATCAGAATCAGAAATCATCAATGATGATGAAGATAATGAGTATGTGAAGAGACGTAAAGGGAAATTGGCACTTGCTGAGAAGATATCAATATGGTATTCTTTGGATTATTGGAAAGAGTTAAAAGTATGTCATCTTCTTGATCCTATGCATATATTCAAGAATATTGGTTATTCACTATGGCAGCATCTTCTTGGAGTAAAAGATACCATAGCATCAAGGAATTATTTGAAAGATCAAAACTCAAAACCAAAGTTATGGCCAGTTTTTGATGGACATCGGTAGGAAATGACTTATGCACGTACTCCTTGGGTACTTACAAAAAAAGAGATACAAACTATCAACAATAAGATTCAATTGATTCGGACTCCTACAGGATATGGAGCATTTTTCCAAAACATGTTTACTATGGATGATAAGAGCTTATTTGGGTTAAAGACCCATGACTGGCATAACTTTCTGAAACATATTTTACCTTTGGTTATCGATGGATGTACAACAAAAGGAGTATGAGATGTGATCTATCATCTTGGATCGCTTATAAGGTAATTATGATACTTTTATATTTAACCTGTATGAATATTTGTTATCTTTTATTTTTGAATTAACTTCTTTATAATTTTTTTAATGATATGTATAGGTGGATTACATCAAAAGAGATTGACAAAAACTTGATCCCACAAAAAAAATGTGAATGCAAAGAGCTACTATGTTTGATGGAGAAAGAGCTTCCTACTTCATTTTTTGAGATTCAGGTTCATTTATTAGTCCATCTTTTAGATGAAATAGAGATTGCAAGTGTTGTCAACACTCGATGGATGTTTTGGGTCCAGTGATTTATGGGAATATTAAAAGGTTATGTGTGACAAAGAGCGAAACCAGAAGGATCCATGGCAAAGGGTTGGATGCTTGAAGAGTGCATGTATTATGTTAGTGAGTAACTTGAAAGAGTTCATGAAGAAGCTCCACGTGCATGGACCAATGATTCTTCTTCAAAAATAACAGATGAGGTATTATCAGGTAAGGGAGTTCCATTTTTATTTACATTTCAAGAAAAAAATAATGTTTATACTTTTGTAGCATATAATAGTGAATGCATGCAAGCATTCCTTAGTGAGTACGAACAAGAACTTCAAAATCCCTAAAGTAAAAGGCGAAGAAACAAAAGATATAGATGTAATCTCAATAATAATGAGATTACAAATATATCTTCTTTCACAGATTGGGTATATAGTCGTTTGCAACGTGCCAACACAAATAATGAAGAAATCTCATATGAGCAGAGAGAGTTAATGATAGGCTATGAACGAAAGGTAATTTCATTTTAATAATATTTTGTTTTTGCATATATGTATATTAGTTTTTATTTACTAATTTAATTTCTTTTGCAGGCTCGATTGTTCACTAATATGTGGGCTTTTGGACAGAATATTAGAATCAAAACCATTGATTCTTTACGTAAAACAGAGGATTCTAGTATTGTTTCTTCTTTCAAGCAACTATCATGTGCTAGCTCAAAAGACACGAACCTTATAGATGGCGAACTTGGTTACATGGGAACTATTGTTGGTATCTACAAAATATATTTTTGTACATTCAAACAGGTAGAAAAAGGTTTATATTTTTTATGATAGAGTTAGTTATTGAACAATTCTTCCAGAACTTATTTGGGAATTCACTAAGCGAGGGATCAAGCACAATTCTTCATCCTTAATACATAGTTTCAAACAAGCTCCTAATGAGACAGTAAAAAATGCAGCACGAAGATTTAATCAATATGTAACTTGATGCCTTGTGATAGAGAGACCTTCTCAGCAAAAAATGATATCCCTATTTTTAGAAGGTCTAACCAATGGAACATTGAGGATCTTAGTATTCGTAAAACGACTACAAACCCTAAGTCAGTGTCTTCAGGAGTGCATAGATTGGAAGACAACTTAGCTGAGGATCTCAAAACCACAGAAGATTCTAGCAAATCAGAGGAAACAAGGAGCAATGAAACTTCTAGTTCGAGTTATGTGGAGGAAGTGGCAGAGTTAGTGGCCAAGAAATTAGGGGTACAAGGACAAGGGAACTAACAGAACTCTTCCTTGAGAGTACCAAGGTTAGGAAGTTGTACACTTTGTGGTGGAGATCATCCATCTCATGTCTACACCAGAGAAGGATTAGGGTTATCACAACCTTACCCATACAATAGACCATCAACTCAGGAACCTAACATGTACTCTTATAGTGAGCAAAAGTACAGCAACTACCACACCGAAAACTATCCAATGAATAGAGAGCCACTATCTTTTATACCATCCCAATATAGACCATACGGGAACCCTCCTAGAGAACAAGGCAGAGAAGTTCCTAGGTATAACCCATGTCCAATACCACGAGGAGCAACTAGACCATATGAACATGGAGAATATAGCCAACCTTAACCTGTACCAGGAAAACAACCACCGCACCCACTAGCTCTGATACAAGGGCACAACATAACAATACAAGTCGTTTGTCTTGAGTGTGGCAAAGAAGAGCTCCTCACAGATTGTCCCGGACATCCCTCTAGTGCACCAAAGGTTACACCCGTTAATGTGGTAGGCCTAGCAAGGGATTCAAGTTCTAGTAGTGATGATGTGTCTCCTATACATGCAGTTATCAGGGCACAAGCCTTACAAAAAGCTAAACTAGCTGAGAAATCAGAGCCAAGTGAATTAGGAGAGCCTAGTAAGAGAAAAATAAGAACATGGAAGGATACTAGAGAGAAGTCCAATCACAAGTGGACCAAAACGTTATCCAAACTAGAAGAAATCCTGAAAGATGCAAAAACAAAAATAGAAGATATTGCCTCTCAAAGCCCCTCGCATGTCAAAACTCCATCCACACCACCTCATCCCCACCCACCAACCATTGTAAAGAGACCACCACAATCAGGGTCTGTTCTTGCAGATCCAACCCTAGAAGACTTGGAAATGATGTTCAAGGCATACCAGGCTCGACTTCAAGAAGGGCCAACACGTGCAAACCTAGACAATAGCTACCCTAGAGCAGATTTAGAGATTGAACGTACAAAAATGTGCATAAAAATGGTGGAACTAGCTCAAGCTATGTTCGAGGCCAATCAATCATCCAATCAGATGGATGCTATTACACCAAGTTTTCACTTCGAGGGCTTACTAGATAGATTAGAGCAGTTGGTAAATAAACCACAACTCTCTTTACCTCCAGAGGCTCAACCAACTAAAGCGAAAGCCCATCACCAAATAAAGTTTTTGTTCCTGACTCCATAGATGATGGAGAACCTCTTTCAATTCCACAGCACACTCAAAAGTTCTTGCAGGAAATACAACAAGAGAAATGGGCCAAGGAGAAGGATGTTCCCCCTCCTATTCTTGAGATTGATGACCTTCATGATCAATTTCCCCAAGACATCCCATCTATCTATGGAGACCAAACAGAGCAACAAGAAGATGAACGATTAGATTTTGAATCTAATTCTTTGCAAGAGTTGCCACAATTCATAGGCCCATGGGAATTTGAATCTCTCCATATCAGAGCTCCCACAATATTGATCAGAAATGAAGACTCGGTGGTTCCAAGAAACACTGATGTCATGAAGAACACTAAGGTTCAATGTCATCTCACTATAAAAGAGCTGCTCAAAGCAAAACCTGAGCTATGGAATCATGTGAAGGATCAGGTCCCATAACTTGATTCCAAAATGCCAAAAACAAGCTCTAAGCAGAAAGTCCCAGAGATACCTATAGACAAAATAGGTGACATGTGTCAGGGTGAAGAAGGTAATACTTATCTTCCAATCACCTACCAAAGTTATACAACCAAAGCAATCATAGATTCAGGTGCTGGTGTTGCTATTGCAACCACCTCCTTGTGGAAGCGATGGGGCAAGCCCACATTAAGACCAAGTAGAATGAAGCTTCAGATGGCTGACGGCCATGTGGAAAGACCTCTAGGATTGCTTGAAGGCATAACTCTAACCACATGTGGTGTAGAGTTTGAACACACCTTTACTATATATGACTTTGAAAAAAATAATGTCTACGAGATGATCCTAGGAAGACCCTTCCTACGACAACTGCAAATAGTACAGGATTGGGGAACCAACTCCTTATACTTGCAGTGCTTAGGGATCACAACCAAGGTCAATTTGAAGGATTACGCCTTTAGAGATGTACCACCCCTACAGTGGAATCCTATCCATAAGGAGCAAGAAGATTCAATCTCTGTACTTAAAGGCAAGAGAAAAAGCAACTTCTCAAGGAGATAGACCAATTAGAGACTCAGCCTATATGCCAATGATTTTTTCGGATGAGGAATTTGAGCCCCATGGTTGGACAGAAATCTTAGCCACCATAGACATTGCTGTCAATAAAGAACAATGGACACCTCATTGTGATGAGGAGGGATACGATATTTCAGTGTTCATGTGTCAGCCCTTGCTAGAAGAATGTGACTCTAGTGACTTCATAGAAGAAGAAGAGAATGATGATGATCTAGAGTCCATTGTGATGGATAGTTGCTTTATATCAGAGGAGCACTATCTAGAAGACATAGGAGTATTTACACAAAAAGAAGAAGAACCTCTTACAAGCATCAAAACGGTAAATTCAAAGGATGGGAGTGAAGGTAGTCAAAAGAAAAATAAAAGAAAATTAGTGAAACAGGAAGAGGAGGAACCATTGTTTGAAGTACCAGAGAATTTCAAGAAGTACGAAGTTGAGGACCGAAGAATTTTGGTATGAATGCCTAAGAGAGAGGCCACAATAGGAGAAGCATATGATAACAAAGAAAAGACCAAAAAAACCGTAGTTACCATTGAAGAGAATGAAGAGAGATGTACGTACATAGGAGACGACCTAAGTAAAGAAGAGGAAGTAGAGTTGGTAGCCTTATTAAGGGAATATAGGGACGTGTTTGTGTGGAGCTATAGAGACTTGAAGGGAGTAGATCTGAAGATTTGTTCTCATACGATCCCCATAATAGCAGATGCCAAGCCCACGAAACAGAAGCCCTACACATATAATGACACCTATGCAGCTAAAATAAAAGAAGAAATCGACAGACTGATTGAAGCCGAATTTATCTATGAGATTGAGAATACTGAATGGGTGTCCCCCATTGTAGTGGTGCCCAAGAAGAATGGAAAATTATGAGTGTGTGTTAACCTTAAAAAAGTTAATGCCACTACGATAAGAGATAGCTATCCGCTTCCAATCACTAAACATTTATTGGAGCGTGTTGCAGGTAAGGAATTTTATAGCTTCCTTGATGGATTTTCCAGTTACAACCAAGTAGTCATTGCCCCAGAAGATCAACACAAAACAGCTTTTGCCATAGAGTGAGTCTTTGCATTTCATGTGATGCCATTTGGGCTCACCAATGCACTTACAATATTCCAAAGGTTCATGTGTCATGTCTTCAAAGAGTTCTTGCAAAAGAGCTTAGAAGTATATGTGGATGATTTATGTGCCCATTCCCAAGAAAGAAGATACCACATTCCTGAGCTCAGACAGATCTTCAACAAGTGTAGAGAATATCGAGTGTGTCTGAACCCTAAGAAGTGTGTATTCATGGTACGAAAGGGTAAAATCTTAGGTCATATTGTTTCTAAGAATGGAATATCAACAGATGAGGACAAAGTAAGAGCCATAGCCGAGTTACGGAGGCCAAGGAATGTTAAAGAGGTACAAGCATTTATGGGCCATTGTGGGTATTATCGTAGGTTTATTCACATGTATGCAAAATATAGCTAAGCCTTTGTATGCATTGTTGACAAATTTTGAGTGGAACGACGAATGCGAGAAGTTCCTTCAATGAGCTGAAGAGACGCTTGTGCACAGCCCCAATATTGACCACTCCTGATTGGAATAATCCATTCCATGTACACGTGGATGCATCCAATTATGCAATAGGATGTGTGTTGTCACAACCAACTAGTGAAGGGAATTTAGATCTGCCTATAGCATATGCTAGCAGGCAATTGAATGCTACTGAACGAAACTACACCACAACTGAAAGAGAAGGTTTAGGCATGGTATATGCTGTGAAGAATTTTAGATATTATCTATTGGCCAACAAGTTCAAAATTTTCACCGATCATGAAGCTTTATTATATTTGGTCAATAAACCTTGCAATACAAGACACTTAGTAAGATGGTTTCTCTTACTAATGGAATATGACTTTGAAGTCACTGTTAGGAAAGGTAAGACCCACCTCAGAGCGGATCACCTTTCTCGCATCACTTCAGGCGAGTCACGGCAAGGAGTGTCTGATGAATTGCCCGACGCTTATCTGTTCAACCTAGAAGTTGTTCCTAAATGGGCAAATAAGTTGGTACCAGTCCTAACCTTTGGACCCGCAAATAAGAATGTGATAACAAACAAGGATGAAATTGTAAAATCACAAAAATATCAAATATTGGTAGGAAGCATGTATAAGCAAGATACGGAAGGTGTATTAGCTTGTTGTGTTGAGGATGATGAACATAGCAATTGGTTGCAACAAGCCCATGAAGGATTGCTAGGAAATCACTACTCTAAACAATGAACATTGCACAATCTAAAACGTTTAGGAGTGTATTGGCCTAGCATGGACAAAGAAATTCATGAGTGGATTAAGAATTCTCCAACATGCAAAGAGAGACCCCCAGTGGAGTACGCCACCCTTTATTACGTGTCATTAATTCTAGATTGGAGTGCTCCATTGGTAGAATTTATGAAATCAGGAACACTATCAAACGAGGCTAGTCTAGCAAGAAGACGAAGCATGGATCAAGAGACTCAAGGCTATGCCCTAGTAGGAGACAAACTATATCGGAGAGGCAAAGATGGTTACCTAAGACTGTGTGTTCATGAATCAGACTACTTGAAAGTCTTGGAAACCACACACAGTGGTGTTGCAAGTGGACACTTTGGGCCTGACAGAGTAATCAAGACCATTCTATTCTCAGGACTTTGGTGGCCCACTCTTCATATGGATGCACATACCTATGTGAAGAAATGTGACACATGCCAACGTGCATAATATCCTATAAGAAAAGATGAGATGCCTCTGAGGCCAATGATGGGAGGATGTGCATTCTTGAAGTCGGGCATAGACTTTGTAGGTCCCTTTAACCCCCCAGCAAGAAACTCCCATGCCAAATACATTATTGTAGCCACGGATTACCTCACAAAGTGGATAGAAGTCAAAGCCACAACAAAGAATGATGCTCAAACAACGACCAAGTTCTTATTTGAGAATGTGTTCACGAGATATGGACTACCCATAGAGTTAGTGAGTGATAGAGGCACACACTTCTTGAATGAAATCATTGAAAATCTTCTCCAAGAATTCTTGGTGATACATAAGAAGTTTGCCCCCTATCATCAATAGGCTAACGGACAAGCGCAGAGCACAAATAAGATCCTACGTAATGTATTGACCAAAATCGTAAATAATAAACGCTCTGATTGGGACAAACAACTTCATCATGATGTTTGGGCTTATCGAGTTGCCTATAAAACGGTACTCAATGCCACCCCATTTCAGATGGTCTTCAGACAAAATGTCGTGCTACCTTTGGACTTCCTAATCCCAACTTTAAAAGTAGCACGGGAGCACGAGTGGAATGGACACGAGTTATCCTCTAGGATCTTTGATCTAGAACGCTTAGGTGAGACAAGGCTACGAGCGGCGGCAGGCATCTATGCTGCAAAGAAAAGGCAAAAGGCATACTTTGATGCACACATCAAAGATAAAGGCTTGAAAGAGGGAGATTTAGTGATGGTTTATACACTAAAGCAACATGCCCGTAAATTGGAAAAAAGAGGAAATGGACCCATGATCATTAATAGAATTTCCACTAGCGGTGTAGTTCAATTGGCCACACTAGAAGGTGATATCCTGCCAAACTATATCAGTGGATGTCGATTCAAGTTGTATCAAGAACCTCTTATTGAGGATATGCTAATGCGACTCAAAACTGCTAACAAGCGAAAAGAAGAAGAGTTGAGGGTTAGAGAAGAGGCACAGGCAGAGGCCCCAGACCACATTAGGCAAAATAAGTTAAAGTGCCTAGGCATAGATGTCAATCCTAAGGTACCAAGATACCACATGGCCATGTGTCAAACATCATGCACTTGCTTCTCAAATAATTGACCGCCGTCCATTTGTGACCATACCGGTAGGACAAGGGAAGAATGTCAGGACTGTGAGAGCATTAATTGACTCAGGTGCAGCAACTAATGCGGTTAGATGTTCATACTGCCAAGATCTGCAATTGAACTTCAATTCCATAGAAGCCTATCTTGTAGGATTGGGAGGTGTGGAAACCCCTTGTTTGGGTGAGGTAGAGCTTCCCATCTATCTTCAAGTTGTTCCAATGAGAGTAAAAATGCTAGTGTGTGAAGATGAGGAACTTACGGAACCACTTGTCTTGGTTCAAGACTGGATCTATGACCATGCGGTCAACTTAAACCTTAGAAGTCAACTTCTTCAAGTTTGGGTACGTGAACAATGCATTACATTAGAATTAGAGAATTGCATGCTCACAAATCCATGTGTCACACATTCTCTTAGTTCTTCTAGCACTACTCTTAGCAAAAGAGATGTTGTATGTGTCAAAAGCTCTATGTTCCAGAAGAAGTCAATCTTGGAAGATCAGGCTCAAAGACAAACGGACTCCTCCTCTTGCCCGAAGACTAAAGCAATCACAAAAACTCAACCAAAGAAGCAACTAAAACAGTCCAAGAGAACCGTTATATCAAATAGACCAAAAGATTTCAAGAAGAAAGTAGTTCCTAGCATGAAGCAAATCTGGGTACGAAAAGGAGAGCAACCACTAGCCTTGCCAACACAATTTCCACTCAGGCAAGCCAACCATGCGAAGACAACAAACAAGCAACCTGGATCACCTCAACCAAAAGATCTCTGACAAATATGGGTGCCAAAGAAATTAGTTGCAGCTCAACAAGGGTGATTACAAATGTGGGTACCCAAGGCACTCTTACATGCACAAAACAATATGATCTCCTTCATGAGAAAAATCTGAGCAAAGAAACCACGGAGAAGCAAGAGTCGAACCCATGAACCGAGACCAAAAGAAGATAAATTCATCTCCTCACCGGTAATAAAAAGACAACCAAAAAGGGTATGGGTCTGGAAGCCAAAAGTACCAGTAGCTTCCATAGAGCCAAAGAGCCAACCACGCTCGATACCAAAATTCAGAAACTACCCAAAGATAAAGAGGACAAAGCCTATGTCTATAGGGCCAAATACTATCCTAAAATGGATCCCTATAAGAAGGATCGCATCATTTCAAGATCCACTAGCTACCTCCAACAAAGACTGCATCAACATCCACCAGCAACATTGAAAGCCTCGATGTGCAACAACCATGTGCCTTTGGCATAACCTTGTCTTTTGCACCATTCAGGTCATGCATTTCCAAAGTATTCATAAATATAGGACCACATTACACGGCTGTGCATAGACACGATTGAGAATCCCAGGCACATGAGAAAAACTTGACATATGTACAATATTTTATTGATACTAACACCCTTTCTTATTGTTTCGTAACATTTTTCCAAAAAAAGAGAGAGAGAGAGAGAGAGAGAGAGAATACAAAGAGAAAGGGCAGGACTGTGTGCTTGAAGCATCTCCGACATGAACCATTAACACAGACATCCATCAACAATGGAAGATAAGTCGATGGTCACTCACCATGCTAGAAATATCGCGAAGAGATGCATATCGATGAACATTTGACCATGGTAAGAACCGCCTACTTCGGCAACATGATAACCATGATAGAGTAGGAAACCTCTTCGTCAGCATACACTTGAGCACTTAGCTCAAGACCCAACTTCTTGCACCATAATTCTTCCAATGCATTTCCCAAGTATGCATGCATAGGGCTACATTACAAGGCCGTGCACAAGGCACATTCTTCTTCCAACCCATGCACTAATGCATTTACCCATCATCCATTAAGGGTTACAAGTACTTGGCATGAAAACGAGGAAAGCCATCTTTGGAAGAATCAGAGGACATCACGGTGACAACAACAATAGCAAGGCAGCAATCCACCACGAGAGTTTCTCATAACCAACATTGACAACCTCTTTTGAGTAGCTCACAATTTTTGAAAGCTCACAAAGACACCATCAAGCTGGAATACAAGGAAGAAGTCCATACAAAGAAGCAATGACAAAATGACAAACCAGGAAATTTCCCAAGCTACAATTGGAAGATGGACCACTCTTGTAGATACATGATGGACACTATCTCTCCACACACTACATGGAACAACCACTACAACAAGGGTCTGTCTGGGATGATAGACTCTAGAGGGGGGGGGGGGAGTGTTGACAGTCAAGGTCACACACAAGCAGCAAAGCGCATCAATAAAGTGGACACACAAGAAGAAGGATCATGTAGGGAGCTCCAAGAAACACATGTCAAATTTTCAAAAGAAATCCCTATAAAAATAGTGATTTTTATCACTAAAAACCATTGTAAATACCATTTTCTATTTTTAAAACTCCATTTTGTTCAAGCTGAGGATTCCATGCGTTTGAGGAGTCCTTGAGCTTGAGGACTATTAGAAGTATCATCCTACCAATTTTCATAATTTTTAGATTCCGTTTGAGTCCCCAAATAAGCCTTGGAACCTAATTTTTAACTAGGCCAAATACTAGGTCTCGATAGGGCCAAAACCACTCAAAAAACTATAAAAAGGGCTGGAGAGCTCATTTTAGAGGTTAGCTTGTTGTAGATTTCAGTTTTGTAAGAGAGTTCTTTTGTAATCAAGATCTTCCATTGTTCCACTCTTTGCTCTTACCTTGTGCGCGTGTGTGTGTATGTGTGTGCATGCTTGTGTGCTTTCACTCACTCACTTGTGCACTTCACTTGCTCTTGGTCTTCATACCGGTCCTCACGTCTCCAAGGATTGACATTTATGAGGTGGAGCTCCTCACATTGGTACTTGCCATTCTACTTGAGTGACAGAGTCCCTCACCTTGAAGAAAAAAACTTGTCATCTACATCCGCAATGCAAGATGACCCCAAGGTTGTACGGTCCCTTTTGAAGAATCATCAAGCTTCAATGTTGGGAAGTATATGTTTGTGTGTCTCTTAATGGGAACACTTGAGATAAAGCAAATAGAAAGAGCAATTAAGGCCCATAGATCCAAATGGTACAAGTAAGGCCCGTGATACACATGTGGCCCACTGAATGGAAGGGCGGACATATGCACAAACAGCTTCATAAAAGTGTATCTCACAAGGCACGCGATCGGATCCACCCAAGTAGAGCAGCCAGAAGCACCAACCGAATAAACCCAAGACCCATGATACACAGACGGTCAATGGGATCAAAACACTCGAGGCCCACATCTGAAATCACAAGACGGCCAACGAGAAACCTATGGGTTAAAACTTATTATATTTCACTTGAGTCCATCATGGTAACTTCGACACGAGTCCTAATTGAAGACATATGTTGAATTGTGGCTTAAACTGTGTATGCTGCCAAAGAACATGTCAATACAACAGGTTAGTAATGTGCTCATTGAAGTCCCTCTAAAAAAGTCACTGTTAGAAAAGTGAAAAATACTGAATGGGAATGGAGATATCTTCTATCCGAGGAGTCGGTATGGCAAGCCGACTTTGGCTGCCCATAGAGAAATTTGTGCTAAATTAGATCAATAAAATAAGTCACTTCAAACAACTTCGATGTGCAAATGGAAGAACTACAAAGTACCCCCTGTTGGGGATGTAAGGCTCATGTGACCTTACCCCCATATTCATATATATACATCATTTATAGAGCATTGCCTCAATGGAGATCATCATGTGGGTTGTGAGTCTCCCACGCATATGTGTGTGTCTCTCCTCTCTCTCCCTCCATCTCCTCCTTGCTTCTTTTTCTCTGCACACCAAAGCCCTCCATTTTTATCAGAGCATGTTGAAGGCTGGTGTGCAAGAAACTTCAATGGAAGCTTAGGTCACAAGAGGTGAAAGAGCAGGTCGGCATTTCTTAACAACTGTTCAGTATTGCAGCCATAATTCAAGCTAGGAAGCTCGGATTGATGCATTTTAAAGTTCCATCCATAGCTAAGAAAGAGATGTAGAACTTTGCAGAAGAACACACAACCTGGTTTGGAGGTTCTAAACTACCAAAAATGCAACAAACACAGACACATGTAGAAGACGAATCTACAATCACTTGGATAGCAGGTCAGTTCTTGGGTCATAACTTGAGTTTTACAAGACTCATTTAGATGATTCAACTTTCTATACATAGCTTGGAAAAATAGCTACAAGGGAAGTCAATTCCAAATTTTGAGTGTTTGATCACCGAAATTGCAAAATACAAAGCAGCAGTGCTATAGGTGAAAGCGAAATTGATAGCTAATGCCAAAAGTTCAGAATTAGAGGTTATCACCTCTGAAATAGCAAAACACATAGTAGAATATTTTCACCAAAAGAAACCTACTTGCTTTTGGAGTTTCATTTTGGTTTGGAACTCCTTGGAGAGAGATTTTTTGGGTGTGCAAGCTCTTATTTTTAGAGCTTGATGGCCATGTATGATCACTGTGGTAGCTCGTCCATATGAGAATAGAACATAATCTTGTCATGTGTTTGTCATGTGAGATGATATTGTGGTATACTCCTTTTTGAGGTTTATGTCATCATGATTTCCATCATGGATGTATAGTGGCATTGTGGTTTATATCTTGCTTATGAAACTTGGTTATGGATTTACTTTCTGGTTGCACATAATTTTATGAGAGTTGATTGTGGATCTTGGTTAGTACTTGGATCCTTGTTTTCTTTCCAGGTACATGATCCAAATTGGAGCCTCAATTGCACATCTGTTTGTCACCTTGATTGTCTACTCTATTAGCACATGGTCATTGATTGATATCTATTTGCTAGTGTGATTCTTGGCATATGTGGATGGTGATTCCCACATGGTTTGTTTTGGTTCAAAGTCCATTTTTTAGAGGAGATGCTGCGGAAATTTTGATAGCTTTTATGCTAGAACAGAACTCTAGTGGATCTTGAAACTTGTGTGATAGCTTTGGATCATTACTTATCTCCATTCACTTGGACTTGGACACACGTTATTCGTGACAAATTGGACCATCTTGGAGGATTCATTCTTGAGTGGGAGGTACATCACCATTGTATTGGCATGTATTGCCATTAGTTTTTTGGCATATGTAGTTGCCATTATCTTTGGTTGGATTAGTGATAGGTGGTGACAGGTTACTCATTGTTCTTTTGCTATTGGTTATCTTGTTTGATTGCTCAGTTTATAGGGGATACTCTGCCAAATCCTTTCCAAGATTCTTTCACATCTACTTGGTTAGTTTGGAGACTTTGTGACCAGGTTTAAGCTCATGGTTTTATGTGCATAATAGATGCATGGTTATGTGACAGGTTGTTCACATGGTTTCTTGTCCAACGAGATATTTATGATGTGAGTTATGCATATGGATATGCATGTGTGCTCTTATTGAGGATAGATTATTATTTCTAGTCTCTTATTACATTGCTAGCCTCTTGCATTGCCAGCATGGTGTCTTCTCGGTTTGATGGCACTGACTTTCCGAGATGGAAAGCTCAGATGTGGCATACACAGGTAATTATTTTAGGAGATTCTATGCTAGTTTATTATGCTAGTTTATTATGCTAGTGATGGTGATATCACTTTCTTCTATGGTTCATCTCATGATTCTTCATATTCATTGGATAGCACACAGTATGGCTTGGTTTCTTGATGAATTAGGCACTTTTCATGTTACTCCGCAACGTGGGTGGTTTTGTCGATTCCCAGTTGAGAGTCATGGACGTGTGCACATGTCTGATGGTATGACATATGACATTGAGGGTGCAGGAGATGTATGCTTTATGCTACCTAGTGGAGCATCACTTATACTTAAGACATGTACGCTATGTGCCTTCATTCCCTATGAGCTTGATTTCAGTTAGCCAGTTATGGGAGAGCAGATAATATGCATTCCTTGGTGAGCATCATTTTCACTTGCAGTTGGGAGAGCTTATGCTTGTCAGAGGTGCTAGGATTGGGCATAGGTATCCACTATAGGTACATCATGTGAGAGACAGTCTCATCTCAGTGGGAGTTCAGCCTTATATGCGATGCGAGACTCATCATGTCTCATTTTGTATACCTACACATAGGTCTATTGACATTCATGGTGCACATGTATGGTAGGATTCAAATGCTCAGATGGAGCACGATTCAGATGATCAGTTGGATGCTTTAGACCATGATGTGGATGCTCATGTAGAGCATTGTGATGATACTCAGTTAGACTTTAATCATCAGTTTGATCTTGGTATTGATGTTTTGCAATTAGCTCATGTGGAGCATGATGACACACTTAGTGTGGTAGAGCATGATAGATCTTATGATACAGAGTGCATGCCAAAGCATACTAGCTCTCAGGATGCACAGCTAGACACATCCTTGGTTGAGAGGAGGACTAATTTAGATGTTGATGAGTCAACAATCATGAAACCATTCTTGGATTCGCTCATGCCAGATGTTGATACAGATTGGTCAGGACATGTTGGACTTGACAATGGCGATACACGAACGATAGCCCGAAAAAGGTGCAACTCAATTTAGACTATCCTATGGCCCATACAATGACCAATAACCCAAAGGAAGGGTGTAACTCAAGATCACTGCCTCAAGAAGTGAAAGCCCAATAAATCGACCTACAATGCACAGATAGATGCTATCTTATATACATGGTATGATCATTTTGATTATTATGGTTAGTATTATAAATTCATAGATATACACATGTGTTTTGTGGTCATATAGTCTAACAAAGGTTGGCTTCTTTCAAGTTATGGTTATGGTAGTGAATAGTTTTATTGTTACTATTATGCATGTTGATGGTGGAAATGATCATAGTTATAAGTATGGTAACGGTCATGGTGATGATCATGATGGTTAAGTTCCCTTGGGTTAGTTGGGTGCATGAGTTCTATGTTTTAGATTTTACGTTTATGAAAAGAGTAAATAGTAAGACCACGCTTCCAAAGGAAAAGCAAAAGAAAAAGAAAAGAGATTCTTGAAGAGAGTGTCAATGAACGATGCGATTTTGTTTGTTTCTTTTTTGAGAGTATAATGAATTTGAAATACACACTCACACACCCAATCTCTTAAGGGTAGAGGCACCCATCATGAGAGACTCATGGACATGTCTAGCCAAACCTTGAAGTCAGGACTTCCTCCCATAGCTTCAAGGTTTTAGCAACTACACTACGTAGGCTCGAACAACTATGGGATTCTTGCACTATAAGACCTCTCATTTTCTGAGAGAACTGGATGCATAAAATGTCTCTATGTCTCCTAAAAGAAAAAAATAATAATAATGAATAGATTGGGTATGTGCTAATGAACGAGAGTGAAAATCCCCACAATGGCCACTTGAAAGGTTTCACTTGGTTTTGCCAATGAGATCTCCCTACCGAGATAGATTTTGACATAAGCTCATGAAGGGAAGAGAAGCTTAAATATCTCGTTTGAGTCCCCCACCTTGAAGGAAAAAAACTTGCGATCCGCATCCGCAATGCAAGATGCCCCCAAGGTTGCACGGTCCCTTCTGAAGAATCATCCAGCTTCGATGTTGGGAAGTATATGTTTATGTGTCTTTTAACGGGAACACTTGAGATGAAGCAAATAGAAAGAGCAATTAAGGCCCATAGAGCCAAGTGGTACAAGTAAGGCCCGTGATACACAGGTGGCCCACTGAATGGAAGGGCGGACATATGCACAAACAGCTTCATAAAAGTGTATCTCACAAGGCACGCGATCGTATCCACCCGAGTAGAGCAGCCAGAAGCACCAACCGAATAAACCCAAGACCCATGATACACAGACGGTCCATGGGATCAAAACACTCGAGGCCCACATCTAAAATTGCAAGACGGCCAACGAGAAATCTATGGGTTAAAACTTATTATATTTCACTTGAGTCCATCATGGTAACTTCGACACGAGTCCTAAATGAAGACATATGTTGAATTGTGGCTTAAACTGTGTATGCTGCCAAAGACCATGACAATACAACAAGTTAGTAATGCGCTCATTGAAGTTCCTCTAAAAAATTCACTATTAGAAAAGTGAAAAATACTGAATGGGAATGGAGATATCTTCTATCAGAGGAGTCAGTATGGCAAGCCGACTTTGGCTGCTCATAGAGAAATTTGTGCTAAATTAGATCACAAAAATAGGGCACTTCAAACAACTTTGATGCGCAAATGCAAGAACTACAAAGTACCCCATGTTGGGGATGTAAGGGTCATGTGACCTTACCCCCATATTCATATATATACATCATTTATAGAGCATTGCCTCAATGGAGATCATCATGTGGTTTTTGAGGCTCCCACGAATATTTGTGTGTCTCTCCACTCTCTCCCTCCATCTCCTCCTTGCTCCTTTTTTCTGCACACCACAGCCCTTCATTGTTATCAGAGCATGTTGAAGGCTGGTGTGCAACACTACAACATATGAGGAGCATACCGACGCTGCATATACCGACAGTCATAGTCGGCGTCAGTATAGCCCTCGGAAAATCTCACTAAGAGATACCAATGGTCAAGTGACCGTTAGTATGACCATTTTAAACAAATCGTCGGTGTGGCCCGGAGCCGCCGGTATAAGCGTCGGTATAGGTGTCGGTATAGGCATCGGTATGAGCGTCGGTATGAGCATCGGTATAAGCGTCGGTAATTTATTGGCAACTACCGACGCATATACCAACGTCCATACTCGCGCCTATGTTTGATCACCAAAATTGCAAAATATAGAGTAGCAGTGCTGTAGGTGAAAGTGAAATTGACAGCTAATGCTTATTTTATGCATATATTGAGCTACATACCTCCAATTGAGGCGTTCATTATATCATTAAGTAGCTAAGAAAGAGTTTTTGAAGTTTGTTGAAGAGCAAAAGTTCAGAATTAGAGGTTATCACCTCTGAAATAGCAAATCACATAGTAGAATATTTTCATCAAAAGAACCCTAGTTGCTTTTGGAGTTTCATTTTGGTTTGGAACTCCTTGGAGAGAGATTTTTTGGGTGTGCAAGATCTTATTTTTAGAGCTTGATGGCCATGTATGATCACTGTGGTAGCTCGTCCATATGAGAATAGAACATAATCTTGTCATGTGCTTGTCATGTGAGATGACATTGTGGTATACTCCTTTTTGAGGTTTATGTCATCATGATTTCGATCATGGATGTATAGTGGCATTGTGGTTTATATCTTGCTTATGCAACTTGGTTATGGATTTACTTTCTGGTTGCACATACTTCTATGAGAGTTGATTGTGGATCTTCGTTGGTACTTGTATCCTTGTTTTCTTTGCAGGTACATGATCCAAATTGGAGCCTCAATTGCACATCTGTTTGTCACCTTGATTGTCTACTCTATTAGCACATGGTCATTGATTGATATCTATTTGCTAGTGTGATTCTTGGCATATGTGGATGGTGATTCCCACATGGTTTGTTTTGGTTCAAAGTCCATTTTTTAGAGGAGATGATGTGGAAATTTTGATAGCTTTTATGTTAGAAGAGAACTCTAGTGGATTATGCTAGTGATGGTGATATCACTTTCTCCTATGGTTCATCTCATGATTCTTCCTGTTCATTGGATAGGACACATATAGCTTGCTTGCTTGATGCATTAGGTACTTTTCATGTTACTCCACATCGTGGGTGGTTTTGTCGATTCTCAGGTGAGAGTCATGGACGTGTGCACATGTCTGATGGTATGACATATGACATTGAGGGTGCAGGAGATGTATGCTTTATGCTACCTAGTGGAGCATCACTTATACTTATTCATGTACGCTATGTGCCTTCATTCCCTATGAGCTTGATTTCAGTTAGGCAGTTATGGGAGAGACGATTTTATGTATTCCTTGGTAAGCATCATTTTCAGTTGCAGTTGGGAGAGCTTATGCTTGTCAGAGGTGCTAGGATTGGGCATAGGTATCCACTATAGGTACTTCATGTGAGAGACAGTCTCATCTCAGTGGGAGTTTAGCCTTATGTGCCATGCCAGACTCATCATGTCCCATTTTGTATACCTACACATAGGTCTATTGACATTCATGGTGCACATGTATGGTAGGATTCAAATGCTCAGATGGAGCATGATTCAGATGATCAGTTGGATGCTTGAGACCATGATGCGGATGCTCATGTGGAGCATTATGATGATACTCAAGCAGACTTTGATCATCAGTTTGATCTTGGTATTGATGTTTTGCAGTTAGCTCATGTGGAGCATGATGACACACTTAGTGTGGTAGAGCATGATAGATCTTATGATACAGAGTGTATGCCAAAGCATACTAGCTCTCAGGATGCACAGCTAGACACATCCTTGGTTGAGAGGATGACTAATTTAGATGTTGATGAGTCAACAATCATGCAACCATTCTTGGATTCGCTCATGCCAGATGTTGATACAGATTTGTCAGGACATGTTGGTCTTCAAGATGGGGATACAGGAACGATAGCCCGAAAAAGGTGCAACTCAATTTAGACTATCCTATGGCCCATACAATGACCAACAACCCAAAGTAAGGGTGTAAGTCAAGATCACTGCCTCAAGAAGTGAAAGCCCAACAAATCGACCTACAATGCACAGATAGATGCTATCTTATATACACACAAGAACACACAACCTCGTTCGGAGGTTCTAGACTACCAAAAATGCAAAAAACACAGACTTATGTAGAAGATGAATCTACAATGACTTGGATAGTAGGTTTTGGAGTTTCATTTTGGTTTGGAACTCCTTGGAGAGAAATTTTTGGGTGTGCAAGATCTTATTTTTAGAGCTTGATGGCCATGTATGCTCACTGTGGTAGCTCGTCCATATGAGAATGGAACATAATCTTGTCATGTGTTTGTCATGTGAGATGACATTGTGGTATACTCCTTTTTGAGGTTTATGTCATCATGATTTCGATCATGGATGTATAGTGGCATTGTGGTTTATATCTTGCTTATGCAACTTGGTTATGGATTTACTTTCTGGTTGCACATATATTTATCAGAGTTGATTGTGAATCTTGTTTGGTACTTGTATCCTTGTTTTCTTTGCAGGTACATGATCCAAATTGGAGCCTCAATTGCACATCTGTTTGTCACCTTGATTGTCTACTCTATTAGCACATGGTCATTGATTGATATGTATTTGCTAGTGTGATTCTTGGCATATGTGGATGGTGATTCCCACATGGTTTGTTTTGGTTCAGAGTCCATTTTTTAGAGGAGATGTTGTGGAAATTTTGATAGCTTTTATGCTAGAAGAGAACTCTAGTGGATCTTGAAACTTGTGTGATAGCTTTGGATCATTACTTATCTCCATTCACTCGGACTTGGACACACGTTATTCGTGACAAATTGGACCATCTTGCAGGATTCATTCTTGAGTGGGAGGTCCATCACCATTGTATTGGCATGTATTGCCATTAGTTTTCTGGCATATGTAGTTGCCATTATCGTTGGTTGGATGAGTGATAGGTGGTGACAGGTTACTCATTGTTCTTTTGCTATTGGTTATCTTGTTTGATTGCTCAGTTTATAGGGAATACTCTGCCAAATCTTTTCCAAGATTCTTTTACATCTACATGGTCAGTTTGGAGACTTGGTGACCAAGTTTAAGCTCATGGTTTTATGTGCATGCTAGATGCATGGTTATGTGACAGGTTGTTCACATGGTTTCTTGTCCAATGAGATATTTATGATGTGAGTTATGCATATGGATATGCACGTGTGATCTTATTGAGGATAGATTATTATTTCTAGTCTCTTATTACATTGCTAGCCTTTTGCATTGCCAGCATGGTCTCTTCTCGGTTTGATGGCACTGACTTTTCGAGAGGGAAAGCTCAGATGTGGCATACATTGGTTCGCGTAGGGTTACACAGGTATGTGCATAAAGATGCATAGAGGCCTCGTGACATGCCTCACCACATATGGATGGATATGTATGCATTGGCCAACCCCACTATCTTATTATAGCTTGTGGATTCTATATATGAGTCTGTTATGTATGAGAAGACGAGTAGTGCATTCTGGCAGAGACTACATGATATGTATGAGAGTCCATTGGCTCATGTGAGACATAGATCATATCGAGAGCTTTGATGTTGGCACTATGGTTGTGAGGACCATATTTAACGATGTTGCTTCAAGTGGATGCGACGATGATGTCAGAGGTATGCACATGATGTAGGTCAGGTAGTGATTTTAGGAGATCCTATGGTAGTTTATTATGCTAGTGATGGGGATATAACTTTCTCCTATGGTTCATTTCATGATTCTTCATGTTCATTGGATAGCACACATATGGCTTGGTTGCTTGATGCATTAGGTACTTTTCATGTTACTCCACATTGTGGGTGGTTTTGTCGATTCTCGGGTGAGATTCATGGATGTGTGCACATGTCTGATGGTATGACATATGACATTGAGGGTACAGTAGATGTATGATTTATGCTACCTAGTGGAGCATCACTTATACTTATTCATGTACGCTATGTGCCTTCATTCCCTATGAGCTTGATTTCAGTTAGCCAGTTATGGGAGAGAAGATGTTATGCATTCCTTGGTGAGCATCATTTTCAGTTGCAGTTGGGAGAGCTTATGCTTGTCAGAGGTGCTAGGATTGGGCATAGGTATCCACTATAGGTACTTCATGTGAGAGACAGTCTCATCTCAGTGGGAGTTCAGCCTTATGTGCGATGCGAGACTCATCATGTCTCATTTTGTATACCTACGCATAGGTCTATTGACATTCATGGTGCACATGTATGGCAGGATTCAAATGCTCAGATGGAGCACGATTCAGATGATCAGTTGGATGCTTTAGACCATGATGCGGATGCTCATGTGGAGCATTGTGATGATACTCACTTAGACTTTGATCATCATTTTGATCTTGGTATTGATCTGAGGCACCGAATGGTAAGTGACCGACGCGGGCAGTAATGCGTATGGCTGATTGGATCACAGGACGAAGAGCTGAGGCACCGATTTTCTATGGGAGAATTGAGTGAGTAGTTGAGAGCAAGGCAGCGGGCTTAAATGGGTGGCTAAAGACGGCTGGGCTCGGCACTTGCACTTGGATGCGTTCATCAAAGCTTTTGTGGCTCACTCATCTCTGACGCGTGCACAAATGCTCTCTGTGACGCAAACATTCTCTCGAGGAACAACACTTCCGCAAAGTCCCACTTCGTATATTAAACAAAGGACTTACAATTCAAAGAAGGACAAGGAAAGAATGACTTTACAATTCAAAGAAGGACAAGGAAAGAATGACTTTGAGATGGTCACTCAATATTGATGGTCACTCAAATATTGAGTCGTAATGCACACATCTTTTGTCTTTTCAAATAGCTTCCTTTTGCATCCTTTCTCTTCTCTTGACATGCCCAATCTTCTTTTTATTTATTATCATCAATTCACATACTAACATAAATTTTTATTTTATTATCATCAATTCACATACTAACATAAATGCAGAACACTACTTCTATGGCTCAATTCACATTAAGCAGAGCCCTATCCTAGCGGAACATGTGCTCCAATGATAAGTTTACATGTGGATTCACGTGGAGAGTGTGATGCACATAGGACGAGGTCCTAATGGTATGAAGTGACCCGGAGGTATCCCCGAGATGGCCTCATGAGAGGGTAAGTGGAAGCATAAGACGAGATGAGGTCTTTTGGATTTGTGCAGAAGTGTCTTATATGGATCTTAGACTTATTCACATTCCGTCTCGAGGTGTGCCTTGAGGTGCCAACCAAATGCCATCCTAACATAGCCTGCATGGGTAGCAACTAGAATTAATGTTTTCCATTGTTTCAGGTCATAGGTCCCATCCTCATGGAGAGGAGGCGATATGCGACACCGAAGCACTCGCAGAGAGGTTGGGGAAGCATTCTTGTTATCCGGCATCTACTTGAATCAAGGAGCGAATGAGAGATTGATGTTGAATTCAAGGAAAAATGGCTCAACACATATGCTTCGTAGTGCATTGTCGCCACGGGGTCACGAGGACTCCACTCCACATCCACAACATGGGAGAAGGTCAAGATCAGCCTTAGGAGCCTTAGTTTTTGTTTTCGCCATCACTACCTAGGTGCTCACCTACGGAGCACGCCATTCACTCCTCCTAGGAAGAATTTGCATCCTTGCAAATTGAATTGTTGGTGCATACTAGCTTATAGATCTAGCGTCAATGTTCATGCTAAGGGCAGATAACTAAGTGTGTAGGAAACAAACGGGAAAGGAGTGACCTTTTAGGTCTTCCTAACCTTGTTTGATCGGTGTTCTTGTCAGCCCTAACGAATCGTGTCATGATATGCACACAAATTGTGTGATGCGTATTAGAGAAGTCCATGTAAATAAAGAGGTAAGAACATTAAGTCTTGTAGTAATGCTCTAAGAAGGAGAAGAGAAACTTACTTGGATGTACGTGGTTCGCACGAGCCTTCCTTTGTGTTCCTCATGCGAGGGTGCTCTTTTGATCAACAGATCAATTGAATAGCGTGAGAATGCAGTGCTTGTTCAAGTGCATGAGGTCTAGGTCACATCTAGCCCCATCCCTTTGCTTCAAAAAGCAGATCGTTCTCTGTTGCAGCTTGTCTTCATATCCTATGACTCCTGCCTTTGTCTTAGCCAAAGACTCTCTCCTGAGTCTTGGTTCCCTTGAACTATGAAGCATCGCCTTGTGCATTCTCTAGAAAAGGCCAATTGAAGTAAACTTCAAAACAAGATCTTGAACCCAACCTTGCACAAAGAAAATGGTAAATTTTGTATCCTTTAGTCCAAAGCTTATGAGGCACCATCCCAATGACCCGAGGGGACTATTCCACTTGAAAGAGTTTTGTCTGGAAAGTGACTCATGTACCTTGATCTGAGTCTTGTTGCGGAAGAACAATAGCATTGTTTCCCCTGCCACTCCAGAGCTAACGTCCTCGTAGCTTACATAGTGCCACCTAAATGAAGCTGCTCTTTTGTGTATGGCACATTGACTTATGACATGGACCTTCTGCTAAGAAGAGCCACTTTAGCATCCTCTAAGACTTGAGGAATAGGCATCCCGACTAATACAAGTCATTTCACCATGTGCTTCCTGCTTGAAGCCGATCCTGATTTTGCATCAAAAGGGCTCTAGGTGACACACATTGCCAAGATATGAGCCGATAGAAAATTTAGGTAACAAGCTCACACCTTTCCATTGACCTGAAAGCCAACTACCACTTGACTCAATAAACCATAAATTTTGCCCCCTACATGGAGTAGATCTTCGTGTTTGCACTTGCACTCGCAAGAGGCCCTTATGCCCAGAACTAAGTCTTTTGCCCACTGTGTTGGACTTACCACAAAGACATACTTTTTCCATAAGCCAAGAGGTGCCCCCTGAATAGAGTGGATGGATGTTGATGTGAAGAGATGGATAGGTATGTGCTTGAAGATGAAGAGGTGTTGCAAAATCCTTGATCTACACCAGCCAAATGATCTCCAGAAGTATAAGGTGGGACCTTTTAGCTTTCCAATGGATGTATTAGACACCCTATGTACTGATACATATGTATGCCTTGTAATCACACCTTGATATGGCATAAAGCTCAGCTCTTGGAGGTCTTCACATAGGTCTCTCTAACCACGACTAAAGCTGCCATCTATTTATAGTTGAGTTTGGGAGGCTAACTTCCTTCAATCATTCTCCAATCAATTTGTGATTGATTTGATTCTCTACCTACCACAAATCACGAATTTTTGGCTCCTCTTTCCCTTTTTGATCAAGTGGACTCAACCACTTAAGATTCTTTCACTTTTACATTAAGTAAAGTCTTCAAAAATTACAAGAGGTAGTTCACAAGTGAACTTTACATTGTCTTCATTTTAAGGCTTTTTCTATGAATTTGTGGGACTCAAGCCAATACTTAGGCTTGTCATAGACTTGCTCTAACAGCTCCCCCTCAAGCCAAGTATGCTTGAGGTCTTCAATCTTCCAAGATTACTTGTAAACCAATTATAGCCTTGATTTCGCAAAGCTTTGTACCATCCAATGCTTTGGTTAGAATGTCTGCACATTGTTGATGAGTGGCCACATATGATATTTGAATCTCTTTGCTTAGAACCTTCTCTCATACATAGTGATAGTGAACTTCAATATGTTTTTTCCTTGCATGAAAAATAGGATTAGCAGCCAAATGAATAAAACTCATATTGTCACCAAAAATAGTTGGAGTTCCAAACTCCAATCCAAGATCTTTGAATAAGTCTTCATCCATATAGCTTCCTGAGTAGCTATGGCAAGACCTCTGTATTCAGCTTCAGTAGAAGAGAGAGCAACTGTGGGTTGCTTCTTGGATGACCATGAAATAAGCTTTGAACCTGCAAAGGTAAGATAACCTGAAGTGCTCCTTCTATCTTCCTTGGAGCCAGCCCAATCTGCATCAGAAAATAGCTTCAAACCTAAATCAGATACATAAGGATAATAAAGTCCTTCATTTATGGTTCCTTTGAGATACTTGAGAATCCTTTTGGCAGCATCCATATGTGGTTTCCTTGGTGTGTGCATAAATTGACTTAGCACACTCACACTGTAACATATATCTACTCTTGTCAATGTGGCATAGTTGAGACTACCCACTAGACTTTGATATGATGTGATGTCCTCTATGAGTTCACCTTCATGTGAGCTCAATTTGTGATTGACCTCCATTGCAGTACCTGCAATCTTACAATCTTGCATCTTGAATTTTGCCAACATGTCCTTAATGTACTTTCTTTGAGTGAGAAACAAACCATGATCTTTGTAGGCAACTTCCAAGCCTAGGAAGTAGGTAAGTGAACCCAAATCACTTATCTTGAACTCTTCTCTCATTTGCTCTTTGATCTTCTTCATACAATCTGCATCATTTCTTGTCAATATAATATCATCTACATATACACATAAGTAGATGACCTCAGAATTACTCTTTTTGATAAAGAGTGAAGGATCTGCCTTGCTTGGTTGAAAGCCTTTGTCCTACAACAATGAAACAAGCCTAAAATTCCAAGCTCTTGGGGCTTGCTTGAGACCATATAATGCTTTGTTAAGTTTACACACATAATCAGGATAAACTTGATTCTCAAAACCAGATGGTTCTGCCATATATACCTCTTCTGGTATCCAACCATTCAAGAATGCATTCTTTACATCTAGTTGAAGTATCTTACAATTCTTGGAAGAGGCAATACTAAGCAAAACCCTAATAATAGGCATCTTTGCCACAGGAGAGAAGGTCTCCTCATAATCAATTCCCTGAGTTTGTGCAAAGCCTTTTGCTACAAGCCTTGCCTTATACCTTTTAATGGAACCATTAGAATTCTTCTTGAGTTTATAGACCCATCTTGAGCCTATTACCTTCATGGATGAAGTCTTGGGCACCAAATCCCAAGTGTTGTTTTCTTCAAGTGCTTCAATCTCTTCCTTCATTGCATGCTTCCATTCTGATTTTGCTTTGGCCTCTTCAAATGATGATGGCTCCTCTTGGTTTATGTCATGTGCTACGTAGATAGAATGTTTGGTTACTAATGAGGTGTCAAACCCATACCTTTCTGGTTTTTTTTTTTCATCATCTTCTTAGGCCATGATGTGATGATTCTGCCTCGTGTCCAAGTTCCTGCAATTTTGCTTTACCTTTAGACTTCCATGCTTTGATCTTTTCCATCTGAGCTTCTTCATCATCCTCCGAGGTGTCTTGTTCTTCAATCCTTGGTTGTTCTCTACCAAGATTTGGAAAATCTTCTTCAAGATCATATGGTAAATTGACCTTCCTGCATGAATCTTCATACCATGAATTGTTTTCATCAAAAACTACATCTCTGCTTACCAAGAATCCTTTGTTGGTAGGGTTGTATAACCTATAACCCTTTTGATTGTTGTCATATCCAATAAATACACACCTTTCTGCCTTTGGATCCATCTTGCCTCTAACCTGTGAAGGAACATGAGCAAAAGCAATACATCCAAAAATTTTACAATGATCTAAACTTGGTCTTCTTCCCATCCAAGCCTCATATGGAGTCATCCCATCAAGGGATTTCAAAGGCAACCTGTTAATCAAGTAAGTGGCTATAGATACAGCATCAGCCCATAGATAATTAGGTAAATTCTTTTCATTTAACATGGACCTTGCAGCTTCAACAATTGTCCTATTCCTCCTTTCTGCCACTCCATTTTGCTCAGGAGTGTACCTTGTAGTTACCGCTCTTTTGATTCCTCTTTCTTGAAGAAAAGAATCAAACTCATGGGAGAAGTATTCTCCCCCCCCCCCCCCACCCATCTGACCTTAGCCTTTTTAGTGATTTACCTGTTTGATTCTCCACAAGAGCCAAATGAGACATGAAAAAACTTCATCTTTGTGTTTCATAAAGAATAGGATAGTCCATCTGCTGCAATCATCAAAAAAGGAGACATAATACCTTGATCGGGATATTGAAGCTTCCTTGCTAGGTCCCCATACATCTGTATGAACCAACTCCAAGAGATCTCCATGCATATAACCTTTCTTCATGAATGGTAACCTGTGAGACTTTCCAAATTGACATGCACTACACTTATAAATCATATGTTGTTTTGACAAATTAGGGAGTCCAAGTACACTTTGGTCCCTACAAATTTGCTTTAATGACCTTTCACCAATATGTGCTAACCTTTTGTGCCATACTTCCAATTTTGTGAGTGTCTGACTACCATAATTAAAGAGAGCAATGTTTCTAGTGTCTTGTAATTCAAATGTGAACAATCTACCTCTCTTTTCACCTTTTGCAATTCTTCTGAATCCTTGACTTGGATCTTCAACAAATGCTCCTGTTTTTGTGAACCTGACTTGCAACCCTTTCTCTACTATCTGCCCAACACTTATCAAATTCTTTGTAATGGTAGGGACATAGAGTACCTTACTGAGTAGGTTGATGTTTCCATCAGGTCCTTTGACATTGCCTATTTTCTCCACAAGATGTCTTGTATCATCTCCTGTTTGTACCTCATGCTTATTCCTTGGATCTTCTAAATCTGATAGGAGTGCCACATTTCCTGCCACATGATTTGAACAACCTGAATCTATGTAGAAAACTCATCAGATTTACCTTGTGGCATAGCCATGTTCATGATCAATAATGAATCCTCTTTGTTTGAGTCTTCTATGTAGTTATTGAAGTCTCTACTTCCTTTGTTTGCCTCCTTGATAGTTTGAATGATTGTAGTTGTTGTAGTTGCCATGATAATTGTTGAACCTTCCTCTTGAGTAGCCATAACTTCCTCTATTGTATCCTCTTCCTCTTTGATTCCTAGCCAAGCTGAGGAATTACCTCTATCCAATTTGTCAATTGATGAAGGAAATCCATCTGCCATGTTGTCCAACCTTGCTCTGAAACCACTGTGAAGAGATGGATAGGTATGTGCTTGAAGATGAAGAGGTGTTGCAAAATCCTTGATCTACACCAGCCAAATGAACTCCAGGAGTATAAGGTGGGCCCTTTTAGCTTGCCAATGGATGTATTAGACACCCTATGTATTGATACATATGTGTGCCTTGTAATCACACCTTGATATGGCATAAAGCTCAACTCTTGGAGGTCTTCACATAGGTCTCTCTAACCATGACTAAAGCTGCCATCTATTTATAGTTGAGTTTGGGAGGCTAACTTCCCTCAATCACTCTCCAATCAATTTGTGATTGATTTGATTCTCTACCTACCACAAATCACAAATCGTGGCTCCTCTTTCCCTTCTTGATCAAGTGGACTCAACCACTTAAGATTCTTTCACTTTTACATTAAGTAAAGTCTTCAAAACTTACAAGAGGTAGTTCACAAGTGAACTTTACATTGTCTTCATTTTAAGGCTTCTTCTATAACTTTGTGGGACTCAAGCCAATACTTAGGCTTGTCATAGACTTGCTCCAACGGTTGAAGCTCATGGTTCCCCACAACTATCACTTGCAAGGAAAAGTGCCCTATGCATAGATCGGATATGTGCTAATGCACGAGAGTGAAAATCCCCACAATGGCCACTTGAAAGGTTTCACTTGGTTGTGCCAATGAGATCTCCCTACCGAGATAGATTTTGACATAAGCTCATGAAAGGAAGAGAAGCTTAAATGCCTCGTTTGAGTCCCCCGCCTTGAAGAAAAAAAACTTGTGATCCGCATCCGCAATACAAGATGACCCCAAGGTTGCACGGTCCCTTCTAAAGAATCATCCAGCTTCGATGTTGGGAAGTATATGTTTGTGTGTCTCTTAATGGGAACACTTGAGACGAAGCAAATAGAAAGAGCAATTAAGGCCCATAGACCCAAATGGTACAAGTAAGGCCCGTGATACACAGGTGGCCCACTGAATGGAAGGGCGGACATATGCACAAACAGCTTCATAAAAGTGTATCTCACAAGGCACGCCATCGGATCCACCCGAGTAGAGCAGCCTGAAGCACCAACCGAATAAACCCAAGACCCATGATACACAGATGGTCCATGGGATCAAAACACTCGAGGCCCACATCTGAAATCGCAAGTCGGCCAACGAGAAAGCTATGTGTTAAAACTTATTATATTTCACTTGAGTCCATCATTGTGACTTCGACACGAGTCCTAACTGAAGATATATGTTGAATTGTGGCTTAAACTGTGTATGCTGCCAAAGAACATGTCAATACAACAGGTTAGTAGTGCGCTCATTGAAGTTCCTCTAAAAAATTCACTATTAGAAAAGTGAAAAATACAGAATGGGAATGGAGATATCTTCTATCTGAGGAGTCTGTATGGCAAGCCGACTTTGGCTGCCCATAGAGAAATTTGTGCTAAATTAGATCACAAAAATAGGTCACTTCAAACAACTTCGATGCGCAAATTCAAGAACTACAAAGTACTCCCTGTTGGGGATGTAAGGGTCATGTGACCTTACCTCCATATTCATATATATACATCATTTATAGAGCATTGCCTCAATGGAGATCATCATGTGGGTTTTGAGGCTCCCATGCATATGTGTGTGTCTCTCCTCTCTCTCCCTCCATCTCCTCCTTGCTCCTTTCGTTCTACACACCAAAGCCCTTCATTGTTATCAGAGCATGTTGAAGGCTGGTGTACAAGAAACTTCAATGGAAGCTTAGGTCACAAGAGGTGAAAGTGTAGGTCGGCATTTCTTAACAATTGTTCAGTATTGCAGCTATAACTCAAGCTAGGAAGCTTGGATTGATGCATTTTAAAGTTCTATGCATAGCTAAGAAAGAGATCTAGAACTTTGCAGAAGAACACACAACCTAGTTCGGAGGTTCTAGACTACCAAAAATGCAAAAAGCACATACTAATGTAGAAGATAAATCTACAATCACTTGGATAGTAGGCCAGTTCTTGGGTCATAACTTGAGTTTTACAAGTCCGATTTAGATGATTCAACTTTCTATACATAGCTTGGAAAAATAGCTACAATGGATTTACTTTCTGGTTGCACAAAATTTTATGAGAGTTGATTGTGGATCTTGGTTGGTACTTGTATCCTTTTTTTCTTTGCAGGTACATGATCCAAATTGGAGCCTCAATTGCACATATGTTTGTCACCTTGATTGTCTACTCTATTAGCACATGGTCATTGATTGATATCTATTTGCTAGTGTGATTCTTGGCATATGTGGATGGTGATTCCCACATGGTGTGTTTTGGTTCAAAGTCCATTTTTTAGAGGAGATGCTGTGGAAATTTTGATAGCTTTTATGCTAGAAGAGAACTCTAGTGGATCTTGAAACTTGTGTGATAGCCTTGGATCATTACTTATCTCCATTCACTTGGACTTGGGCACACGTTACTCGTGACAAATTGGACCATCTTGCAGGATTCATTCTTGAGTGGGATGGTATGCACGTGATGTAGGTCAGGTAGTGATTTTAGGAGAGTCTATGGTAGTTTATTATGCTAGTGATGGTGATTTCACTTTCTCCTATGGTTCATCTCATGATTCTTCCTTTTCATTATATAGCACACATATGGCTTGGTTGCTTGATGCATTAGGTACTTTTCATGTTACTCCACATCATGGGTGCTTTTGTGGATTCTCACGTGAGAGTCATGGACGTGTGCACATGTCTGATGGTATGACATATGACATTGAGGGTGCAAGAGATGTATGCTTTATGCTACCTAGTGGAGCATCACTTATACTTAATCATGTACGCTATGTGCCTTCATTCCCTATGAGCTTGATTTGAGTTAGCCAGTTATGGGAGAGCAGATGTTATGCATTCCTTGGTGAGCATCATTTTCAGTTGCAGTTGGGAGAGCTTATGCTTGTCTGAGGTGCTAGGATTGGGCATAGGTATCCACTATAGGTACTTCATGTGAGAGACAGTCTCATCTCAGTGGGAGTTCAGCCTTATGTGCAATGCAAGACTCATCATGTCTCATTTTGTATACCTACACATAGGTCTATTGACATTCATGGTGCACATGTATGGCAGAGTTCAAATGCTCAGATGGAGCATGATTCAAATGATCAGTTGGATGCTTTAGACCATGATGTGGATGCTCATGTAGAGGATTGTGATGATACTTAGTTAGACTTTGATCATTAGTTTGATCTTGGTATTGATGTTTTGCAGTTCGCTCATGTGAAGCATGATGACACAGTTAGTGTGGTAGAGCATGATAGATCTTATGATACAGAGTGTATGCCAAAGCATACTAGCTCTCAAGATGCACAACTAGACACATCCTTGGTTGAGAGGATGACTAATTAAGATGTTGATGAGTCAACAATCATGCATTCATTCTTGGATTTGCTCATGCCAGATGTTGATACAGATTTCTCAAGACGTGTTGGTCTTGACGATGGTAAGTGTTCCCATTAAGAAACACACAAACATATACTTCTCAACATCGAAGCTGGATGATTCTTCAGAAGGGACCGTGTAACCTTGGGGTCATATTGCATTGCAGATGCGGATCACAAGTTTTTTTCCTTCAAGGCGGGGGACTCAAACGAGGCATTTAAGCTTCTCTTCCCTTCATGAGCTTATGTCAAAATCTATCTCGGTAGGGAGATCTCATTGGCAACACCAAGTGAAACCTTTCAAGTGGCCATTGTGGGGATTTTCACTCTCGTGCATTAGCACATACCTGATCTATTTGTGAAGAGAGATGGTGGATGCAATCCAAAGATGAGTAGGTGCCGCTACAACCAGCTTCACACCAGCCAACTGAGACTTCAGAGTTGATTAGTAGACCCTTTGAGCTTCCTAAATCCACCAAAATATCAGCCAAGTACTTTGGAACATGCATCCCAAAGGTTTAAGTCAAGACAGACTAGTTGCGAAATGACTAGCTCCCAAAACTTGCTATTTTTGGACATACACCTGCTGGAAAAAATGAACAGTGCTCTCAACCTGGTAGGAATTAGAAAAATTCCTTTTGGGCATAGCAAATAGACTTAGCAAGCTTCCCAATACAAGTTAAAACACTTCAAATGATGGACTGAGTACTGAGAACAAGTTTCATCAATTTCTGGAACATTCCCACAATTCTCGGGGCTCTGCAGAGATAGACCAGTAAGAAGTAAAATGCATATATCTCCAACAGTATTAATCCAATGACCTTGAAAATTTATATGCACAAAGTAGACAGTACAAGCTATCGAACTCAAGTTAAATAACTGAAAAAGGTTCAGTAGAACTCGAGATATGAGCTTCTGAAGTTACTGCTCTGAGTGAGTATAGCAGAGAACAAAACAGAGAAGTAGATGATGATAAATGTATAGATTCACATATGATTACAACCACATTGGCAATGAATCTTTGCACAATGGGAGTAGAATGATAGAGCTATGGAGTAAGCTCTTCAATCTCTACAAAATGACATCAAATGGTCACGTACAAGGCTTGCTAATCGCCTCTTCCTTCTTGCTCCTTTTATAGCTATTCTTGGAGGGAATTTTGAATTCGAATTCGAATGGCTCCACCTAAAAGTGATCCCCAAAGTTAGGAGAGATTCCCTCAGCTCTAAATTTCGTGGTTTTAGGTAGTTAGAACCACGAATTTGCTTTTACATCATGGATGAGGTAAGCCATCCTTTTCCTTTTTTCTTTTTCCATTTACAAGAGATAAAATGTACTCTTTTATAAGAGGTGTTCACATGACTACTCATGTGACTTACAAATGAGGATAATATCAAGCATATCAAGCATATCAAGCATGTAGGCTTGGGCAAAATGCACCAACAGCTCCCCCTCAAGCCTAACATGCTTGGCCTTCAAATAAGTCTTCAATTGTCCTTGATTTCCTGCAAGCCAATCATCAACTTGAATCTACTTAATTTTGTACCATCAAGAGCGTTAGTCAACATGTCGGCACATTGCATATCTGTAGAGACATAGGATAGTTGAATATCCTTGCTCATTAGCTTCTCCCTTATGTAATGGTAGTGGACTTCAATATGCTTGGTTCTAGCATGGTATACCGGATTAGCTGCTAGATGTAGTGAGCTTGTGTTGTCACCAAAAATGTGAGGTGTTGAAGAATGAAGTCCAAGATCTGTGTACAAAGACTTTAACAACATGATTTCTTGAGTTGCATTAGCCAAACCTCTATATTCGGCTTCGGTGGACGATAATGCCACGGTTGGTTGCTTCTTCGATGACCAAGAAATGATTTTTGAACCTGCAAATGATATATACCCTGATGTGCTTCTTCTATCATCTTTAGATCCGGCCCAATCTGCATCTGAGTAGACCTTTAGCTCAATATTTGAAGTAAATGAATAAAACAAACCTTCATTCATGGTCCCCTTTAGGTACTTGAGGACTCTCTTGGCCGCTTCCATATGTGGTCTTCTCGGCTTATGCATAAACTGACTCAATATGCTAACACTATAGCATATATCCACCCTTGTGAGTGTTGCATAGTTCAAACTTCCAACCAAGCTTTGATAGCTTGTGATGTCTTCAATTGGCTCTCCTTCATAAGCACTAAGCTTATGATTTTGCTCCATAGGTGTACCTGCACACTTTGTATTTTCCATCTTGAACTTGACGAGCATGTCATGGACATACTTCCTTTGTGTGATGTATATACCTGAATCTGTGTAGATCAACTCCAATCCAAGAAAATAAGTGAGTGGTCCGAGGTCACTTATTTTGAACTCCTCCTTCATTTGACTCTTTACCTGTTTGATTCCTTCAAGATCATTGCCTGTGATAATAATATCATCAACATACACACATAAATAGATCACTTCAGATCCATTCCTCTTTATGAACAAAGAGGTATCCACCTTGCTAGCTTTGAATCCTTGGTCCTGCAAATAAGTCACCAATCTGAAATTCCAAGCTCTTGGAGCTTGCTTCAATCCATACAAAGCTTTCTTTAGTTTTCATACATAGTTAGGATGATGTGCATCCTCATATCCAGGAGGTTGTGCCATATACACTTCCTCAGAAATCCATCCATTCAAGAAAGCATTCTTTACATCAAGTTGATAAAGATTCCAATTTCTAGATGCAGCAAGACTAATGAGAACCCTAATTGTAGGCATTTTTGCAATAGGAGAGAAAGTCTCCTCATAATCAATACCATGGGTTTGAGCAAACCCTTTAGCAACTAACCTTGCTTTGTGTCTATTTATACTTCCATCTGGATTCCTCTTGATTTTGTATATCCATCGAGATCCGATTATCTTCATAGATGGCTTGTTAGGTACAAGCTCCCAAGTGTCATTCTCCTTCAAGGCTTCCATTTCTTCATCCATTGCATCTCTCCAAGCTTTCTTGCTTTGTGCTTCTTCGAATGTGGTAGGTTCTTCATTGGTTGAATCCTTTGCAATGTAGATTGAGTGCTTGGTGACCAAAGAAGTATCATAACCAAACCTCTCTCGTTTCTTCTTCTCCCTCGAAGACCTTCTAAGTGGTTGATGTGAGCTCTCGGGTCCATATGTAGCATCCTGCATCTTTGCTTTACCTTTGTTCTTCCATAGCTTTAGTCTTTCCAAGTCTTCTAGGTCAATCTCCGAATCACTTTCTTCAATCTGCTTTGGCTCCTTTGGTTGAAGTGATGGAAAATCTTCATCCAAGTCATATGGCAGCTTCACTTTCCTGTCATCATCAAACCATGATTTGTTTTCATCAAAAATTACATATCTACTCACAGAAAATCCTTTATTGGTTGGATTGTACAATCTATATCCTTTTTGGTCATAACCAATAAATACGCACTTCTCTGCCTTGGGATCCAATTTCCCTCTTACTTGAGAAGGAATGTGAGCATAGGCTAAGCATCCAAAGATTTTGCAATGCTCTAGACTAGGTCTTCTTCCATTCCACACTTCATATGGAGTGGTTCCATCTAGTGACTTAGATGGAAGTCTATTTATGAGATATGTGGCTGTAGACACAGCCTCTGCCCATAGGTAGTTCGGCAATCCCTTTTCATTGAGCATGGACCTTGCTGCTTCGACAATAGCTCTGTTCCTCCTCTCTGCTACACCATTGAGTTCGGGTGTATACCTTGTAGTGACTTCCCTTTTAATGCCTCTTTCATACAAGAAGGCATCAAATTCAGAAGAGAAGTATTCTCCTCCACCATCTGATCTGAGTCTTTTCAAAGTCCTACCTGTTTGATTTTCAACAAGAGCAATATACTTCTTAAAGCAATTAAACACTTCATCCTTGTGCTTCATGAAAAACAGAATGGTCCACCTGCTACAATCATCTATGAAAGACACATAATATCTTGAGCCTGATATAGATGGCTCCTTACTTGGACCCCACACATCTGTGTGCACTAGATCCAAAGGATTTTGATACATATATCCTTTCTTATTGAAAGGTTGTCTATGAGCCTTGCCGATTTGACAAGCTTCACACTTATAAATCATGTGTTGCCTTGTGATATTAGGCAAACCAAGTACACTTTGGTCCCTGCAAATCTGTTTGAGTGTCCTCTCACCAATGTGAGCAAGCCTTTTGTGCCATATCTCCAACTCTGTTAGAGTTTGAGATCCATAGCTAAACAAAGCTATGTTCTTTGTATCTTCCACTTCAAAAGTGAAAAGCCTTCCTGTTTTTTCTCCTTTGGCGATCCTTCGAAAGCCTTGCCTTGGGTCTTCAACATATGCTCCAAATCGATTGAATCTAACCTTCAATCCTTTTTCAACAATCTGTCCAACACTTATTAAATTTTTGGTAATTGTAGGGACATACAAGACTTTGCTTAAGAGGTTCATATTCCCATCTGATGTCTTCACATTACCTATCTTCTCCACTGAGTGCTTTGTGTCATCTCCTGTCTGCACTTCATGCTTGTTATGAGGATCTTCCAAATCAGAAAGTAAAGCCACATTTCCTGCTACATGGTTCGAGCATCGCAAATCAATGTAAAATATGTGATCATCATCCTTACCCTTCTTCGCTGATAGATTCATAATCAATAATGAATCTTCTTGACTTTGGTCCTCTGCATAGTTATTGTAATCTCTTCTTCCTCTATGGACACTTTGATAGTTGTTGTTGTTGTTGTAATTGTTGTTGTAGTAGTTGTTGTTGTTGTAGCCTCCATTGTATCTACCTCTATTTGATCCATAGCCATCTCTATTGAATCCTCTTCCTCTTGAGTTCCTCGGGTTCCTGAAACATTCTTCAGTAGTATGGTTAGATAAGCCACATATGTTGCAAGGTTGAGATGATTGGAATCTCCCCCTGCCTTGCTTTCCACCTCTGCCTCTTCCTCTAGCTCTTCCTCTACCTGCAAAGTTTGCTTGGAAAGAGCTACCTTCATCTTCATTCTTCCTATTCTTTGACTTGTCCTTGACCTTAGCTTTATCAGAATATAAGGCAGAAGTTTGATTACCTCTTGAGGACTCACCACCTTTGCTAATCTTTGCTTCATGAGTGAAGAGTTGGCCCATGAGTGTGTTGAGGTCGGGTACATGCATATCCATGTATAAATCCATGGCTGTTGTGAATGACTCCCACTTGTCGTCTGCTTTGATTCCATTCATGATTCGTCTTATGATTTGCTCCTCTTCAATTACCTCTCCAATGCTTCCAAGTTGGTCGGAAATCTCCTTCATCTTTGTGACATAATCAGTCACATTTTGCTTCGGGCTTTTCTTCATTGTTGTGAACTCCATCCACAATTGGTTCTTCCTTGCTCGAGTGTTGGAAGAGAAGAAAGAAGCAAGTGCATTGTTCCTCATGGTTGGCATTGCTTCATCTCCGGATATGAATCCATATAGATTCCTCCCTTGAAGGTAAGCCTCCATCCTTAGAGACCATGCCGGGTAGTTGTTTCGATCCAATTTGTCAATTGTTGATGGAAATCCATCTCCCATGTTGCTTGACTATGCTCTGATACCACTGTGAAGAGAGATGGTGGATGCAATCCAAAGATGAGTAGGTGCCGCTACAACTAGCTTCACACCAGCCAACTGAGACTTCAGAGTTGATTAGTAGAACCTTTGAGCTTGCTAAATCCACCAAAATATAAGCCAAGTACTTTGGAACATGTATCCCAAAGGTTTAAGTCAAGACAGACTAGTTGCGAAATGACTAGCTCCCAAAACTTGCTATTTTTGGACATACACCTGCTGGAAAAAATGAACAGTGCTCTCAACCCGGTAGGAATTAGAAAAATTCCTTTTGGGCATAGCAAATAGACTTAGCAAGCTTCCCAATCCAAGTTAAAACACTTCAAATGATGGACTGAGTACTGAGAACAAGTTTCATCAATTTCTGGAACATTCCCACAATTCTCGGGGCTCTGCAGAGATAGACCAGTAAGCAGTAAAATGCAGATATATCCAAAAGTATTAATCCAATGACCTTGAAAATTTATATGCACAAAGTAGACAGTACAAGCTATCCAACGCAAGTTAAATAACTGAAAAAAGTTCAGTAGAACTCGAGATATGAGCTTCTGAAGTTACTGCTCTGAGTGAGTATAGCAGAGAACAAAACAGAGAAGTAGATGATGATAAATGTATAGATTCACATATGATTACAACCACATTGGCAATGAATCTTTGCACAATGGGAGTAGAATGATAGAGCTATGGAGTAAGCTCTTCAATCTCTAGAAAATGACATCAAGTGGTCACGTACAAGGCTTGCTAATCGCCTCTTCCTTCTTGCTCCTTTTATAGCTATTCTTGGAGGGAATTTTGAATTCGAATTCGAATGGCTCCACCTAAAAGTGATCCCCAAAGTTGGGAGAGATTCCCTCAGCTCTAAATTTCGTGGTTTTAGGTAGTTAGAACCACGAATTTGCTTTTACATCATGGATGAGGTAAGCCATCCTTTTCCTTTTTTCTTTTTCCATTTACAAGAGATAAAATGTACTCTTTTACAAGAGGTGTTCACATGACTACTCATGTGACTTACAAATGAGGATAATATCAAGCATATCAAGCATGTAGGCTTGGGCAAAATGCACCAACACTATTCATTATTATTATTTTTTTTCTTTAGAAAAAATAGAGACATTTTACGCATCCAGTTCTCTCAGAAAATGAGAGGTCTTACAGTGCAAGAATCGCATAGTTGTTCGAGCCTGCGTAGTATAGTGGCTAACACCATGAAGCTATAGAAGGAAGTCCTGATTTCAAGGTTTGGCTAGACATGTCCATGAGTCTCTCATGATGGGTGCCTCTACCTTAAGAGATTGGGTGTGTGAGTGTGTAATTCCAATTCATTGTACTCTCAAAAAAGAAACAAACAAAATCGCATCGTTCATCGACACTCTCTTCAAGAATCTCTTTTCTTTTTCTTTTCCTTTTCCTTTGGAAGCGTGGTCTTACTATTTACTCTTTTCATAAACGTAAAATCTAAAACATAGAACTCATGCACCCAGCTAACCCAAGGGAACTTAACCATCATGATCATCACCATAACCGTTACCATACTTATATCTGTGATCATTTCCACCATCAACATGCATAATAGTAACAATAAAATTATTCACTACCATAACCATAACTTGAAAGAAACCAACCTTTGTTGGACGTATATATATGACCACAAAACGCATGTGTATATCTATGAATTTATAATACTAACCATAATAATCAAAATGATCATACGATGTATATAAGATAGCATCTATCTATGCATTGTAGGTCGATTTGTTGGGCGTTCACTTCTTGATGCAGTGATCTTGAGTTACACCCTTTGTTTGGGTTGTTGGTCATTGTATGGGCCATAGGATAGTCTAAATTGAGTTGCACCGTTTTCAGGCTATCGTTCGTGTAACAATTAAGGCCCATAGAGCCAAATGGTACAAGTAAGGCCCGTGATACACAGGTGGCCCACTGAATGGAAGGGCGGACATATGCACAAAGAGCTTCATAAAAGTGTATCTCAGAAGGCACGCGATCGGATCCACCCGAGTAGAGCAGCCAGAAGCACCAACCGAATAAACCCAAGACCCATGATACACAGATGGTCCATGGGATCAAAACACTCGAGGCCCACATCTAAAATCGCAAGACGGCCAATGAGAAACCTATGGGTTAAAACTTATTATATTTCACTTGAGTCCTTCATGGTAACTTCGACACGAGTCCTAACTAAAGACATATGTTGAATTGTGGCTTAAATTGTGTGTGCTGCCAAAGACCATGACAATACAACAGGTTAGTAATGTGCTCATTGAAGTTCCTCTAAAAAATTCACTGTTAGAAAAGTGAAAAATACTGAATGGGAATGGAGATATCTTCTATACGAGGAGTCTGTATGGCAAGCCAACTTTGGCTGCTAATAGAGAAATTTGTGCTAAATTAGATCACAAAAATAGGGCACTTCAAACAACTTCGATGCCCAAATGCAAGAACTACAAAGTACCCCCTGTTGGGGATGTAAGGGTCATGTGACCTTACCCCCATATTCATATATATGCATCATTTATAGAGCATTGCCTCAATGGAGATCATCATGTGGGTTTTGAGGCTCCTATGCATGTGTGTGTGTCTCTCCTCTCTCTCCCTCCATCTCCTCCTTGCTCCTTTTGTTCTACACACCAAAGCCCTTCATTGTTATCAGAGCATGACAGTTGAAGGCTGGTGTGCAAGAAACTTCAATGGAAGCTTAGGTCACAAGAGATGAATGTGCAGGTCGGCATTTCTTAACAACTGTTCAGTATTGCAGCCATAACTCAAGCTAGGAAGCTCGGATTGATGCACTTTGAAGTTCCATCCATAGCTAATAAAGAGAGTTAGAACTTTGCAGAAGAACACACAACCTGGTTCGGAGGTTCTAAACTACCAAAAATGCAAAAAACACAGACTGATGTAGAAGATGAATCTACATTGACGTGGATAGCAGGTCAGTTCTTGGGTCATAACTTGAGTATTACAAGTCCAATTTAGATGATTCAACTTTCTATACATAGCTTGGAAAGATAGCTACAAGGGAAGTCAATTCCAAATTTTGAGTGTTTGATCACCAAAATTGCAAAATACAGAGCAGTAGTGTTGTAGGTGAAAGTGAAATTGACAGCTAATGCTTATTTTGTGCATATCTTGACCTACATACCTCCAATTGAGGTGTTCATTATATCATTAAGTAGCTAAGAAAGAGTTTTTGAAGTTTGATGAGGAGCAAAAATTCAGAATTAGAGGTTATCACCTCTGAAATAGCAAAACACATAGTAGAATATTTTCATCAAAAGAACCCTAGTTGCTTTTGGAGTTTCATTTTGGTTTGGAACTCCTTGGAGAGAGATTTTTTGGGTGTGCAAGATCTTATTTTTAGAGCTTGATGGCCATGTATGATCAATGTGGTAGCTCTTCCATATGAGAATAGAACATAATCTTGTCATGTGTTTGTCATGTGAGATGACATTGTGGTATACTCCTTTTTGAGGTTTATGTCATCATGATATCGATCATGGATGTATAGTGGCATTGTGGTTTATATCTTGCTTATGCAACTTGGTTATGGATTTACTTTCTGGTTGCACATAATTTTATCACAGTTGATTGTGGATCTTGTTTGGTACTTGTATCCTTGTTTTCTTTGCAGGTACATGATCCAAATTGGAGCCTCAATTGCACATCTGTTTGTCACCTTGACTGTCTACTCTATTAGCACATGGTCATTGATTGATATGTATTTTCTAGTGTGATTCTTGGCATATGTGGATGGTGATTCCCACATGGTTTGTTTTGGTTCAAAGTCCATTTCTTAGAGGAGATGCTGTGGAAATTTTGATAGCTTTTATGCTAGAAGAGAACTCTAGTGGATCTTGAAACTTGTGTGATAGCTTTGGATCAATACTTATCTCCATTCACTCGGACTTGGACACACGTTATTCGTGACAAATTGGACCATCTTGCAGGATTCATTCTTGAGTGGGAGGTCCATCACCATTGTATTGACATGTATTACCATTAGTTTTCTGGCATGTGTAGTTGCCATTATCTTTGGTTGGATCAGTGATAGGTGGTGGCAGGTTACTCATTGTTCTTTTGCTATTGGTTATCTTGTTTGATTGCTCAGTTTATAGGGGATACTCTACCAAATGTTTTCCAAGATTCTTTCACATCTACATGGTCAGTTTGGAGACTTGGTGACCAAGTTTAAGCTCATGGTTTTATGTGCATGCTAGATGCATGGTTATGTGACAGGTTGTTCACATGGTTTCTTGTCCAATGAGATATTTATGATGTGAGTTATGCATATGGATATGCACGTGTGATCTTATTGAGGATAGATTATTTTTTCTAGTCTCTTATTACATTGCTAGCCTCTTGCATTGCCAGCGTGGTCTCTTCTCAGTTTGATGGCACTAACGTTTCGAGAGGGAAAGCTCAGATGTGGCATACATTGGTTCGCATAGGGTTACACACGTATGTGCATAGAGATGCATAGAGGCCTCGTGACATGCCTCACCACATATGGATGGATATGTATGCATTGGCCAACCCCACTATCTGATTATAACTTGTGGATTCTATATATGAGTCTGTTATGTATGAGAAGACGAGTAGTGCATTCTGACACAGACTACATGATATGTATGAGAGTCCATTGGCTCATGTGAGACATAGATCATATTGAGAGCTTTGATGTTGGCACTGTGGTTGTCAGGACCATATTTAACGATGTTGCTTCAAGTGGATGCGACGATGATGTCAGAGGTATGCACATGATGTAGGTCAGGTAGTGATTTTAGGAGAGTCTATGGTAGTTTAATATGCTAGTGATGGGGATATCACTTTCTCCTATGGTTCATCTCATGATCCTTCATGTTCATTGAATAGCACACATATGGCTTGGTTGATTGATGCATTAGGTACTTTTCATGTTACTCCACATCGTGGGTGGTTTTGTCGATTCTCGGGTGAGATTCATGGATGTGTGCACATGTCTGATGGTATGACATATGACATTGAGGGTGCAGTAGATGTATGCTTTATGCTACCTAGTGGAGCATCACTTATTCTTATTCATGTACGCTATGTGCCTTCATTCCCTATGAGCTTGATTTTAGTTAGCCAGTTATGAGAGAGAAGATATTATGCATTCCTTGCTGATCATCATTTTCAGTTGCAGTTGGGAGAGCTTATGCTTGTCAGAGGTGCTAGGATTGGGCATAGGTATCCACTATAGGTACTTCATGTGAGAGACAGTCTCATCTCAGTGGGAGTTCAGCCTTATGTGCGATGTGAGACTCATCATGTCTCATTTTGTATACCTACACATAGGTCTATTGACATTCATGATGCACATGTATGGCAGGATTCAAATGCTCAGATGGAGCACGATTCAGATGATCAGTTGGATGCTTTAGACCATGATGCAGATTCATGTGGAGCATTGTGATGATACTCAGTTACACTTTGATCATCAGTTTGATCTTTGATGTTTTGCAGTTAGCTCATGTGGAGCATGATGACGCACTTAGTGTGGTAGAGCATGATAGATCTTATGATACAGAGTGTATGCCAAAGCATACTAGCTCTCAGGATGCACGGCTAGACACATCCTTGGTTGAGAGGATGACTATTTAAGATGTTGATGAGTCAACAATCATGCATTCATTCTTGGATTCGCTCATGCCATATGTTGATACAGATTTGTCAGCACGTGTTGGTCTTGACGATGGCGATACACGAAGGATAGCTTGAAAACGGTGCAACTCAATGTAGACTATCCTATGGACCATACAATGACCAACAACCCAAACAAAGGGTGTAACTCAAGATCACTGCCTCAAGAAGTGAACGCCCAACAAATCGACCTACAATGCATAGATAGATGCTATCTTAGATACATGGTATGATCATTTTGATTATTATGGTTAGTATTATAAATTCATAGATATACACATGTGTTTTGTGGTCATATATATACGTCCAACAAAGGTTGGGTTCTTTCAAGTTATGGTTATGGTAGTGAATAATTTTATTGTTACTATTATGCATGTTGATGGTGGAAATGATCACAGTTATAAGTATGGTAACGGTTATGGTGATGATCATGATGGTTAAGTTCCCTTGGGTTAGTTGGGTGAATGAGTTCTATGTTTTAGATTTTACGTTTATGAAAAGAGTAAATAGTAAGACCACGCTTCCAAAGGAAAAGGAAAAGAAAAAGAAAAGAGATTCTTGAAGAGAGTGTCGATGAACGATGCGATTTTGTTTGTTTCTTTTTTGAGAGTACATTGAATTGGAAATACACACTCACACACCCAATCTCTTAAGGTAGAGGAACCCATCATGAGAGACTCATGGACATGTCTAGCCAAACCTTGAAATCATGACTTCCTTCCATAGCTTCATGGTGTTAGCCACTATACTACGCAGGCTCGAACAACTATGCGATTCTTGCACTGTAAGACCTCTTATTTCCTAAGAGAACTGGATGCGTAAAATGTTTCTATGTTTCCTAAAGGAAAAAAATAATAATAATGAATAGATCTGGTATGTGCTAATGCACGAGAGTGAAAATCCCCACAATGGCCACTTGAAAGGTTTCACTTGGTTTTGCCAATGAGAGCTCCCTACCGAGATAGATTTTGACATAATCTCATGAAGGGAAGAGAAGCTTAAATGCCTCGTTTGAGTCCCCCGCCTTGAAGGAAAAAAACTTGTGGTCCGCATCCGCAATGCAAGATGACACCAAGGTTGCACGGTCCCTTCTGAAGAGTCATCCAGCTTCGATGTTGTGAAGTATATGTTTGTGTGTCTCTTAATGGGAACACTTGAGATGAAGCAAATAGAAAGAGCAATTAAGGCCCATAGAGCCAAATGGTACGAGTAAGGCCCGTGATACACAAGTGGCCCACTGAATGGAAGGATGGACATATGCACAAACAGCTTCATAAAAGTGTATCTCACAAGGCACGCGATCGGATCCACCCGAGTAGAGCAGCCAGAAGCATCAACCAAATAAACCCAGGACCCATGATACACTGACGGTCCATGGGATCAAAACACTCGAGGCCCACATCTAAAATCGCAAGACGGCCAATGAGAAACCTATGGGTTAAAACTTATTATATTTCACTTGAGTCCTTCATGGTAACTTCGACACGAGTCCTAACTGAAGACATATGTTGAATTGTGGTTTATATCTTGCTTATGCAACTTGGTTATGGATTTACTTTCTGGTTGCACATAATTTTATGAGAGTTGATTGTGGATCTTGGTTGGTACTTGTATCCTTTTTTTCTTTGCAGGTACATGATCCAAATTGGAGCCTCAATTGCACATCTCTTTGTCACCTTGATTGTCTACTCTATTAGCACATGGTCATTGATGGATATCTATTTGCTAGTGTGATTCTTGGCATATGTGGATGGTGATTCCCACATGGTGTGTTTTGGTTCAAAGTCCATTTTTTAGAGGAGATGCTCTGGAAATTTTGATAGCTTTTATGCTAGAAGAGAACTCTAGTGGATCTTGAAACTTGTGTGATAGCCTTGGATCATTACTTATCTCCATTCACTTGGACTTGAGCACACTTTATTCGTGACAAATTGGACCATCTTGCAGGATTCATTCTTGAGTGGGATGGTATGCACGTGATGTAGGTCAGGTAGTGATTTTAGGAGAGTCTATGGTAGTTTATTATGCTAGTGATGGTGATATCACTTTCTCCTATGGTTCATCTCATGATTCTTCCTGTTCATTATATAGCACACATATGGCTTGGTTGCTTGATCCATTAGGTACTTTTCATGTTACTCCACATCATGGGTGATTTTGTGGATTCTCAGATGAGAGTCATGGACATGTGCACATGTCTGATGGTATGACATATGACATTGAGGGTGCAGGAGATGTATGCTTTATGCTACCTAGTGGAGGATCACTTATACTTAATCATGTACGCTATGTGCCTTCATTCCCTATGAGCTTGATTTGAGTTAGCCAGTTATGGGAGAGCAGATGTTATGCATTCCTTGGTGAGCATCATTTTCAGTTGTAGTTGGGAGAGCTTATGCTTGTCTGAGGTGCTAGGATTGGGCATAGGTATCCACTATAGGTACTTCATGTGAGAGACAGTCTCATCTCAGTGGGAGTTCAGCCTTATGTGCAATGCAAGACTCATCATGTCTCATTTTGTATACCTACACATAGGTCTATTGACATTCATGGTGCACATGTATGGCAAGGTTCAAATGCTCAGATGGAGCATGATTCAAATGATTAGTTGGATGCTTTAGACCATGATGGGGATGCTCATGTAGAGGATTGTGATGATACTCAAGCAGACTTTGATCATCAGTTTGATCTTGTTATTGATGTTTTGTAGTTAGCTCATGTGGAGCATGATGACACACTTAGTGTGGTAGAGCATGATAGATCTTATGATACAGAGTGTATGCCAAAGCATACTAGCTCTCAGGATGCACAACTAGACACATCCTTGGTTGAGAGGATGACTAATTAAGATGTTGATGAGTCAACAATCATGCATTCATTCTTGGATTTGCTCATGCCGGATGTTGATACACATTTGTCAGGACGTGTTGGTCTTGACAATGGCAATACACGAACGATAGCCTGAAAACGGTGCAACTCAATTTAGACTATCCTATGGCCCATACAATGACCAACAACCCAAACAAAGGGTGTAACTCAAGATCACTGCCTCAAGAAGTGAACGCGCAACAAATCGACCTACAATGCATAGATAGATGCTATCTTATATACATGGTATGATCATTTTGATTATTATGGTTAGTATTATAAATTCATCGATATACACATGCGTTTTGTGGTCATATATATACGTCCAACAAAGGTTGGGTTCTTTCAAGTTATGGTTATGGTAGTGAATAATTTTATTGTTACTATTATGCATGTTGATGGTGGAAATGATCACAGTTATAAGTATGGTAACGGTTATGGTGATGATCATGATGGTTAAGTTCCCTTGGGTTAGTTGGGTGCATGAGTTCTATGTTTTAGATTTTACATCTATGAAAAGAGTAAATACTAAGACCACGCTTCCAAAGGAAAAGGAAAAGAAAAAGAAAAGAGATTCTTGAAGAGAGTCTCGATGAACGATGTGATTTTGTTTGTTTCTTTTTTGAGAGTACAATGAATTGGAAATACACACTCACACACCCAATCTCTTAAGGTAGAGGCACCCATCATGAGAGATCTTGGGCATGTCTAGCCAAACCTTGAAATCAGGACTTCCTTCCATAGCTTCATGGTGTTAGCCACTAGACTACGCAGGCTCCAATAACTATGCGATTCTTGCATTGTAAGACCTCTCCTTTTCTGAGAGAACTGGATGCGTAAAATGTCTCTATGTTTCCTAAAGGAAAAAAATGATAATAATGAATAGATCAGGTATGTGCTAATGCACGAGAGTGAAAATCCCCACAATGGCCACTTGAAAGGTTTCACTTGGTTTTGCCAATGAGATCTCCCTACCAAGATAGATTTTGACATAAGCTCATGAAGGGAAGAGAAGCCTAAATGCCTCGTTTGAGTCCCTCGCCTTGAAGGAAAAAAACTTGTGATCCGCATCCGCAATGCAAGATGACCCCAAGGTTAAACTGTCCCTTCTGAAGAATCATCCAGCTTCGATGTTGAGAAGTATATGTTTGTGTGTCTCTTAATGGGAACACTTGAGATGAAGCAAATAGAAAGAGCAATTAAGGCCCATAGAGCCAAATGGTACAAGTAAGGCCCGTGATACAGAGGTGGCCCACTGAATGGAAGGGCGGACATATGCACAAAGAGCTTCATAAAAGTGTATCTCACAAGGCACACGATCGGATCCACCCGAGTAGAGCAGCCAGAAGCACCAACCGAATAAACCCAAGACCCATGATACAGAGATGGTCCATGGGATCAAAACACTCGAGGCCCACATCTAAAATCGCAAGACGACCAATGAGAAACCTATGGATTAAAACTTATTATATTTCACTTGAGTCCTTCATGGTAACTTCGACACGAGTCCTAACTAAAGACATATGTTGAATTGTGGCTTAAATTGTGTATGCTGCCAAAGACCATGACAATACAACAGGTTAGTAATGCGCTCATTGAAGTTCCTCTAAAAAATTCACTGTTAGAAAAGTGAAAAATATTGAATGGGAATGGAGATATCTTCTATACGAGGAATCAGTATGGCAAGCCAACTTTGGATGCTGATAGAGAAATTTGTGCTAAATTAGATCACAAAAATAGGGCACTTCAAACAACTTTGATGCCCAAATGCAAGAACTACAAAGTACCCCCTGTTGGGGATGTAAGGGTCATGTGACCTTACCCCCATATTCATATATATGCATCATTTATAGAGCATTGCCTCAATGGAGATCATCATGTGGGTTTTGAGGCTCCGACGCATGTGTGTGTCTCTCCTCTCTCTTCCTCCATCTCCTCCTTGCTCCTTTTGTTCTGCACACCAAAGCCCTTCATTGTTATCAGAGCATGTTGAAGGCTGGTGTGCAAGAAACTTCAATGGAAGCTTAGGCCACAAGAGATGAAAGTGCAGGTCGGCATTTGTTAACAACTGTTCAGTATTGCAGCCATAACTCAAGCTAGGAAGCTCGGATTGATGCATTTTGAAGTTCCATCCATAGCTAAGAAAGAGAGTTAGAACTTTGCAGAAGAACGCACAACCTGGTTCGGAGGTTCTAAACTACCAAAAATGCAAAAAATACAGACTGATGTAGAAGATGAATCTACAATGACTTGGATAGAAGGTCAGTTATTGGGTCATAACTTGAGTTTTACAAGTCCAATTTAGATGATTCAACTTTCTATACATAGCTTGGAAAAATAGCTACAAGGGAAGTCAATTCCAAATTTTGAGTGTTTGATCACCAAAATTGCAAAATACAAAGCAGCAGTGTTGTAGGTGAAAGTGAAATTGACAGCTAATGCTTATTTTGTGCATATCTTGACCTACATACCTCCAATTGAGGCGTTCATTATATCATTAAGTAGCTAAGAAAGAGTTTTTGAAGTTTGATGAAGAGCAAAAGTTCAGAATTAGAGGTTATCACCTCTGAAATAGCAAAACACATAGTAGAATATTTTCATCAAAACAACCCTAGTTGCCTTTGCAGTTTCATTTTGGTTTGGAACTCCTTGGAAAGAGATTTTTTGGGTGTGCAAGATCTTATTTTTAGAGCTTGATGGCCATGTATGATCACTGTGGTAGCTCGTCCATATGAGAATAGAACATAATCTTGTCATGTGTTTGTCATGTGAGATGACATTGTGGTATACTTCTTTTTGAGGTTTATGTCATCATGATTTTGATCATGGATGTATAGTGGCATTGTGGTTTATATCTTGCTTATGCAACTTGGTTATGGATTTACTTTCTACTTGCACATAATTTTATCAGAGTTGATTGTGGATCTTGTTTCGTACTTGTATCCTTGTTTTCTTTGCAGGTACATGATCCAAATTGGAGCCTCAATTGCACATCTGATTGTCACCTTGATTGTCTACTCTATTAGCACATGGTCATTGATTGATATGTATTTTCTAGTGTGATTCTTGGCATATGTGGATGGTGATTCCCACATGGTTTGTTTTGGTTCAAAGTCCATTTTTTAGAGCAGATGCTGTGGAAATTTTGATAGCTTTTATGCTAGAAGAGAACTCTAGTGGATCTTGAAACTTGTGTGATAGCTTTGGACCATTACTTATCTCCATTCACTCGGACTTGGACACACGTTATTCGTGACAAATTGGACCATCTTGCAAGATTCATTCTTGCGTGGGAGGTCCATCACCATTGTATTGACATGTATTGCCATTAGTTTTCTGGCATATGTAGTTGCCATTATCTTTGGTTGGATCAGTGATAGGTGGTGACAGGTTACTCATTGTTCTTTTGCTATTGGTTATCTTGTTTGATTGCTCAGTTTATAGGGGATACTCTACCAAATGTTTTCCAAGATTCTTTCACATCTACATGGTCAGTTTGGAGACTTGGTGACCAAGTTTAAGCTCATGCTTTTATGTGCATGCTAGATGCATGGTTATGTGATAGGTTGTTCACATGGTTTCTTGTCCAATGAGATATTTATGATGTGAGTTATGCATATGGATATGCACGTGTGATCTTATTGAGGATAGATTATTATTTCTAGTCTCTTATTACATTGCTAGCCTCTTGCATTGCCAGCGTGGTCTCTTCTCAGTTTGATGGCACTGACTTTTCGAGAGGGAAAGCTCAGATGTGGCATACATTGGTTCGCTTAGGGTTACACATGTATGTGCATAGAGATGCATAGAGGCCTCGTGACATGCTTGACCACATATGGATGGATATGTATGCATTGGCCAACCCCACTATCTGATTATAGCTTGTGGATTCTATATATGAGTATGTTATGTATGAGAAGACGAGTAGTGCATTGTGGCACAGACTACATGATATGTATGAGAGTCCATTGGCTCATGTGAGACATAGATCATATCAAGAGCTTTGATGTTGGCAGTGTGGTTGTGAGGACCATATTTAACGATGTTGTTTCAAGTGGATGCGACGATGATGTCAGAGGTATGCACATGATGTAGGTCAGGTAGTGATTTTAGGAGAGTCTATGGTAGTTTATTATGCTAGTGATGGGGATATCACTTTCTCCTATGGTTCATCTCATGATTCTTCCTGTTCATTGGATAGCACACATATGGCTTGGTTGCTTGATGCATTAGGTACTTTTCATGTTACTCCACATCGTGGGTGGTTTTATCGATTCTCAGGTGAGATTCATGGACGTGTGCACATGTCTGATGGTATGACATATGACATTGAGGGTGCAGTAGATGTATGCTTTATGCTACCTAGTGGAGCATCACTTATACTTATTCATGTACGCTATGTGCTTTCATTCCCTATGAGGTTGATTTCAGTTAGCCAGTTATGGGAGAGAAGATGTTATGCATTCCTTGGTGAGCATCATTTTCAGTTGCAGTTGGGAGAGCTTATGCTTGTCAGAGGTGCTAGGATTGGGCATAGGTATCCACTATAGGTACTTCATGTGAGATACAGTCTCATCTCAGTGGGAGTTCAGCCTTATGTGCGATGTGAGACTCATCATGTCTCATTTTGTATACCTACACATAGGTCTATTGGCATTCATGATGCACATGCATGGCAAGATTCAAATGCTCAGATGGAGCACGATTCAGATGATCAGTTGGATGCTTTAGACCATGATGCAGATTCATGTGGAGCATTGTGATGATACTCAGTTAGACTTTGATCATTAGTTTGATCTTGGTATTGATGTTTTGCAGTTAGCTCATGTGGAGCATGATGACGCACTTAGTGTGGTAGAGCATGATAGATCTTATGATACAGAGTGTATGCCAAAGCATACTAACTCTCAGGATGCACAGCTAGACACATCCTTGGTTGAGAGGATGACTAATTTAGATGTTGATGAGTAAACAATCATGCAGTCATTCTTGGATTCGCTCATGCCAGATGTTGATACAGATTTGTCAGGACATGTTGGTCTTGAAGATGGCGATACAGGAACGATAGCCCGAAAAAGGTGCAGCTCAATTTAGACTATCCTATGGTCCATACAATGACCAACAACCCAAAGGAAGGGTTTAAGTCAAGATCACTGCCTCAAGAAGTGAAAGCCCAACAAATCGACCTACAATGCACAGATAGATGCTATCTTATATACATGGTATGATCATTTTGATTATTATGGTTAGTATTATAAATTCATAGATATACACATACGTTTTGTGGTTATATATATATATATATATATATATATATATATATATATATATATATATATATATATATGTCTAACAAAGGTTGGGTTCTTTCAAGTTATGGTTATGGTAGTGAATAGTTTTATTGTTACTATTATGCATGTTGATGGTGGAAATGATCATAGTTATAAGTATGGTAACGGTTATGGTGATGATCATGATGGTTAAGTTCGCTTGGGTTACTTGGGTGCATGAGTTCTATGGTTTTAGATTTTGCGTTTATGAAAAGAGTAAATAGTAAGACCACGCTTCCAAAGGAAAAGGAAAACAAAAAGAAAAGAGATTCTTGAAGAGAGTGTCGATGAACGATGCGATTTTGTTTGTTTCTTTTTTGAGAGTACAATGAATTGGAAATACACACTCACACACCCAATCTCTTAAGGTAGAGGCACCCATCATGAAAGACTCATGGACATGTCTAGCCAAACCTTGAAGTGAGAAATTCCTGCCATAGCTTCAAGGTGTTACGCAGGCTCGAAGAACTATGCGATTCTTGCACTGTAAGACCTCTCATTTTTTGAGAGAACTGGATGCGTAAAATGTGTCTATGTTTCCTAAAGGAAAAAAATTATAATAATGAAAAATTCAAAGAACAATTTCACAAAATGACAAAAAGAGGAGTTGAAACGTGCAGCCACTGAACACTCTGTAGAGTTGACGAATCGAGACGATTGGGAAACCTTTAATAATGAATGTATTGGGAAACCTTTAATAATGAATGTACACACGCTCTGAAGCCGGATTAGACGTTTTGGCCTCAATAAGAAATGTGAACTACAAGCAAAGAGCGGCTTCATTTTTGGAGTTCGTGGAGCAGATCGCCGAGGCAGCTGCTGGCGGCACTCTTTGGCTCGAGTCTGGAGATAATCAGTTGCGGAATCAGATTTCCGCTGATGTGAGCTGCCAGCAACTTGTCCACGCCACCCGCTGCGTTACTACATGGCTCATGCAACAGCCTTGACCACAGACAATGACGACTGAGCTCGAGCCTGCGACACTTGAATGCCACTCGTCTCTCGTGAACGCATTGCCTCCTTGAGGTCTTATGGGCCGAATGGTAAGTGACCGACGCGGGCAGTAATGCGTATGGCTGATTGGATCAGAGGACGAAGAGCTGAGGCACCGATTTTCTATGGGAGAATCGAGTGAGGAGTTGAGAGCAAGCCAGCGGGCTTAAATGGGTGGCTAAAGACGGCTGGGCTCGGCACTTGCACTTGGATGCGTTCATCAAAGCTTTTGTGGCTCAGTCATCTCTGACGCGTGCACAAATGCTCTCTGTCGTCAAACGGATGTCTCTCTGACTGTGCAAAGATGACGAGAGAGAGAGAGAGAGAGAGAGAGCGAGAGAGAGAGATCCCATGTGTGGCGTAAACTGTGACGCAAACATTCTCTCGAGGAACAACACTTCCGCAAAGTCCCGCTTCGTATTAAACAAAGGACTTTTTTTTTAAAAAGGAAGTTCGGCCTTAGCCTATTAAACAAAGGACTTACAATTCAAAGAAGGACAAGGAAAGAATGACGATAACGATAATCGTCATTCAAACTTTGAGATGGTCACTCAAATATTGAGTCGTAATGCACACATCTTTTGCCTTTCTCTTCTCTTGACATGCCCAATCTTCTTTTTATTTATTATCATCAATTCACATACTAAGATAAATTTTTATTTTATTATCATCAATTCACATACTAACATAAATGCAGAACACTACTTCTATGGCTCAATTCACATTAAGCATAGCCCTATCCTAGCAGAACATGTGCTCCAATGATAAGTTTACATGTGGATTCACGGGGTCCTAATGTTATGAAGTGACCCGGAGGTATCCCCGAGATGGCCTCATGAGAGGGTAAGTGGAAGCATAAGACGAGATGAGGTCTTTTGGATTTGTGCAGAAGTGTCTTATATGGATCTTATACTTATTCACATTCCGTCTCGAGGTGTGCCTTGAGGTGCCAACCAAATGCCATCCTAACATAGCCTGCATAGGTAGCAACTAGAATTAATGTTTTCCACTGTTTGAGGTCATAGGTCCCATCCTCGTGGAGAGGAGGCGATATGCGACACCCAAGCGCTCGCAGAGAGGTTGGGGAAGCATTCTTGTTATCCGACATCTACTTGAATCAAGGAGCGAATGAGAGATTGATGTTGAATTCAAGGAAAAATGGCTCAACACATATGCTTCGTAGTGCATTGTCGCCATGGGGTCACGAGGACTCCACTCCACATCCACAACATGGGAGAAGGTCAAGATCGGGCTTAGGAGCCTTAGTGTTTGTTTTCGCCACCACCACCTAGGTGCTCACCTACGGAGCACGCCATTCACTCCTCCTAAGAAGAATTTGCATTGAATTGCCGGTGCATACTAGCTTACAGATCTAGCGTCAATGTTCATGCTAAGGGGAGAACACTAAGTGTGTAGGAAACAAACAGGAAAGGAGTGACCTTTTAGGTCTTCCTAACCTTGTTTGATCGATGTTCTTGTCAGCCCTAACGAATCGTGTCATGATATGCACACAAATTGTGTGATGCGTATTAGAGAAGTCCATGTAAATAAAGAGGTAAGAACATTAAGTCTTGTAGTAATGCTCTAAGAAGGAGAAGAGAAACTTACTTGGATGTATGTGGTTCGCACGAGCCTTCCGTTGTGTTCCTCATGCGAGGGTACTCTTTTGATCAGCAGATCCATTGAATAGCGTGAGAATGCAGCGCTTGTTCAAGTGCATGAGGTCTAGGTCGCATCTAGCCCCATCCCTTTGCTTCAAAAAGCAGATCGTTCTCTGTTGCAGCTTGTCTTTATATCCTATGACTCCTGCCTTTGTCTTAGCCGAAGACTCTCTCCTGAGTCTTGGTTCACTTGAACTGTGAAGCATCGCCTTCCGCATTCTCTAGAAAAGGCCAATTGAAGTGAACTTCAAAACAAGATCTTGAACCCAACCTTGCACAAAAAAAAAGGTAAATTTTGTATCCTTTAGTCCAAAGCTTATGAGGCACCATCCCAATGACCCGAGGGGATCAAAAGATATTCCACTTGTAAGGTTGAATCCACAAATGCAGTCAAGGTTCTTCAATGTCCCTGGCACAACACAAGTACTTCACAGATCCCTTGGAACTATTCCACTTGAAAGAGCTTTGTCTGGAAAGTGACTCATGTACCTTGATCTGAGTCTTGTTGCGGAAGAAGGATAGCATTGTTTCCCCTGCCACTCCAGAGCTAACGTCCTCGTAGCTCACATAGTGCCACCTAAATGGAGCTCCTCTTTTGTGTATGGCACATTGACTCATGACATGGACCTTCTACTAAGAAGAGCCACTTTAGCATCCTCTAAGACTTGAGGAACAGGCATCCCGACTAATACAAGTCATTTCACCATGTGCTTCCTGCTTGAAGGCGATCCTGATTTCACATCAAAAGGGCTCTAGGTGACACATATTGCCAAGATATGACCCGATAGAACATGTAGGTAACAAGCTCACACCTTTCCACAGACCTGAAAGCCAACTACCACTTGACTCAATAAGCCATAACTTTTTCCCCCTACATGGAGTAGATCTTCATGTTTGCACTTGCACTCGCAAGAGGCCCTTATGCCCAGAACTAAGTCTTTTGCCCACTGTGTTGGACGTACCACAAAGACATACTTTTTCCATAAGCCAAGAGGTGCCCCGTGAATAGAGCAGATGGATGTTGAAGCTCATGGTTCCCCACAACTGCCACTTGCAAGGAAAAGTGCCCTATGAATAGATCGGGTATGTACTAATGCACGAGAGTGAAAATCCCCACAATGGCCACTTGAAAGGTTTCACTTGGTTGTGCCAATGAGATCTCCCTACCGAGATAGATTTTGACATAAGCTCATGAAGAGAAGAGAAGCTTAAATGCCTCGTTTGAGTCCCCCGCCTTGAAGAAAAAAAACTTGCGATCCGCATCCGCAATGCAAGATGGCCCCAAGGTTGCACGGTCCCTTTTGAAGAATCATCTAGCTTCGATGTTGGGAAATATATGTTTGTGTGTCTCTTAATGGGAACACTTGATATGAAGCAAATAGAAAGAGCAATTAAGGCCCATAGAGCCAAATGGTACAAGTAAGGCTCGCGATATATAGGTGGCCCACTGAATGGAAGGGCGGACATATGCACAAAGAGCTTCATAAAAGCGTATCTCACAAGGACGCGATCGGATCCACCCGAGTAGAGCAGCCAAAAGCACCAACCGAATAAACCCAAGACCCATGATACACAGACGGTCCATGGGATCAAAACACTCAAGGCCCACATCTGAAATCGCAAGACGGCCAACGAGAAACTTATGGGTTAAAACTTATTATATTTCACTTGAGTCCATCATGGTAACTTCGACATGAGTCCTAACTGAAGACATATGTTGAATTGTGGCTTAAACTGTGTATGTTGCCAAAGAACATATCAATACAACAAGTTAGTAATACGCTCATTGAAGTTCCTCTAAAAAAGTCACTGTTAGAAAAGTGAAAAATACTGAATGGGAATGGAGATATCTTCTATCCGAGGAGTCAGTATGGCAAGCCGACTTTGGATGCCCATAGAGAAATTTGTGCTAAATTAGATCACAAAAATAGGTCACTTCAAACAACTTCGATGCGCAAATGGAAGAACTACAAAGTACCCCCTGTTGGGGATGTAAGGATCATGTGACCTTACCGCCATATTCATATAGAAACATGATTTATAGAGCATTGCCTCAATGGAGATCATCATGTGGGTTTTGAGGCTCCCATGCATATGTGTGTGTCTCTCCTCTCTCTCCCTCCATCTCCTCCTTGCTGCTTTTGTTTTGCACACCAAAGCCCTTCATTGTTATTAGAGCATGTTGAAGGCTGGTGTGCAAGAAACTTCAATGGTAGCTTAGGTCACAAGTGGTGAAAGTGCAGGTCGGCATTTCTTAACAACTTTTGAGTATTGGCCACTGCTTTCTTCATGAATTTGATTGTCTTAGTAATTATCTCCTCCATATGCAAACCTTGATTGCCCAAGACATGTATTAATCCCTCCAAACGTGCAACATTGAACAATCACAATATATGGTTGCAACAATATACTCAGGAGCTCCAAGATGAAGTCACCGCAAAGGACTTCAAAAACCACCAACGATCCAAGGCAATCTAGAGGGAATCAAAACAAGTTTCCTGCTATAAACGTTTTTATGAGGAGGCTATGCATAACATCAAAGTTTATGAGAAGAAGGCTCAGAATTTTCAAGAACCCAATTATGATCGTCATCTACTACATATATAAAAACTTGAGAAAGAAACGATGGTATAGAATGTTGCTACAATGGAAGTTTGATTTCAATAACAGTAACAGGCCCAAGAGTACAAGATTCTCCAACAGACTATCATCACTCTACAAGAGACAAAAAACTCTCATCCAAACCTACTCAACAAGAGGAAGTTGTAGCTGAGATCCACTCTCCTCTTGACACTCTGGAGACTCAACTAGCACACGAAAAGGCTTTGAAGATGCAATTGCAAACTGCATAGATTTCTATTTGCAAGAAGTGTTCGGCTTACAGTTGGCAAAGGTGTAGATAAGATTCCATCCTTAATGGCTAGGCTGAGTAGTTACCTCTATCGAATTTGTCAATTGATGAAGGAAATCCATATGCCATGTTGTCCAACCTTGCTTTGATACCAGTGTGAAGAGATGGATTTGTAGTTGATGAAGATGAAGTGGTGCTGCAAAAACTTTGCACTACACCAGCCAAATGGACTCCAGAGATATGTGGTGGGTGCTTTTAGCTTTCCAAAAAATGTATTAGAAACCCTACGTACCTTGGAAGATCACTCTCAAAAAGTTGAATCAAAACAGATAAGTTGGAGTAGATTCAAGAGCCAAAAACTTGCTATTTATGTTCATACACCTATACAAAGTTTTGAATAATTCTCTGGCCAAAGAAGCAATTAACTTACTTCCTTTTGGGGAACTCTTATTAACTTAGTAAGCTAACAATCAAGAGTTATCTCAACAAAAATGATGAGTACACAAGGAGAAAGAAGTTTAGCAAGTGATAGGATGATCCCGATTTTCCTGGGCTGCAACAATTCACAGACCCCTGCGCAATAAAATGGCAATATCTCATGATTAAAGAATCCAATGATTATGAAACTTTGTAGCCACATAACAGATAGTATGAGGATTCTAAAAAGCTTTAAATCATGGAAAATGGTGAAGTATACACTGAGAAACAGCTCTGACAAAATGACTATTATGAGAGAGTGCTTGTAGAGAAGAAGAAAATGAGGTGACACAATTGACTTCAAATGATCATAACTGAAGATTGAAACATCCAAATGCAATGAAAATTGGTGAGAATATAGCAGACGTAGAGAGCTAACTTTACCAAGTCTAATCACTGAAAATGATGCACAAGATTAGAGAAATCATCTCTGCGATTTGATTGAGAAAACTGAGAGACATGGTAGTGAACAGTACACTTCACAAGAACATGAAGATATGAACTCAAATGATCATGAAAATGAACGTATATTGATTGTAAGATACAATGGACTTACTGATACATATGTGTGCCTTGAAATCACACCTTGATATGGCATAAAGCTCAGCTCATGGAGGTCTTCTCTTAACCGCGACTAAAACTACCACGTATTTATAGTTGATCTTGGGAGCCTAACTTCATACAATCACTCTCCAATCTATTCGTGATTGAATTGATTCTCCAACTGTTGATATATTTAGGTGGTGATGTGTGTGAACACACTAGGACCGCCGGGGCACTTTTTTCCCTCTTTAGGAGGTTTTTTTCCCCCGACTTGTATATACGCCTATTGCCCTAATGGGCTACTTATCTTTGTACATTCTCTAGTAATACATTCAGTATTGTGTGTTTGTGCTCTAAGCTTCTTCTTCTTCTTCCTTGTGCTGGTCGCGTGCTTCCGCAGACGTCTATCTCCAACAATTGGTATCAGAGCAGGTCGTCGCTTCTTCTAGGGCACCGTCGACACTCCTCCGTTTGCAGTCTCAGATTCACACTATCGCAGCGTTTGTGCAGGCTATTTCATCCTTTTGTGCCAAAGGTATATACCAGTTTCTATTCGCCAGTTTAAGCGTCTCGAAGTCTGCTACAGGTCTAGCAGAACTCGTCTGGGCAGTTCCGTTCAACTTTTTGAGATACACTCAATTTTCTGCATCAAGGTATTTTAGTCACCGGCCATGGCTGAAAACAGTGATGTATTCCGTATGTTGGCTGTTGAGGATAAGTTGGATGGTACCAACTACCCATTATGGGCTTATATGATGCGACATGTACTGGTTGCAAAAGGACTGTGGAACATTGTGCAGGGTGTTGAAAGACGTCCTGTTACACCGACTACAGGTACTACAAATACAGGTGCTGGAGGTGCTGGAGCTGATGAAGATGGTGTCGAAGATGATATTCCACAGATTCCTGTTCGTGCTGGTGTTTCTGTTGCACCTACTGCAGAGCAGATTCGTTGGGATGGCAGAGATGCCCAGGCACATGCATTGATAGCTTTGTCTGTCAAACGTGACATTATTCCTCACATTCGCTCTTGCAGAACAGCAAAGGATGCTTGGGATACACTTACCACTTTGTACCAGGCTAGGAATGAGGCTCGTGTTGCTTACCTCCGAAAACAGTTGGAGAGTGAGCACATGAATGAAGGTGATTCTATGGACAGTTTTCTTACAAAGATCAAAGACTTGAAGGAACAATTGATTTCTGTTGATGAGGTTATACCAGATAGCTCACTTGTGCAGACCGTTCTGAATGGTCTTCATGATTCATATCAGAGTTTTGCCTCTACTCTTCGGTTGATGATGAAAGGCAATCCGAATGCCTTGTCATTTGAGGAATTAGTCTCTGTTCTGTTGCAGGAAGATCAGTCCAGGCAGAACATGTCCATTATGCGTGTTGCAGATCAAGCTTTCCTGGCTAGTCAGAAGGGCAAAGGAAAATGGAGCTCTTCTACTAGTAAGCAGAAATCTGCAAATGCTGCACAATCGAAGAACCAGGATAAAGATGAGAAGAAATCAGAAAAGCAGAAATTGTTCTGCAAGTATTGTAAAGGAAATGATCATATTATAAAGAACTTTCCAAAACTGGCTGTTAAAGAGGCAAAGAAGAAAGAAGTTGGAATGGTTGTTGCAGAGGCCTCTACACCAAAAACAGAGTCTGCAAATCTTGTGCAGGAAGAAGAATGGGCGTTTACTACTGTATGCAGTTTTGACCCATCTTCTCATGATCAGTGCATGTCTGTAGTAGACTCAGATATTTGGTACTTTGACAGTGGGGCGACCAAACATATTACCTCGCAGCGCAGTTTCTTCTCTTCACTCGAGCCTGCCCCTACAAGGAATACTGTCACATGCACCAATAACTCCTCTTATCCTGTTATGGGAGTTGGTAAGATCATTCTCACTACTGCTGATGGTAGTTCTTTCACTTTGTCAGATGCTTTATTTGTGCCAGGGATAAAAAAGAACCTGTTATTAGTTTCTGCGTTAGCGAAGATTGGCTTGGTTGTGAAATTCATTGATGATAGGTGTACAGTCCATGATCTCTCAAATGGCGATGTGATTATTGCTTCTGGCATTTTATGTCGTGGGCTGTATAAGCTCATAGACTATGAAAGATCTGTGAATGATTCGGCATGTGCAGTTCATGATTCTCAGGCTATGTCAGATGCAAAGCTTTGGCATGCACGGTTTGGTCATCTGAATTTTGCTAGTTTGCTACGCCTGTAGAAATCTGAAATGGTGTCCTCTTTTCCCAAACTTGAGGCTCCTGGAAAACATGTTTGTGAAGGCTGTATTTTGGGCAAAATGCAGCGTTCTTCCTTTCCAAAAGATGGTTCAGTTCGGGCTACACAGAAATTGCAGCTTGTACATAGTGATGTCTGTGGTCCTATGCAGACACCCTCTTTTGGAAATTACCTTTACTTCATGACTTTCATTGATGATTTTTCCAGGCATGCATGGGTATATCCACTCAAAGCAAAGTCCGAAGTGTTCATGTGCTTCAAATAGTTTTTGGTTCTAGCTGAAAATCTGTCAGCATGTAAAATGGGCACCCTCCGTTCTGATCGAGGGGGGGAATATATGTCTTCAGATTTTAATGCATTTCTGGCTGAACGTGGGATAAAACACCAGTGTACAGTGTTGTATACACCTCAACAGAATGGAGTTGCTGAACGAAAGAATAGGTCACTCATGGAGATGGCGAGGTGCATGGTCAAAAGTCAGGCTTTACCACATAGTTTCTGGCTTGAGGCTGTCATGTGTGCAACATATGTTTTGAACAGGTGTCCCACTAAAGCGTTGCAGTCTATCACTCCATATGAGGCTTGGCATGACCGCAAGCCATCTGTTGCTCATCTGCGTGTTTTTTGTTGTTTGGCATATGCATTAGTGCTTGAACAACATCGCAGAAAATTGGATGATAAGGCAGTAAAATGTATTTTTGATTGGGTACAGTTCTGAAAGTAAAGGCTATCATCTGTATCATCCACAAACTAAACGCATTCTGGTTAGCCGTGATGTTGTCTTTGTGGAAGATGCTATTCAGCCATTGCTTTCATGTACTAAGGAGACATCTGTTAGCTCCAAAGACATGTATGATACTTTGATGCCTCTTTTTATAGGCGGACAGGCTAGTGCTGGTCCTAATGAGGCAACTTCTCAGCCTTTGCAGGTTTCATATGATGATGCAGATCATTCCATTTCTGATGCAGATTTACATGATGCACTTGTTGATGAGAGAGCTGATATTGAGCAGGCAAAAACTATGCCAAAATGGTTGGTGCAGACTTTGCGTGACAGCAAATTAGATGCACCTTTGTCATATCGTACTCGTTCAGGCTCTCATAGTGCCTCCTTTGCATCAGATTGCTATGCTATGGCTGCATCTAGTCTCTGTGATGAGAATGAGCCTGTTTCTTTTGATGAAGCACAAAATTCAGAAAATTGGATGGTTGCTATGCAATCTAAATATGATGCTATAATGAAGAATGGTACATGGTCTTTATGTGACTTGCCTCCTGGCAAGAAGGCCATTGGCACTAAGTGGGTATACAAGCTGAAGCGTAAACCTGATGGTACAGTTGACAAGTATAAGGCTAGGCTTGTTGCAAAGGGTTATGCACAGGAAAGAGGCATTGATTTTGATGAGACCTTTGCACCTACATGTCGTATGACTACTGTTCGGAGCATTTGTGCACTTGCAGCCCATCATGGTTGGAATGTACATCAGTTGGACATTAAAACAGCATTTCTGAATGGTGACTTGCATGAAGAAGTGTATGTTTTTCAGCCCCGTGGCTTTGTCCAGAAAGGGCATGAAAACCAGGTTTGCAGGTTAAAGAAGGCATTATATGGTTTAAAGCAAGCACCACGTGCTTGGTATGAGAAGATACATGCCTATCTGATTGCACATGGTTTTGAGAACAGTCCAACTGAAAGCACCTTATATGTTAAACGTGCTAATGATGTGCTTCTGATCATTGTTCTCTATGTTGATGACATGCTGCTCACTGGTCCTATTGAGACACATATTGCTGATTTTAAGGCTGATTTGCATGCCTCATTTGAGATGTCTGATTTGGGGCATTTGCATCACTATTTGGGCATTCAGTTTATGCACGTTGATGGTGGAATGGCTTTGTGTCAAACGAAATATATTGACACATTATTGCAGCGTTTTGGCCTTGAAGACTGTAAGCCTATTGCCACTCCTATGGAGACAGGTTTACGATTGAGTCTTCATGATGCTGGAGATGCATTTGATGCTGTTCTCTATCAGCAGGCTGTTGGATGCTTGATTTACTTATGCATTACTCGGCCAGATATTCGGTTTGGTGTCTCACAGATGAGCAGGTTTATGCATTGCCCAAGAGTCACGCATTGGAAAGCGGTTAAGCGCATCTTTCGCTACTTGAGTGGTACTAGGCTACTTGGGTTGTTTTATCCCAAGGGGGGATCACTACCGCCAGATTTGCATGCTTTTTCTGACTCAGATTGGGCTGGTTGCTATGACACTCGTGTGTCCACCAGTGGTTTTTGCTTCATGCTTGGTAGCTCATGTATATCTTGGTTGAGCAAGAAGCAGCCTACTGTGGCCACTTCCAGTTGTGAGGCTGAGTATAGGGAAGCTTTCACAGCGACTGTTGAGTGTGTGTGGCTCAGATGCCTTATGGCTGATTTGGGTGTTGGCCAGTCTTCTCCCACCACCATCTTCACTGACAGTCAGAGCGCATTGGCAGTTGCGAGGAACCCTGTGTTCCATGCTCGCACTAAGCACATTGAGGTGCATTATCACTATGTCAGGGAGAGGTTCTCTGCTGGGGAGATCAGCTTGGCATATGTGCCCACGCAGGAGAACATTGCAGACCTTTTCACGAAGGCTCTGCCTAGGGAGAAGTTTGAAGCTTTCCACAAAGCTTTGGGCTTACTTCCTTTTGTGGAGTGATTTCCACATAGCTTGCCACTTCCTTATACATGAGTGCTAGCTCCTTGTTCACCGCATCACTCCCAGGTGGGATTTGTTGATATATTTAGGTAGTGATGTGTGTGAACACACTAGGACCGCCGGGGCACTTTTTTCCCTCTTTAGGAGGTTTTTTTCCCCTGGCTTGTATATACGCCTATTGCCCTAATGGGCTACTTATCTTTGTACATTCTCTAGTAATACATTCAGTATTGTGTGTTTGTGCTCCAAGCTTCTTCTTCTTCTTCCTTGTGTTGTTCGCGTGCTTCCGCAGACGTCTATCTCCAACACCAACTACCTTCAATCATGAATTCGTGGCTTCACTTTCCTCCTTTGATCAAGTGGACTCAACCACTTAAGATTCTTTCACTTTTACATTAAGTAAAGACTTAAAAATTACAAGAGGGAGTTCACAAGTGAACTTTACATTGTCTTCACTTTAAGGCTTCTTCTATGACTTTGTAAGACTCAAGTCAATACTTAGGCTTGTCGTAGACTTGCTCCAACATAAAGAAGACCTTTACACTTCCTTACAACCTCTAAAGGAACCCAACATAGGAAAGGTAGGCAATAATGCAAGACATCCTATAGAGGTCGATGGTATGGTTTCTTTCATTAACTCTAATGGGGATGTCAGAAAGTTTTCAAATTTATTGTATGTTCCAAAAATCAAACAAAATCTATTTTCAATACCTCCAATATTGTTCAAGGTCATGAAGTACCTTTCCGTAAGGTAGGAGCTAAGATTATTGAAAGTAACAACAATAGTGTTGGGATTGTTTCATAAAGATCAACAACCTAGATGAGTTGTCTTCTCTTACAGCTACTATAAGTGTGGGCACAAGCATGCTTTGGCATGCAAAATTTAGCCATATCAGATACCGTGTACTAAAGTAGATGCATCACAAGGGTATGGTTGCACACCTACCATTGATTGAAAAAATAAAGGAACCATGTGAAGCTTTCATGATGGGAAAGTAATAGAGAAGGTGTTTCCACAAGAAAGCAAGAACAGAGCAAGCTCTCCTCTAGAGGTTGTGCATGTTGAGTTTTGTGGAAAAATGCCTATATATGCCTTGGATAGCTCTTCCTACTTCATGTTACTCATTGTGTTGGTGTACTTCATCATAAGGCTCAAGCTTTTGGTAAGTTTAAGGAATGGCTTCAACTTGTTCAAACTAAAATAGGGAAGAACATGAAGAAATTTTTAAAAAATGGTGGTAATGAGTTTACATCAACAGAGTTTGAAGATTTTTGCAAGAGTAAAGGAATAAAGCATCAACTCATAGCGGCACATAGCCCTCAAAAAATGGTGTTATAAAATGTCATAATTGAACCATCATGGAGATCGCAAGGTACATGTTGAAGGGGAGGGCTTGCCAAATCAATTTTGGGAAGAGGCTATCAACATTGTTGTCTACGTCCTAAATCAAAGCTACAACAAGGCACTTGATGGAAAGACTCCACAAGAGGCCTACACTAGAAAGAAGCCATTTGTTTCCTATTTCAAAGTATTTGGAAGTGAATGTTGTGTACATGTTCCAGATAGGGAGAGAAACAAGACTCAACCAAAAAGCATCAAACATATCTTTTTAGGGTACTATGAGGATAAGAAGGCTTATAAGCTTTATGACCCTAAGGCTAAGAAGATCATGGTGAGTCAAGGTGTGGTGTTTAAGGAGGAGCAGCCACATGAAATGGAGGAGGAAAAGAGAGCTTCCACTTTATTACCAGGCGAAGGAGCAATCCATTATGAACATGGATCAAGAGCTATCCCTTCTAGACAAAAGAAAGAAGCATCACCTTCAGATGATGATTCTGAAAGCACCAACCTGTCATCACCCAAGCGGAAAAACCATTTCCATGTTGGTTGAGGCGAGTAGAGATGGGCAAGTGCCCATATTGTAAATATAGCCTTGATATCAAGCTCATTCAAGAAGAAGCAAAGGAACCAACCAATGTGGAAGAGTCACTCCACAATCCAAATTGGAGAGCTACCATGCAAAAAAAATATGACAATATCATGAAGAATGGAACTTGGGAGCTAGTGGATCAACCCCCTAAGCATGAGGATATTAGAACCAAGTGGATCTGGAAGCTAAAATACAAGTCTGATGGTACTTTGGAAAATTATAAAGAAAGACTTGTTCCAGAGGGCTACTCACAAGTCAAAAAGATTAATTTTTGTGAATCATTTGCCCCAACGACAAGAATGATAACTATCCGAGTAGTACTAGTTGTGGTTGTGCATAGACAATGGTCAGTCTATCACATGGATGTCAAATCAAAATTCTTGAATGTATACCTTAAGGAAGAGGTATATTTGTCTCAACCACCAAGGTTTGAGGCTCCCCATTTAGAGAACATGATATGTAGCCTGTAGAAGGCATTTTATGGGCTGAAACAAGCCCTTCACGCATGATATCAATGGATAGATAATTGTCTCTTGGATCTAGGTATCAAAATATGTTCTCTTGATGCTAACTTATATGTTTTAAGGAGATAAGGGAATGCAATTGTGCTTGCACTCTATGTAGATGACCTTGTGATTATAGGAAATGATGTTGCTCTTCTTCAACAAAGGAAAGATTTCCTGAGCTTAGAATTTGAAATGAAAGAATTGGGTTTAATGCACTATTTCTTAGGCCTTGAAGTATGGCAAGAACAAGGGGAGATTTTAATCTCTCAACAAAATTATTCAAGATAGATTTGGACGGCATTCGACATGGAGGATTGCAAGGAGATTTCTACACCTATGGAGGTCAACACAAAACTATCTATTGATGATAATTCACCTCCATTAGATATTCAGATATAGGAAAATTGTTGGAAGACTTATCTACTTGTGCAATAGCATTCCAATATCTCCTATATTGTTGAAGTAGTAAGCAGGTTCTCTAATATGCCTTGCCAAAATCATTGGAAGGCAAGCATATGGATACCCAAGTATGTGAAAGGAACTATTCATTATGGTATTTTCTATGAACAAGGATCATCTTTAGTTGGATATTGTGATTCAAATTGGGCAAGAGAAATTGATACCGAAAAATCACTTTTTGGATATTTTGTTTCTTTAGGATCTAGGATTTTCTCTTGGATCAATAAGAAGCAATTGGTTGTAGCATTATCTTCTACTGAAGTTGAGTACAAAGCAAGATATGGTGTAGCATTTGAAGCATTATGGTTCAGGAGGATCCTATGGCACATAGGAATGCAAGGAAAAGAGGCTATAAGTCTGAAGTGTGACAACCAAAGTTGCATGGCCATCGCGAGGGATCCTCTTTTCCATGCACATAACAAGCACATAGAAATTCAGTATCAATATGTGTGTGGGCTGATGGAGGATGGGGTCATGCAGATAAGCTATTGTCCAAATGAAGAAAATGGAGTAGACATCTTCAACAAGGCCATTGGGAGAGATCAACTTCATCAACATTTTCCAACATTTGGCATTGGACCAAGGAGGTAAATCACCATAGGGTGGACACTGAGGGGGGTTGTTAGATATGCTCAATAGTCTACCCTCAAGTGACCACAAATGATTTGTGGTGCTCTAAGTTGCAAGCCCCCCATTATGAGGAGAAGCCATTGTGAGAGCCTAGACATTTGTGGAACTCTAAACTCCAAGTTGGATGAGGTATATATATGATTTTGGATTGTAATAGATGATCTTTGTGAGGCTAGCCATTAGGTTAGGTAGGGCATAAACTTCCATGCCATTGTGTTTACATTCAAGGCAAAAATAAAGGTCTTGTGGTGTCCTATGGTTTCCCCATAGAACCATAATGGAGGGAGTGCAAATGGAAGCTTTCCCCCTTCTAGGGGGCTCCATGGGCCTATCTCCTCATCATGTAGGGTCAAGACGGTAGGACTTCTCTTTATGTACATATTGTAAAATTCTATATTTTGTTCACTATTTTTTATATTGTAAAAGTGTATATTTAGCAGACTTTGCAAGATAGCAAATTAGATGCACCTCTATCATATCATACTTGTTTAGGTTCTCATAATGCTTCTTTTGCATCATATTGCTATACTATGGTTGCCTCTAGTCTTTGTGATGAGAATGAGCCTCTTTCTTTTGATGAAGCACAAAATTCAAAAAACTAGATAACTGCTATGAAACTAGAATATGATAATATTATGAAGAATGGTACCTGGTATTTATGTGATTTTCCTCTTGAACAAAAGGCGATTGGCACTAAATGGATATCCAAGTTGAAACGTGTTGGTGCAAATGTAAAAGCCTACACATTTGGATTAGCATGGAAGACATTGTGTGGAAGCTCATGATGAGTCATGTGAACTATAGCTTGCAACTACTTGTTCATTTACCACTATAGAAGATCAAATCCTTGGAGAATCTTGTAAAAGCCTATATCTCGTGGAGTTATGAAGAATTTTCGTTAAGAGTTCAATTGAAAGAATAACTCCTAAATCAATGGAGTCACTTTTAGTTGGAGCCAAGTTTGAATTCAAACTTCAAACTTAGAAGAACTACTTATAAAAAGGTCTTTGTGAAATCTCACGACTGTGTGTGCCTCATTTAGAGCTCATTCCTTGATCATTTGTAGACCGTGAGTAGCTCACACCATAGCTCACTCAGTTAATCATCATTGAGCATCATTACAATGCCAATGACTTTGTATAATCATGTTCTATAATACATATAGCTCATTGAACATCTCTATTTACTTCTCTGCTATGACTACTTAGAACAGTAAACTTCTTCTAGTCATATCTCAGTGAATACTCAACCATTTTACATAATCTTTGGCTTGTTGGAACTAGCTTAAAGTCTACTTTGTGCTATCAAAATTGCACAGGAATAATTATACAGCATGTTCCTTGAGGATGAAGACCTATATACAAGGAAGAAGTCTCTATGGATACATATCAGGAGATGAGGAGATGCCCACATTTAAAAGCAAAGATCAACCTACAAGAGAGGAGCAAGAAACACTCAACTCGTGGTGTGCCAAAGATGCTTTACCCAGGTCATATCTACTTAACTCTATCTCTCACTTCCTCCTTCATCATATTACGAATTGCAAAAATTCCCAAGAGACTTGGGATACTCTATCTTCATAATTTTCTTCCAATACAAGAGCTAGGAAAAATCAATTGTGGATAGAGTTTACTACTCAAAAGAAGCAACCTAAGCAGAATATTTCAGAGTATGTGACCAAGGTAAAGGATGTGATTGATCAATTGGCAAGCATAGGAGAGGAGATTGAAGAAGATCAAATAGTGAGATAGATAATCAAATGGCATCAAGGCAGATGATAAGTGGGAATCCTTCACAACTACAATGGATCTTTATATGTATATGAAAATCCCTCATCTAACCACTCTCATGGGGCAACTCTTCACCCGCGAGGCCAATCTCAACAAAAATGGTGAACCATCAAGAGGTAACAATTCTTCTGCCCTCTTTATAGATAAAGGAAAGTCCAAGGATAAAGTAAAGAGCAAAGTTTGAAGATGAAGGTGCTACTTCTCAAGGTAACTATGCAAGGAGAGGTAGGATTTCAAGAGGAAGGGGCAGAGGAGGTAAGCAAGGTAGGGGAGACCTTTCAACTCTTCCCCATGCAATATATGTGGACTATCTAATCACACAACAAATGAGTGCTATAGGAACTTCAAGAACCAGAGAGGAAGAGGATTCCAAAGAGGTGGCTACTCACAATCAAGAGGAAAATTCAACCATAATCAAGGTTACAACCATGGCTACAACAACAATTATCAAGGAGGAGACAAATCAAGAAAATACTTCAACAACTATACAGAGGATCAAGAGGATTCTCTTCTCATTATGCACCTCTTCTATATTGACTCGGGTTGTTCAAAACATGTAGCAGGCAATATAGCTCTCCTTTCTGATCTTGAAGAGCCCAAAGGAAAGCACCAAGTGCAGACCAGTGATGACACCAAGCATTTAGTTATCAAGGTTGGAAATGTCAAAACTTCTGATGGGAATAAGAATCTATTGAGTAGAGTTCTTTATGTACCTACTATCACAAAAAATTTGATGAGTGTTGGGCAGATAGTGGAAAAGGGTTTGCAGGTTAGGTTCAATAAATCTGGAGCTTTTGTGGAGGAACCCCAGCATGGATTCAGGATAATTGTAAAGGGAGAGAAAATAGGTAGATTGTTTACATTTGAGCTTGAGGACACTAGAAACATTCCACTCTATAATTATAAGGATCAAACCTTGTCTGAGTTAAGCCAGTGGTGCTACAAGCATAGATTTTGTGCAACTTGTTGTTGTGTCTGGTACTCTAAGTATATGTCTATGTTCTAATGAAGTCTTTGACATTTAATTAATAAGTTATGATGCTGATGTTACTATTGAATTTTTAAGCAAACTCTATAATCATAAGAGAGAATAACCTATAAGATAATGTGATATGTTAACAGTGGTTTAATTATGCAATTAATCTATTCGATGGAGATATAATCAATCTTTTATGTTAGTAGTAAGCCGGTTGGTACATATTAGTGTCCCGTGTAATTCAGTGATATCTGTGTATACCATAGTTCAAAATTAAATATATTAGTGCATGTATTGAATATCTATGTGATTAGGTACTATTATTGAATTGAGTAAATTGTTGACATGTAGTCTGGTATTCAGGAGTTAGGATAAATCCAAGGACTTAGAGTAATCTAGGTCATCCCACCCAAGAACCCATTTTCATCTCTCCTTATCCTTAACTAGAGGAAGAACTTAACATTGGTAATCTCGTTGGGGAGTGATCCTCTGTTGACTACATGCCAGTAACAAGATCCAGTGAAAAATACCCAAAGTAGGAGAGTGACAAGCAACCAGTGCACATAAACAGTGCATTAGGTGCACCATAGGAAGAATTGAAGATGTGACAGTAGTAGATCAGAAACTTTCAAGTAATCATAGGGAATTAGGCAAGGAAGTACTAGAATGAAAGAATTTTCTTGATTTTGGTCTACAAACAATATCAGAGAGTTCATGGGAACATTTTGATAAAATTCCAGTGTTAAATGAAGGTTCGCTTATCCCCAAACTAGTGACTTAACAAGAGACAAAATGAGACAATCTGACCATTTAGGAAGAAATACGAAAGGAGATAGTTATGGATATTTCTAAAATCATGGAAGAGCCTCTCCCAAGATCAACAAGTACCAATGAAGGGTGGAAGATACCAATCGAAAGCTGAATTGGAACATCTATTCCAAGATTCTAGAGTAACAAAAAATCATTTTAACTAGTGAATCGAAACATTTTCGACTGTGGAATTCATTAATTATTGGTAAGGGAGTGCAACCTACGAGACGACTATCCTCCAAAAATTTGAAAAGAAGTTTTGGATGTTGTAAAAGAATTTAGCCCTAGATCCATGGGGGATACATGATTACTTTCAATGAAGGCAATACCCGACTAGTATGACTTATGTCAAATTTGGCAGATTCCTAGGTGATGAACTGTACATGCACGTTCATGCCTTTGAGATTAATTATAGCATATTGGGAAATCTCGAAGATGATGCATATAAAGCACGTGCTCCAAATGACCCTAGTTAGCAAAGCTACAAAATGGTTGATCAAATTTGATTTGAATCATTTTGGGAAATATGATGCAGTACAAGATGCCTTCTTACAGAGATTTTGTCCAAAGAAAAGCCCAGCTCAAATCTTTGGTTCTTTATAGAACAATAAAAAAAATCAAACCAAGGAGTGTAGGAATATGTAGCTATTTTTTGGACGCAATTAAGAAAGTTATCGACAAAAAATGCACCACTTCCAATATACGTTATTACACAATGGTTTATTAATGGACTCAATGTGAAGAGATGGATAGGTATGTGCTTGAAGATGAAGAGGTGTTGCAAAATCCTTGATCTACACCAGCCAAATGAACTCCAGGAGTATGTGGTGGGCCCTTTTAGCTTGCCAATGGATGTATTAGACACCCTATGTACCTTGGAAGATCACTCTCAAAAAGATAAATCAAAACAGATAAGTTGGAGTTAGCTCAGAGGTGAAGAACTTGCTATTTTGGTTCATACACCTGTCTAGTGTTTCGCATAATTCTCTGAGCATAGCAGCAATTAGCTTAATTCCTTTTGGGGAAGTCTAGTTAACTTAAAGAGCTAGCTTTCAAGAGTAATCTCATCAAAAATAATGAACCACACACTCAAAATGATGTTTAACAAGTGATGATATCATCCCGATTTTCACGGGCTGCTACAGTAATGAGACCAGTGAGCAGAAAAATGAACATAACTCAAGATTTAAGAATCCAATGATTATGAATGCATTCTTATACTAGACAATATGCTGAATCCAAAAAGATTTAAATAATTGAATTTGGGTAAGTACACACTGAGAAACAGCTCTGACAAGATGAGTAAAAAAGTCGGGTACCTGACAGAGAAGTGAAAATGAACAGACGGGGTTAACTTCAACTAAACATAACTGAAGCTTGAAACACCCAAATGAAATGCAAATAGGTGAGCATATAGTAGACTTATAGAGCTAACTTTATCAAGTTAAATCACTAAAAATTATGCACCAAGCGCAGAGAAACCATCTCTGCAATCTGATTGAGAAAATTGAGAGATATGGCAGTGAGTAGTACACTTCACAAGAACATGGAAATATGAACTCAAATGATCATGAAAATGAACGTATATTGATTGTACAATACAATGGACTTACTGATACATATGTGTGCCTTAGAATCACACCTTGATATGGCATAAAGCTCAGCTCTTCGAGGTCTTCTCTGAGGTCTCTCTAACCACGACTAAAGCTGCCATCTATTTATAGTTGAGCTTGGGAGGCTAACTTCCCTCAATCACTCTCCAATCAATTAGTGATTGATTTGATTCTCTATATACAAAAATCATGAATTCGTGGCTTCTCTTTCCCTTTTTGATGAAGTGAACCCAACAACTTAAGATTATTTCACTTTTACATCAAGTAAAGTCTTCAAAAGTTACAAGAGGTAGTTCACAAGTGAATTTTACATTGTCTTCATTTTAAGGCTTCTTCTTTGAATTTGTGGGACTCAAGCCAATACGTAGGCTTGTCATAGACTTGCTCCAATAGCTCCGCCTCAAGCCAAGTATGCTTGAGGTCTTCAATCTTCCAAGATTACCTGCAAACCTATCATAGCCTTGAAGTTGCAAAGCTTTGTACCATCCAATGCTTTGGTTAGAATATCTGCACATTGTTGATGAGTGGACACATATGATATTTGAATCTCTTTGCTTAGAACCTTCTCTCGTACATAGTGATAATGAACTTCAATATGTTTAGTCCTTGCATGAAAAATAGGATTAGCAGCCAAATGAATAGAAATCATATTGTCACAAAAAATAGTTGGAGTTCCAAACTCCAATCCAAGATCTGTGAATAATGTCTTCATCCACATAGCTTCCTGAGTAGCTATGGCAAGAACTCTGTACTCAACCTCTATGGAAGAAAGAGCAATTGTAGGTTGCTTCTTGGATGACCATGAAATAAGCTTTGAACCTACAAAAGTAAGATATCCTAAAGTGCTCCTTCGATCTTCCTTGGAACCAGCCCAATCTACATCAGAAAATAGCTTCAAACCTAAATCAGATACATAAGGATAATAAAGCCCTTCATTTATGGTTGCTTTGAGATAGTTGAGAATCCTTTTGGTAGCATCCATGTGTCGTTTCCTTGGTGTGTGCATAAATTGACTTAGCACACTCACATTGTAACATATATCTACTCGTGTCAATGTGGCATAGTTGAGACTACCCACTAGACTTTGATATGATGTGATGTCCTCTATGAGTTCATCTTCATGTGATCTCAATTTGTGATTGACCTCCATTGGAGTACCTGCAATCTTATAATCTTGCATCTTGAATTTTGCCAGCATGTTCTTAATGTACTTTCTTTGAGTGAGAAACAAACCATGATCTTTGTAGACAACTTCCAATCCTAGGAAGTAGGTAAGTGAACCCAAATCACTTACCTTGAACTCTTCTCTCATCTAATCTTTGATCTTCTTCATACCATCTACATCATTTCCTATTAGTATGATATCATCTACATATACACATAGGTAGATGATCTCAGAATTACTCTTTTTAATAAAGAGTGAAGGATCTGCCTTGCTTGGTTGAAAGCCTTTTTCCTACAAGAATGAAACAAGCCTGAAATTCCAAGCTCTTGGGGCTTGCTTGAGACCATACAATGCTTTGTTAAGTTTACACACATAATCAGGATAAACTTGATTCTCAAAACCAGGTGGTTGTGCCATATATACCTCTTCTATTATCCAACCATTCAAGAATGCATTCTTTACATCTAGTTGAAGTATCTTCCAATTCTTGGAAGAAGCAATACTAAGTAACACTCTGATTGTAGGCATCTTAGCTACAGGAGAAAAAGTTTCTTCATAATCAACTCCTTGAGTTTGTGCAAAGCCTTTTGCTAAAAGTCTTGCCTTATTCCTATTTATGGAACCATCATAATTCTTCTTGAGCTTGTAGACCCATCTTGAGCCTATTACCTTCATAGATGAAGTCTTGGGCACCAAATCCCAAGTGTTGTTTTTCTCAAGTGCTTCAATTTCTTCCTTCATTGCATGCTTCCATTCTGTTTTTGCTTTGGCCTCTTCAAATGATGATGGCTCCTCTTGGTTTATGTCTTGTGCTATGTAGATAGAATGTTTAGTTACTAATGAGGTGTCAAACCCATACCTTTCTGGTTTTTTCTTTTCCCTCATAGATCTTCTTAGGCCATGATGTGATGATTCTGCCTCATGTCCAAGTTCCTGCAATTTCGCTTTACCTTTAGACTTCAATGCTTTGATCTTTTCCATCTGAGATTCTTCATCATCCTCTGAGGTGTCTTGTTCTTCAATCTTTGGTTGTTCTCTACCAAGCTTTGGAAAATCTTCTTCAAGATCATATGGTAAATTGACCTTCCTGCATGAATCTTCATACCATGAATTGTTCTCATCAAAAACTACATCTCTACTTACCAAGAATCCTTTGTTGGTAGGATTGTATAACCTGTAGCCCTTTTGATTGTTGTCATATCCAATGAATATGCACCTTTCTATCTTTGGATCCATCTTGCCTCTAACCTGTGAAGGAACATGAGCATAAGCAATGAAACCGAAAATTTTACAATGATCTAAGCTTGGTCTTCTTCCATTCCAAGCCTCATATGGAGTCATCCCATCAAGGGATTTTGAAGGCAACCTGTTAATCAAGTAAGTGGTTATAGATACAGCCTCATCCCATAAGTAATTAGGTAAATGCTTTTCATTCAACATAGACCTTGCACCTTCAACAATTGTCCTATTCCTTCTTTGTACCACTCCATTTTGCTTAGGAGTGTACCTTGTAGTTACCTCTCTTTTGATTCCTCTTTCTTGAAGAAAAGAATCAAACTCATGGGAGAAGTATTCTCCCCCTCCATCTGACCTTAGCCTTTTTAGTGAATTGCCTTTTTTATTCTCCACAAGAGCCAAATATCTTTTGAAACATGAAAAAACTTCATCTTTGTGTTTCATAAAGAATAGGATAGTCCATCTGCTGCAATCATCAATAAAGGAGACATAATACCTTGATCCAGATATTGAAGCATCCTTGCTAGGTCCTCATACATCTGTATGAACCAACTCCAAGAGATCTCCATGCATATAACCTTTCTTCATGAATGGTAACCTGTGAGACTTTCCAAATTGACATGCACTACACTTATAAATCATGTGTTGTTTTGACAAGTTAGGGAGTCCAAGTACACTTTGGTCCCTGCAAATTTGCTTTAATCATCTTTCACCAATATGTGCCATACCTCTAGTTCTGTGAGTGTTTGATTACCATAATTGAAGAGAGCTATGTTCCTTGTGTCTTGCAACTCAAAGGTGAATAGTCTACTTGTCTTTTCTCCCTTTGCTATTCTTCTGAACCCTTGGCTAGGGTCTTCCACATATGCTCCTCCTCTTGTGAACCTGACTTGCAATCCACTCTCTACTATCTGCCCAACACTTATCAAATTCTTTGTAATGGTAGGGACATAGAGTACCTTACTGAGTAGGTTGATGTTTCCATCAGGTGCTTTGACATTGCCTATTTTCTCCACAGGATGTCTTGTGTCATCTCCTATTTGTACCTCATGCTTATTCCTTGGATCTTCCAAATCTGTTAGGAGAGCTACATTTCCTGCCACATGATTGGAGCAACCTGAACCTATGTAGAAAACATGCTCATCAAATTTACCTTGTGGCATAGCCATGTTCATGATCAATAATGAATCCTCTTTGTTTGAGTCTTGTGTGTAGTTATTGAAGTCTCTCCTTCCTTTGTAGCCTCCTTGATAGTTTGAATGATTGTAGTTGTTGTAATTGCCATGGTAGTTGTTGAACCTTCCTCTTGAGTAGCCATAACTTCCTCTATTGTATCCTCTTCCTCTTTGATTCCTGGAATTGCTAAAGAAATTTTCAGTTGTATGATTAGTTAGTCCACAAATAGAACATGGGTTGGAGTCTTGGGATCTCCCCCTACCTTTTCTACCTCCTCTTCCTCTACCTCTTCCATGTCTTCCTCTACCTACATAGTTAACTTGATATGTACCTGCTTCATCATCCACTTTCTTTGCCTTTCCTTTGTTATCTTTGGACTTGCTTTTATCAATGTATAAAGCTAACGATTGATTACCTTTAGAGCTTTCTCCATTTTTTATAAGCTTTGCCTCTTGAGTGAGTAATTTTTCAATGAGTATTGAAATCAGGTACATGCATGTCCATGTACAAATCCATAGTTGTGGTGAATGCTTCCCACTTGTCATCTGCTTTCAATGCATTGATGACCTGCCTTACAATTTGCTCTTTGTCTATTACCTCTCCAATGCTTCCCAACTGATCTGCTATGTCCTTGAGCTTTGTGACAAAATCAGTCACATTTTGTTTGGGAGCCTTCTTGAGAGTTGTGAAATCTAGCCATAGTTGATGCTTCCTAGCTTTAGTACTTGAAGAGAAGAAAGCTTCAAGTGCATACCACACTTCCTGAGATGTCTTACAACTTCTAATGTGAGGCAACAAAAAATCTGAGATAGAGTTGAGGAGATAAGACCTTGCAAGTGCATCCTTGGAGCACCATGTGCTCAATCTTTCTTGCTCTTCTTGTGTTGGTTGACTTTTGTTCCTGAAACTTGGCATAACTTCATCTCCAGCCACATAACCATATAGACTTCTACGTTGGAGATAAGTTTCCATTCTTAATGACCAAGCTGAGTAGTTACCTCTATCCAATTTATCAATTGATGAAGGAAATCCACCTACCATCCTTGCTTTGATACCACTGTGAAGAGATGGATAGGTATGTGCTTGAAGATGAAGAGGTGTTGCAAAATCCTTGATCTACACCATCCAAATGAACTCCAAGAGTATGTGGTGGGCCCTTTTAGCTTGCCAATGGATGTATTAGACACCCTATATACCTTCGAAGATCACTCTCAAAAAGATAGATCAAAACAGATAAGTTGGAGTTAGCTCAGAGGTGAAGAACTTGCTATTTTGGTTCATACACCTGTTAAGTGTTTTGCATAATTCTCTGAGCATAGCAGAAATTAGCTTAATTCCTTTTGGGTAACTCTAGTTAACTTAAAGATCTAACTTTAAAGAGGAATCGCATAAAAAATAATGAACCACACACTGAGAATGATGTTTAACAAGTCATGATATCATCCCGATTTTCACGGGCTGCTATAGTAATGAGACTAGTGAGCAGAACAATGAACATAACTCAAGATTTAAGGATCCAATGATTATGAAAATTTGTAATCTTGTAGTATGAAGTATACTGAATCCAACAAGCTTTAAATCATTGAATTTGGGTAAGTACACATTGAGAAACAGCTCTGACAAGATGAGTAAAAAAGTCGGATACCTGACAGAGAAGTGAAAATGAACAGACAGGGTTGACTTCAACTGAACATAACTGAAGCTTGAAACACCTAAATGAAATGAAAATTGGTGAGCATATAGTAGACTTATAGAGCTAACTTTACTAAGTTAAATCACTGTAAATGATGCACCAAGCTCAGAGAAACCATCTCTGAAATTCGACTGAGAAAACTGAAAGATATGGCAGTGAGTAGTACACTTCACAAGAACATGGAAATATGAACTCAAATGATCATGAAAACTAAAGTATATTGATTGTACAATACAATGGAATTATTGATACATATGTGTGCCTTAGAATCACACCTTGATATGGCATAAAGCTCAGCTCTTCGAGGTCTTCTCTAAGGTCTCCTAACCACGACTAAAGCTGCCATCTATTTATAGTTGAGCTTGGGAGGCTAACTTCCCTCCATCACTCTCCAATCAATTAGTGATTGATTTGATTCTCTATCTACCATAAATCATGAATTCGTGGCTCCTCTTTCCCTTTTTGATCAAGTGGACTCAACCACTTAAGATTCTTTCACTTTTACATTAAGTAAAGTCTTCAGAAGTTACAAGAGGTAGTTCACAAGTGAATTTTATATTGTCTTCATTTTAAGGCTTTGTTTTTGAATTTGTGGGACTCAAGCCAATACTTAGGCTTGTCATAGACTTGCTCCAACACTCAACCCCCAACTACAACAAATTATGATCATCTGATGTATTGGAGGGATGACTTTAGATGCCATTATAGATATGACATTGGAATTAGAACATAAAATTAGAGGCTTTACTAAAGATCTGGATTGATTATGAACTAGGAAGTACAAATCTCAGAAACTATTAAAACAAGGCTTCTATGCCAAATGTAAGAATTTGAGCCATATTCATGCAAAGTGTGGGAACCAAATCTACTGTGCTACATGTGAATGTACCACCCATTCCACAAACATTTGTTCATATAATGCAAAAACACAAAATTGGTTGGAAGTAAATGCGATTGTAAAAGAACTAAGAGAACACTCCACTAACTGTCCCACCTCATTTGCACAATACTCCATACTTGACATATCCCCCTTTTCAATCACAAAATCAAGGGAATTACAATTTATCACTCTAGAATTAAGGAAATAGACATTCCAATAATAGAGGAATGCAGACGCACTACCACTTCTATGACAAATTGGGACACATTTGAAGGCACTGCAAGGATGCACATGAATATGATAAACGGAAAAAGGAAAGACAAATTCCTATGACAAATATGGTCATCATAATGCCAGCTGATGCACAGACTGCCATTGTGCAAATGCAATCGGGGTGGGTACTACAACTAGTCGATAAATGGAATAAGCAAAGGCAAAGTCCTATGAGAAATATGGTCATCATAACTCCAACTGATGCACAAATTGCCACTATGCAAATGCAATCAGGGTGATTACTTCAACTAGTTGTAGAGGCATTCAAATAGAGTTTCAAATAATAACAATGTATGGTGGCAAAAGCCGCCAAGTGGGCTCAAGCAAAAGCCCCAATCTTCCTGCCACCAAAAATCATACGAGCACTGACATCTAGAATAGATATACCATCGGAAGATTGCAAATGTGACTACATGGAACATCCTTACTCGAGCACCCATCACCTTGCCATTGGGAAAACTACTTACTTTAGTTCCTAGGATTCCACACCCCTAGTCCATATGCATGAGTGCATCCGTGGAATATGGATGTCACTTACCAAGAGGGTGCCATCTATAGGCAGGAAACCCTTCAATTGCAACACCAACTCCATGCCTTCCATGCTCACCTACATACGCCATCTGACAAAGAACCTAAGGAAGAGGATGGGCATCCTGCACCCTAGGATTGATTTTTGGGTTCGGATCCTCCATGCATGCTAGCGTTAGGCTACCATATGTATAATTGTAATTACTTTTGGTGTAATTTTGGTCTTTGTAATTTCTTGTGAACAGTCCTAATTGAAGAGGCAAGATTGTACCATTGTAAATTTTCACCAATGAATGAAAACGTGTATGAAGCCTTTTGAATGAGAGATCACCGGATGTGTGTGTTGGTGATTCTAGGCAATGGTGCTTTGGGCATAGATTTGTGCAAATTGTTGTTGTGTTCGATACTCTAAGTATATATCTATGTTGTAATGAAGTATGTGACAATTAATTAATAAGTTTTGGCACTGATGTTACTATTGAATTTTTAAGACAATTATGTAATTGTATGAGTGAATAACCTATAAGATAGTGTGATATGTTTATGATGGTGTAATTTTATAATTAATCTATTTGGTGGAGACATACTCAGTCCTCTATGTCGATGGTAAGTCAGTTGGTACAAAACAATGTCTGGTGTAATTTGGTGATATCTGTGTATACCAGAGTTTGGCATTAAATCTATATCAGTGCTTGCATTGAGTATCTATGTGATTCGGTATTGCTACTGAATTGAGTAAATTGTTGACCTATAATCTAGTATTCAGGAGTCAGGATAAATCTAAAGAATTAGAGTAATCTAGGTCATCCCACCCAAGAACCCATTTTGATCTTTTCTTAACCTTAATTCGAGGAAGAGGTTAACACCTCTCTTTTAGTTGTGATGTATTTTTTTGCTACTTGATTCCATTGTTTACTTGCATAGGCTATAGGAAATTCTACTTTACTTCCATCTATAGGTTTTGCCAATACACATCCTAAAGCAAAGTTTGAAGCACCTACATGTACATGGAATATTAAGTCCTATTGAGGCGTTTTTAGTATTGGTGTAGTGACTAAATAAGTCCGTCGGGTTTTAAAAGCTTTATCACATTCATCAGCCCACTCATATTTAGTAATTAATGCATAAAGATATTTTGCAATATCGTCAAAATTGTATACAAACTTCCTATAATATACAGTGTCCCATGAATGTTTGCCATTCGTTAACATTTGTTGGTTTAGGTAAGCTCACTATGGCTGTTATTTTCTCTTCATCAGTAGAGATAATGTTTTCAGATACTATGTGACCCATCTGTTGATATATTTAGGTAGTGATGTGTGTGAAAACACTAGGACCACCGGGTTAGTTTTTTCCCTCTTTAGGAGTTTTTCCCCCCGGCTAGTATATACGCCTATTGCCCTAATGGGCTACTTATCTTTGTACATTCAGTATTTTGTTGTGCTCCAAGCTTCTTCTTCTTCCTTGTGTTATTAACGTGCTTCCACAGATGTCTAACTCCAACAATTGGTATCAGAGCAGGTCACTGCTTCATCTAGGGCATTGTCTACACCTCTCCGGTTGCAGTCTCAGAATCGCATGAATTTTGGTGAGCATACTCAACGTATTTTCGAGATAAAAACAGCTTTGCCATGTGGTGGCGAAATTGCAAATTCTACTGCACCTACTATAACGCAAATTTTTTGGGATGGCAGAGATGCCCAGGCACATGCATTGATAGCTTTGTCTGTCAAACATTCCATTATTTCTCACATACGCCTCTGTAGAAATCAATTTCTCCTTCAAATCTTTGATTTCGGAGGTAGGCAACACGAACCTCATTTCTTGCCTGGTATAAAGTGGTAAGTGTATCCCAAGCATCCTTTGTTGTTTTGCAAGAGTGAATATGAGGGATAATGACATGTTTGATAGACAAATCTATCAATGCATTTTTTTGAGCATCTCTGCGATCCCAACGAAGTTGCTCTATAGTAGGTGCAACAAGAAACATAGCACAAATAGGAATATGAAGATCATCATCTTCAATGCCATCTGCATCACCTTCAATAGGTATATTCCCAAGTGTAGTAGGTCATCTTTCAATACCCTGCAAAATATTCCACATTCATTTTGCTACCAGTACATGGCGCATCATATAAGCCCATAATGGGTAATTAGAACCATCCAACTTGTCCTCAATAGCCAACATATGGAATACATAATTGCTTTCAACCATGACCACTGGCTAAATACCTTGATGCAAAAAATGAGTGTATCTCAAAAAGTTGAACAAAATTACCCTATTGAGCTCTGCTTAACTTGTAGCAGACTTTGAGGCACTTGTATTGCAAAATCAAAACCCATATATATATATATATATATATATGTGTGTGTGTGTGTGTGTGTATATATATATATATATATATATATATATATATATATATATATATATATATATATATATATATATATATATATATATATATATATATATATATATATATATATATATATATGTTTGGCACAAAAGGACAAAATTGCATGCATAGGGATTGTGATAGTGCATTTACAGGAAGAAATGATCTTATATCAAAATTTTAACACAACAGAGCGAAGATGTTTTGAACCCTTAATCACCTTCAATATGCTCACCAATTTTCATGCAATTCTGAGATTGTGAGTTGAGGGGTCTCATGACATCCTAGATGAAGTGGCGACCTGCTTTGATACCAATTGTTGGAGTTTGAGGCCTATGAAAGCATGCAAACAACATAAGGAAGAAGAAGAAGAAGAAGAAGAAGCTTGGAGTGCAACACACAATACAGAATGTATTATCAAGTGAATGTACAAAGATAAGTAACCCTTTAGGATTATAGGCATATATAAAAGCCAAGGAAGAAAACCTCCTAAAGAGGGAAAAAAGTGCCCTGGAGGTCTTAAGTGTGTTCACACACATCACTACCAAAATATGTCAACAAGTTCCATGTCCATACTCGATGGACCTTTGCAACATTTAGCCACTCCAAAATGGAAGTCACAAGGGGATGTAGAAGGATTGAATCTACATTCTACTATTTCTTTTCATGTTTACTCATTTCCTTATGTACATGTGTGCATATCCATTTGAAGCATTATTCTAACTCTATTTGGGGATCTTCTTATGAAGCTACTTTATGTATTCCATTTCCTTTTCGAATATTATCCCACATATGATGTATCTCACACTTAATCTCCTTTCAAAACAATTTACCTCGCATTTGATGTACTTTGTGCAAGAATCTCCAAAATTCAAAAAAGGAGGGTCTCACTTCACTCATTAGCAATTTTACTATGCTTCCACATATGCACTCTCTAGAATGTTAGTGTAAATAAGTATCAAGACCACCAGATTTACACTTTTTTCTTTTGCTCACATTATTTTGGTCGCTATGAATGTCATACACCCACAAATGTCTTTGCATCATCATTGGTAGCTCATAAATAATTTGGTTGAACAAGAAGGAGCATATTCATGGCAATTATATTGTGAGGGTAGTTTGCACAATTATAATTGATTGTGTTTGGCTTAGATGCCTTGTATTGGATTTTGGTGTGGGAAAATTAATCTTCTTTCACAACCATTTTTAATGAGGATAAAGCACATTCAAAGTTGTGAGGAAGGCAATGTTCAATGTTGGCAGAAAGCACATAGAGATGCATTATCATGTGCCAAAGGTCTGAAAGTGGCACAAGAGTTATGGACAGGGAAGCCACCATATTATGATCATCTTCGAGTTTTTGGGTGTGAAGCATATGTTCATATACCCAAGAGTCTTAGACAAAAGTTGGATCATAAGTCAAAGAAATGTATTTTTCTTGGATATGGTCGAGAAGGACAATTTGCATACCGCGATGGGATCTTGAACACGGTCTTTGATCAAAAGTAGTGATATCATTTTCAATGAGTCTAAGATGCATAAACAACCCATTAAGGATGTTGAAGTGAGAAGAGTGGTGTTTGAGGATACTAGTCCTCCAATTAGCATGCATAAAAATGCTACAGATAGGGATGTTCAATAGAATGTCCGATTAGATCAGTCTGCACATGTTCATGTTTAGCAACCACTAAGACACTCTACATGTGTCTCACATCCACATGATAGATATGTTCCAGGTTTAGATTTTGTTATGTTAATAGATGCCGATGAGCCTTCTTGCTACAAAGAGGCTATGCAGACAGAGGATCATGTCAAGTGGGAGCGTGCCATGAAGAGTGAGCTAGATTCTATTCACAAGAATGGTACTTGAGATTTAGTACCTTTGCCGAAGGCCAGGAAAGATTTACCATATAAATGGGTATATAAGCTGAAATTCTCATCAAATAGTGCTTCTCCAAAGTATAAAGCACGACTTGTTGCAAAAGGTTTTTAAGCAACAACATGGTGTTGATTTCAAGGAAATCTTCTCTCCAATGGTCAAGATGACTAGCTTGCGCATGTTGCTTGGATCTGTTGCAATGGAGGACTTAAAGCTAGTCCAAATGGATGTGAAAACTGCTTTCTTACATGGAGATCTTACAGATGAGATCTATATGGAACAACTAGAGCGTTATGTAGCTCCTTCCAAGGAAAGTCTAGTTTATAAGCTCAAGAAGAGATTGTATGGACTTAAACAGTCCCCTAGACAATGGTACGAGAAGTTTGATGCTTTTATGAAGTCCCAAGGTTATTCTCAAAGCAATGAGGATCAATGTCTCTACACAAAGAGATGCTCAGATGGCAGCTTGATATGCTTGATACTTTATGTCGATGATATGTTGATTGCTGGGAAGTCCTCCTATGACTTGTCAATTCTCAAAAGGAAGTTGCATCAGATATTTGATATGAAGGATTTGGGGGATGCCAAACATATTGTTGGCATGTGCATTACTTGTGATAGGAGTAAAAGATCCATATACTTGTCTCAAAGTGAGCACATATCCAAAGTACTTCACAGGTTCAATATGCAGGGTGGAAAGGCATTGAGTACACCTTTACCCACATATGTGAAATTGAGCAAGGATGATTGCCCCAAATCAGATGAGGAAAAGGAATTCATAACCAAAATTCCCTATCAATTTGTTGTTGGTAGTCTCATGTATGCTATGGTAGCTACGAGACAAGACATTGCATTTGTAGTGGGAGTTGTGAGCAGATATATATCTAATCCTGGCAAGAAACATTGGGAAATGGTCAAGATGCTTTTGAGATATGTGAGTGGCACTAAGGACAAGTGTCTATGCTTAGGTAGATGGAAAGCATCCATTATTGGTTACGCAGATTCTGACTATGCTGGTTGTGTAGACAATCGTAAGTCTACATCAGGGTACATTTTTCAGTTCACTAGAGGTGCTATCTCTTGGAGATCTCATCTTCAAGAATGTACATATGCCAAGAATCACACTAGCAAATAGATATCAATAAATGACCATATGCTAATAGAATAGACAATCAAGATGACAAACAGATGTGCAACTGAGGCTCCAATCTAGATCATGTACCTGCATAAAAACAAAGATACAAGTGCCAACCAAGATCCAAAATAAACTCTCATAAAATTATGTGCAACCGGAAAGTAAATCCATGACCAAGTGGCATAATCAAGATATAGACCATAATGCCACTATACATCCACTGATAATACCATGGTCAAACTCATGATGACAAAAACCTCAAAAAGAAGGTATACCACAATGTCATCTTACATGCCAAACACATGATAAGATTATGCTCTACTCCCATATGGAAGAGCTACCACAATGATCATACATGGCCATTAAACTCTAAAAACAAGAGCTTGCACACCCAAAAATCTCTCTCAAAGAACTTCAAAACCAAAATGAAACTCCAAAAGCAACTAGGGTTCTTTCGGTGAAAATATACTACTCTATGTTTTGCTATTTCAAAGGTGATAACCTGTGAATCTGAACTTTTGCTCGTCAACAAACTTCAAGAACTCTTTCTTGCCTACATAACAATATAAGGAACACCTTAATCAAAGGTGCGTAGCTCAAGATATGCACAAAACAAGCATCAGCTATCAATTTCACCTTCACTTGCAACACTGTTTCTTAGTGTTTTGTAATTTCGGCAACCTTGTACTCAGAATCTGGATCTATGTTCTACTACAAAGTTGTAGAGGCTATTCCAAGTTATGCATAGCAAGTTGAATCGTCTCATTCCAACTTTTAAAACTCAACTTATAGCCAAAACACAGACCTACTATCCAAGTGATTGTAGATTTATCTTCTACATCAATCTGCGTTTTTTGAATTTTTCACATTGTAACACTACAAACTAGGTTCTCAAATCTTCTCTAAATTGTAATTCTTTTCTTAGCTACGCATAGAACTTTAAAACACATCAATCCAAGCTTCCTAACTCGAGTTATGGCCAAAATACTGAACAGTTATTGAGAGATGCGGACTTGCACTTTCACCTCTTGTGACCTAAGCTTCCATTGAAGCTTCTTACACACAAGCCTTCAACATTCTCTGATACCAATGAAGGGCTTTGGTGTGTAGAACAAGAGGAGCAAGGAGGAGATGGAGGAAGAGAGAAGAGAGGAGAGACACGCAGAGATGCATGGGAGCCTCGAAACCCACATAATGATCTCTCTTGAGGCAATGCTATATATATATATATATATATTATATATGGGTAAGATCACATGACCCTTACATCCCCAACACTTTCCATGTTACACCACAGAGAGAATGGTTCTCTAATTATGCAGCAAAGTCTCTTGGCACCATGAGACTTGGTAACTCTTACCAGTATGACATTGTGGGGATTGGAGATGCGGTTGTGTAGTTCATTGATGGTTCAAGATTTACTATGCATAATGTACACCATGTACCTCAGTTATCACGTAGTTTGATGTCAGTTGGTCAACTTGATGACCTTGGTTACAAGGTGGTCTTCTATGCCCAGTCCTTTTGTATATAAAAGGGCAATATGGTTATTGCAATAAGAAGCAAAGTTGGCTCACTTTATCCTTTATTTGTATCACAGAAAGAACACTTGTTAGCTGTTACTGAACAACCTATGGCTTGTATTTGGCATGGTCGTTTGGGCCATATATCTCATAGTGGAATGGAAAATCTTCTCATTCTGGCTACTTACATGTGTTATCTTTCTTTGATTTTTTATTTTGTGAGCATTGTCAATATGGAAAGCAAACCAAAAATGTTCATAGAACACACATTGAGTCTTCAAGTCAGCCTTTAGATCTCGTTCATATAGATGTGTGTGGTCTTATGCCCACTAGGTCCTTTAGGTGGTTCTCTTTACTTTGTCACTTTCATAGATGATGCAACTAGAAAAGTATGGGTATATCCTATCAAATCGAAGGATGAGGTATTCCCTACTTTCAGAAAATGGCTTGCTTCAGTTGAGACTAAGAAAGGAACTAAGATTAAGGCTTTATGTTCAGATAATGGGGGTGAGTATACCTCACATGAATTTAGCCTTTTTTGTCAGTCTAGTGGGATTTGTAGAGAGTTTACAACTCCTTATACCCCAGTACAAAATGGTGTAGCTGAAAGGATGAATAGAACTATTCAAAAAAGAGTAGTTTCTATGTTGCAACATGCAAACCTCTCACAAGGCTTTTGGGCAGAAGCAATATTGACTGCAGTTCATGTGATTAACCTTTCACCTAGTATTGCCAAAGGTCTGAAACTGGCACAAGAGTTATAAGCCACCATATTATGATCGTCTTCGAGTTTTTGGGTGTGAAGCATATGTTCATATTATCCAAGAGTCTCAGACAAAAGTTGGATCATAAGTCAAAGAAATGTATTTTTCTTGGATATGGTCGAGAAGGACAATTTGCATATCGCTTAAGGGATCTTGAAACACGGTCTTTGATCAAAAGTAGTGATGTCATTTTCAATGAGTCTAAGATGCATAAACAACCCATTAAGGATGTTGAAGTGAGAAGAGTGGTGTTTGAGGATACGAGTCCTCCAGTTAGCATGCATAAAAATGTTGCAAATAGGGATGTTCAATAGAATGTCCGATTAGATAAGTCTGCACATGTTCCTGTTCAGCAACCACTGAGACGCTCTACATGTGTCTCACATCCACATGATAGATATGTTCCAGGTTTAGATTTTGTTATGTTAATAGATGCCGATGAGCCTTCTTGCTACAAAGAGGCTATGCAGACAACGGATCATGTCATGTGGGAGCGTGCCATGAAGAGTGAGCTAGATTCTATTCACAAGAATGGTACTTGGGATTTAGTATCTTTGCCAAAGGCCAGGAAAGATTTACCATATAAATGGGTATATAAGCTGAAATTCTCATCAAATAGTGCTCCTCCAAAGTATAAAGCACGACTTGTTGCAAAACGTTTTTAAGCAACAACATGGTGTTGATTTCAAGGAAATCTTCTCTCCAATGGTCAAGATGACTAGCTTGCGCATGTTGCTTGGATTCGTTGCAATGGAGGACTTAGAGCTAGTCCAAATGGATGTGAAAACTGCTTTCTTACATGGAGATCTTACATATGAGATCTATATGGAACAACCAGAGTGTTATGTAGTTCCTGGCAAGGAAGGTCTAGTTTATAAGCTCAAAAAGAGCTTGTATGGACTTAAACAGTCCCCTAGACAATGGTACCAGAAGTTTGATGCTTTTATGAAGTCCCAAGGTTATTCTCGAAGCAATGAGGATCATTGTCTCTACACAAAGAGATGCTCAGATGGAAGCTTGATATGCTTGATACTTTATGTCGATGATATGTTGATTGCTCGGAATTCCTCCTATGACTTGTCAATTCTCAAAAGGAAGTTGCGTCAGACATTTGATATGAAGGATTTGGGGGATGACAAAGATATTGTTGGCATGCGCATTACTCGTGATAGGAGTAAAAGATCCATATACTTGTCTCAAAGTGAGTACACATCCAAAGTACTTCACAGGTTCAATATGCAGGGTGGAAAGGCATTGAGTACACCTGTACCCACATATGTGAAATTGAGCAAGGATGATTGCCCCAAATCAAATGAGGAAAAGGAATTCATAACTGAAATTCCCTATTAGTTTGTTGTTGGTAGTCTCATGTATGCTATGGTAGCTACGAGACAAGACATTGCATTTGTAGTGGGAGTTGTGAGCAGATATATATCTAATCCTGGCAAGAAACATTGGGAAATGGTCAAGATGCTTTTGAGATATGTGAGTGGCACTAAGGACAAGTGTCTATGCTAAGGTAGATGGAAAGCATCCATTATTGGTTACGTAGATTCTGACTATGCTGGTTGTGTAGACAATCGTAAGTCTACATCATGGTACATTTTTCAGTTCACTAGAGGTGCTATCTCTTGGAGATCTCGTCTTCAAGAATGTACATATGCCAAGAATCACACTGGCAAATAGATATCAATCAATGACCATATGCTAATAGAATAGACAATCAAGGTGAAAAATATATGTGCAACTGAGGCTCCAATCTGGATCATGTACCTGCATAAAAACAAAGATACAAGTGCCAACCAAGATCCAAAATAAACTCTCATAAAATTATGTGCAACCAAAAAGTAAATCCACGACCAAGTGGCATAATCAAGATATAGAACATAATACCACTATACATCCACTAATAATACCATGGTCAAACTCATGATGACATAAACCTCAAAAAGAAGGTATACCACAATGTCATCTTACATGCCAAACACATGATAAGATTATGCTCTACTCCCATATGGAAGAGCTACCACAATGATCATACATGGCCATTAAGCTCTAAAAATAAGAGCTTGCACACCCAAAAAATCTCTCTCAAAGAACTTCAAAACCAAAGTGAAACTATAAAAGCAACTAGGGTTCTTTTGGTGAAAATATACTACTCTATGTGATGTTTCAGAGGTGATAACCTCTGAATCTGAACTTTTGCTCTTCAACAAACTTCAAGAAATCTTTCTTGCCTACATAACGATATAAAGAACACCTTAATCAAAGGTGCGTAGCTCAAGATATGCACAAAACAAGCATCAGCTATCAATTTCACCTTCACTTGCAACACTATTTCTCAGTATTTTGTAATTTCGGCAACCTTGTACTCAAAATCTGGATCTATGTTCTACTACAAAGTTTTAGAGGCTATTCCAAATTATGCATAGCAAGTTGAATCGTCTCATTCCAATTTTTAAAACTCAACTTATAGCCAAAACACAGACCTGCTATCCAAGTGATTGTAGATTTATCTTCTACATCAATCTGCGTTTTTTGAATTTTTGACACTATAACACTACGAGGTAGGTTTTGCAATCTTCCGTAAAATTTTAATTCTTTGTCTTAGCTACGCATAGAACTTTAAATTTCACCTCTTGTGACGTAAGCTTCCATTGAAGCTTCTTACACACAAGCCTTCAACATGCTCTGATACCAATGAAGGGCTTTGGTATGTAGAACAAGAGGAGCAAGGAGGAGATGGAGGAAGAGAGAAGAGTGGAGAGACGTGCAGAGATGCATGGGAGCCTCGAAACCCACATAATGATCTCTCTTGAGGCAATGCTCTCTCTCTCTCTCTCTCTATAAGATCACATGAGCCTTACATCCCCAACACTTTCCATGTTACACCACAGAGAGAATGGTTCTCTAATTATGCAGCAAAGTCTCTTGGTAACGTGAGACTTGGTAACTCTTACCAGTATGACATTGTGGGGATTGGAGATGTGGTTGTGCAGTTCCTAGATGGTTCAAGATTTACTATGCATAATGTACGCCATGTACCTCAGTTATAATGTAGTTTGATGTCATTTGGTCAACTTGATGACCTTGGTTACAAGGTGGTCTTCTATGCCCAGTCCTTTCATATATCAAAGGGAAATATGGTTATTGCAAAAGGAAGCAAAGTTGGCTCACTTTATCCTTTATTTGTATCACAGAAAGAACACTTGTTAATTGTTACTGAACAACCTATGTCTTTTATTTGGCATGGTTTTTTGGGCCATATATCTCGTAGTGGAATGGAAAATCTTCTCATTCTGGCTACTTACATGTGTTATCTTTCTTTGATTTTTTATTTTGTGAGCATTTTCAATATGGAAAGCAAACAAAAAATGTGCATAGAACGCACATTGACTCTTCAAGTCAGCCTTTAGATCTCGTTCATACAGATGTGTGTGGTCCTATGCCCACTAGGTCCTTAGGTGGTTCTCTTTACTTTGTCACTTTCATAGATGATGCAACTAGAAAAGTCTGGGTATATCCTATCAAATAGAAGGATGAGGTATTGCCTACTTTTAGAAAATGGCTTGCTTCAGTTGAGACTGAAAAAGGAACTAAGATTAAGGCTTTATGTTCAGATAATGGGGGTGAGTATACCTCACATGAATTCAGCCTTTTCTGTCAGTCTAGAGGGATTTGTAGAGAGTTTACAACTCCTTATACCCCAATACAAAATGGTGTAGCTGAAAGGATGAATAGAACTATTCAAAACAGAGTAGTTTGTATGGTGCAACATGCAAACCTCTCACAAGGCTTTTGGGCAGAAGCAATATTGAGTTCATGTGATTAACCTTTCACCTAGTATTGCCAAAGGTCTGAAAGTGGCACAAGAGTTATGGACAGGGAAGCCACCATATTATGATCATCTTCGAGTTTTTGGGTGTGAAGCATATGTTCATATACCCAAGAGTCTTAGATAAAAGATGGATCATAAATCAAAGAAATGTATTTTTCTTGGATATGGTCGAGAAGGACAATTTGGATATCGCTTATGGGATCTTGAAACACGGTCTTTGATCAAAAGTATTGATATCATTTTCAATGAGTCTAAGATGCATAAACAACCCATTAAGGATGTTGAAGTGAGAAGAGTGGTGTTTGAGGATACTAGTCCTCCAATTAGCATGCATAAAAATGTTGCAGATAGGGATGTTCAATAGAATGTCCGATTAGATCAGTCTGCACATGTTCCTGTTCAGCAACCATTGAGATGCTCTACATGTGTCTCACATCCACATGATAGATATGTTCCAGGTTTAGATTTTGTTATGTTAATAGATGCCGATGAGCCTTCTTGCTACAAAGAGGCTATGCAGACAGAGGATCATGTCAAGTGGGAGCGTGCCATGAAGAGTGAGCTAGATTCTATTCACAAGAATGGTACTTGGGATTTAGTATCTTTGCCAAAGGTCAAGAAAGATTTACCATATAAATGGGTATATAAGCTGAAATTATCATCAAATAGTGCGCCTCCAAAGTATAAAGCACGACTTGTTGCAAAAGGTTTTTAAGCAACAACATGGTGTTGATTTCAAGGAAATCTTCTCTCCAATGGTCGAGATGACTAGCTTGCGCATGTTTCTTGTATTCGTTGCAATGGAGGACTTAGAGCTAGTCCAAATGGATGTGAAAACTGCTTTCTTACATGGAGATCTTACATATGAGATCTGTATGGAACAACCAGAGTGTTATGTAGTTCCTGGCAAGGAAAGTCTAGTTTATAAGCTCAAGAAGAGCTTGTATGGACTTAAACAGTCCCCTAGACAATGGTACCAAAAGTTTGATGCTTTTATGAAGTCCAAAGGTTATTCTCGAAGCAATGAGGATCATTGTCTCTACACAAAGAGATGCTCAGATGGAAGCTTGATATGATTGATACTTTATGTCGATGATATGTTGATTGCTAGGAATTCCTCCTATGACTTGTCAATTCTCAAAAGGAAGTTGCGTCAGACATTTGATATGAAGGATTTGGGGGATGCCAAACATATTGTTGGCATGCGCATTACTCGTGATAGGAGTAAAATATCCATATACTTGTCTCAAAGTGAGTACATATCCAAAGTACTTCACAATTTCAATATGCAGGGTGGAAAGGCATTGAGTACACCTTTACCCACATATGTGAAATTGAGCAAGGATGATTGCCCCAAATCAAATGAGGAAAAGGAATTCATAACCAAAATTCCCTATCAATTTGTTGTTGGTAGTCTCATGTATGCTATGGTAGCTACGAGACAAGACATTGCATTTGTAGTGGGAGTTGTGAGCAGATATATATCTAATCCTAGCAAGAAACATTGGGAAATGGTCAAGATGCTTTTGAGATATGTGAGTGGCACTAAGGACAAGTGTGTATGCTTAGGTAGATGGAAAGCATCCATTATTGGTTACGCAGATTCTGACCATGCTGGTTGTGTAGACAATCGTAAGTCTATATCAGGGTACATTTTTTAGTTCACTAGAGGTGCTATCTCTTGGAGATCTCGTCTTCAAGAATGTACAATTATTTCTACCATAGAAGTAGAGTATATTGAAGCAAGTGAGGCATGTAAGGAAGCATTGTGGCTTTCTTGTCTTGCTTGTGATATGGGTTTATCTCAGCATGTACCTCATTTACTCTGTGACAGTCAGAGTGCCATTTCTTTGGCTAAGAATCCGGTATATCATGCAAAGACCAAGCACATTGAGGTGAGGTATAACTTCATTAGAGATTGCTTAGCCACTGAGTGCATTTTTCTTGAGAAGGTTCACACTCGAGATAATGCTGTAGATGCTTTGACTAAAGCTCTACCACAGGATAGCTTTCGACATTATTGTCACTTGCTGGGGATTGCTTGATTCATGATCTTACACAATCACTTGTATACTGTGTAACATGTCCATCAGGTGGGAGGTATAGTTTGTATACTTACACTCAAGCATTCTTTATCATTCTTTATTTTTCTCCCATAGTGGGAGATTGTTACCGCTAGTGTCCATGTGAAAGGCCAAATGTCCATTGGGCACTTCTTTGTATATGTTCTTTAATAAAACATATAGTGGCTTGGTCAACCACAAACTGTAAGTTCGATCGCATTTGTAAGAACTAAGAAGTCTATCTTCATGCTCCCTATGTACTGTGTTTTTTTGCGTATTCTGCAGCCTCTGTGCAGAGTACCGTGTGCATCCTGAGGAGCTCACTTTTCTACTCCGAGGATGAACACACCATATTGAGCATATAGATCAAGAAATTGATCTACACATGGCTAGAGAAGTATTGGGGCCCTCAATACCGTCTCTCGGCTTGGTTATCTATAATGAGCTTCTCCGGCTACTAGTGATTATGTTTTCCTTGTTTTTTATGACTTTTTTTAAGAGGTGAACAAGATTTTCTTGTTGCATTTCTTTTGCTTCCTCTTTGTGGTCGAGCACATTGAGGCCTTCTTGTAGCTTGTTAGAAGTATAACAAACAATTTACCTCACATTTGATGTACTTTGTGCAAGACTCTCCCAAATAAAAAAAAGGAGGGTCTCACTTCACTCTTTAGCAATCTCACTGTGCTTCCACGTATGCACTCTCTAGAATATTAGCCTAAATAAGTATCAAGACCACCACATTTACACTTTTTTTTTTTGGCTCACATTGTTTTGGTTGCTATGAATGTCATACACCCACCAATGTCTTTGCATCATCATTGGTAGCTCATAAATAATTTGGTTGAATAAGAAGGAGCATATTCTGGGCAATTATGTTGTGAGGCTAAGTATAGGGTAGTTTGCACAACTATAGACCAAAGTATACATGTAGGGATCAAAATACATGTACCTGTTCTTTGTGCATGTAGATTGGTTATCTAAGAGATTCATGGCTAGAGTGGTGTTGGGGCCCTCAATACCGTCTCTTGGCTTGGTTATCTATAATGAGCTTCTCCCGCTACAAGTGATTATGTTTTCCTTGTTTTTAATGACTTTTTCTTAGAGGCTCACCGTGCTTTTCTTGTTGTATTTCTTTTCTTCCTCGTGGTGGAGCACATTGGAGCCTATGGGGCGGGCCTTCTTGTAGCTTGTTGGAGGTGTAGGAAACGTATTCATGTACACAAGAGTATTTGTAATGAGAAACGAACAATGTTTGTGTTCACCATCGAAGTCCATGTTAAAGCTTCCTTTCATATATTCAATCCCCGTGAATAAAATTTTAGATGAGTGGAAATTTGGAGATGCATAGGAGGCGTTGGAACTTGGAAGTTAGAACGTAAAACATATAAAGAGGGCAGCCTGAACGCTGTTCCGAATGTGGGCCCCGCGATGTGTAGCGAATTGAGCTCAATGAGCTCTAAAAATAATTTACAGGCTCAACGTGAGACGTTCCACGTTATTGTGGATAGCGAGCTTCAGCTTATGGAGACGGCGCCCATGGCAGCTGCCCCCTCCGCAGCTCTTGCCGTCTCGCGGCTTAGTCCCTTCTCGAGCCGCAGAGGACTCTTTCCGAGGTTCTTGGAGGTAGAGCTTTTGTGTGTGTGTTTGTGTTAGTGCGCGGGAGAATTTGAGTGTAGCATTATTACGCTAACTCGTGTGAGTATAGAAGAGGATACGTTGTAGATGTAATGCATCTACTCTTTTTCATGAAATGGCGTCACGTCCCTTGAAATTTTCATCAATGATTCGAAAAGGTGTGGCAAAAGGCAGCTATGAATATTTTTGAATCATATGTCTGTTAGTCATGTAAGAGTGACCTCAAATAGCACTAAATGAGTTACAATTCAATTACCTATCGTTTGATGTAGTGCTGGAAAGAGAGACAGTGTGCATGGCATTAATATTTGAAGCACGGACAAAGATCTATGCCTCGATATTTGGTCCATTGCAAACAAAAGCTTACCCATAGAGGACATCCAAGAATAGAAATTTTATTCATGCCAATTCGGTTCTAAATGTCTTCTATGAATTATTGTAAAGTATTTGAGTCGTGAGGTCTGAGAGATTGTTGGTGTTAGGATTCATAGGAAATATACAATGTATGAAGTTCCAAAGGTTTTGAGAAGAGCTAGGTTTATATTCTCCAATGTCACATTAAGGTGATTGTGTTCATGGAGTTATTGATTATTTGGCGCTTAACATATGTACAACATTGTTTATATCAATCACTGAATCCTTCTATGAAATTATCTTAAGTGTTAGATTTCTGTGCTTGTTTCTATGCTTTGAGACAGTTATTTCAGTAAGTAGACTATCTGTTTTATGCATCAGGGATAGTGTACAAAAGACCAACAAAATGCAGTGTCCTTTTGTTAGCATATTGAACTTGGCATTATGATGATGGTATTGTTAACTCTAAAGAGTATTTCTCATATTTTGAGATTTAGACCAATTCCATCACCATAGATACAGGATACCAATAAGAAGCATGTATGTTATATCTAACAACCATATCCCAAATTAGGTGCAAATTCTCTGAAAGCTGCAAAAAATATTCTCCCATCCAGCCCAAGCCTTACAATGAAAAGGTCATCAGTAAAATGAGATAGGAAGATTGTGCATTTGCTTGCAGCCGCTGTCAATAAATCCCCAATCTTGCCACAGTCTTTTTACGAGTACATTTTAGATGCTCTCTTGATAGAATTTTGTATTAAAATCACCCACAATTAAATTGAAAGGGTGTGGACAATGTGTTCTAACATTTATTATGTCCATTGTCTATCATATTCAAATTATCTACCATATTAAGGTTTATCACCATTCACAACATTCACCATATCAAGATCACAAACTGTATAGACAATCATTCACATTATCTATCATCTGAAAATCTATATGAAGTTATGGCTTCTGGCACATCATCCGCCAAGTGAAAGGTGTGGACGATGTGCCATAACATCAGATATGGCCATTGTCTATCAGCACCATAATTATCTACCAAATGAAGATCCATCATAATTCACACCATTGATCATATTATTATCATAAATCATATGTATAATCAGTCACATTATCTATCATGTGAAAATCCCTTTTTTTCTTGCCTAAGCCAAAGTACAGCAAAAGCAACAGGTTTCCAAAGAATGCATAGTCAAAGGAGTTGAAAGACAAGGATCTGCTCGAAGCATGGGACTTAGGTGAGCACTGGAGGTGGACTACAAAGTTGGAGCACCACTAGCCCAACTTGGGCCACCATCTCCAAGACTTGGATCACCACCTGCCTTTTTAACCTTGAGGACCACCACTAGCACGACCAATGTAACTGCCCAAGTCTACTCCACCACTCATTTTGGGCAAGTCAAAGCCATCACTCATCTTCTGACCTAGGTGGCTGAGGGACAGGGAGGTGCCCACATATCTATGCCTCCCCCATCCAACGCCAAGGGGATATAAGAAGGTGTCCTTTGAAGTCATAAGGACCTTGGGCAATACCTCGAGACATCCTTCGAGCACATTCTTGAGTTCTTGTGTCTATATTTGCATCAGTGCCTTGTGACAGAGTTACTTGTCCTGTTACAGAGTTTCTACACCTAATGCTGTACAGAGGGTAATCTTGGAAGGAGAGAGTCTATCCCAACTGCTTGGATTTGTATTTTGGTACTAGTCTTAAGGGAAATGTGCTGAAGTTCTTCTGGTATTGCTTGTCTTTGGATTTGCCCACTTCTTTCTTGTTATATTCTCTTCTAGTGTAAAAAGTGTGGAGTGTAGTCTGTTCAAGTCTATGTGGTTTAAGTGTACAAGTGTGTGGGTGCTCCCTCTATATTGAGGAGAAGTGCATATTGCATTCCCTAGGAACCATCTCCTAATTTACTATCTGCATGTGAAATTGGGCATGCACGGTGGGACAAGGCGCCAGGAATTGTGTGCAAATCGGGCACTTAGATTCTTGTATTATGGTAGGTGGATAACTGCTCACTACTGTACTCCACTAAGATGTTCTGTTTTAGGCAACATCATGAGAAAGTTTGGTACTACAAAGGACGATAAGAAATGGCAAACTACTCTTGGTAAGGAATTGCTTTTGCCCTCTTGTGTGGAGGATTGTCAAGAAGGCATGGGAGAGGAACTTTCAACTTTTTTTTGGAATCAACATTCGATGTTCCTCATCCCGTGGTGGTTCTAACGAGGATTTATAAGAGTTGGGGATTGCAATAGATGCAAGACACAATTTTGGCCCTACTTCGTCCACCCTGAAGGGACTTGGAGCCAAATGGTACAACTAGTATCAAGATGTACATTTTCAAACATGGGAGAATTTGAAGAAGAAATTCAGAAAAGCTTTGAGATGAGGTAATACAAGGACTCTACATGAGTTTGAGAACTTGACTTTGCATGCAAGTGAAACCTTTTTGGAGCTCATGACGAGGGCTTGATCACAACTGGCTAGATTCTAGATACATCTGATGAAGTTATGATGAAAAAATGGATAGAGAAGGCTCTTCCAAAGTCTTCTCACCGACGAAATGCTGCATTCAAGGAGTTTGTGTCGGTTGCTACACGAATTGAGGAGGCTAGAGTTTATTTCAGACCTAATCAAGGTATGATCTTCTATTAGTGGTGATCCTACATGAGAGCTACAACGAGAACTAGACATTCTCATGCTCATAAGGTTCTAATCAAGGTAAGAAGTCAGTAAAACAAGATACGGATGATCGAGTGCAAATAAGGAAAGAGCCAGAAGAGCTTAAGACACGTAAGTAGGTATGAACATGCGCATGGTGAAGTCTCTATTCTAGCCAAGGTCACTTTGTCCAAGAGTGTCCAAGGAGGATCGCTTATAAATTTTGTGGGCAAGGGGGCACTAAACAAAGGATTGCTATTTCCTCAAAAGGGTTGGGATTCCCCAATCAACTACATAATCAGATGTGTAGAGGGTTAATGCAACTCAATCCTCTCTTTTGAGAAAGCCTCCCCTTTGAGGAGCTTGTATGATGGACACAAAAGAAACCATCTTGCATCCTAGATTTCATGTGACTTTGTATATCTCATGATTGGTGAAGAATTTAGGAAATCTAACATGATTATCTCGTCTCAAGGATGCCAAAAAGCCTAAGAATGATTGGCTACTTGCTTGGTTTTGACATCCAGAGACCTTGTCTCAGCATGATGGCATCATTGATGACATCGTCAATTTGTAACTGCCTTTACGCCATTTCCCTTGGACACGTATAGAAGGAGGGCTTGGCCACATTGATTGTAAGTCTTGCAAAGTTCTAGTCTTGGCATTGAAAGGAGTTGCATTCTCCTAGTAAGTACTTTCCAAGTTCCAATTTGTGTTCTTGTCTAGCTTCTTTTCTAGTCTTGTCTAGTCTAGTTTCTAGGCATCTAGTTTTGTCATCTTGTAATTTCGTAGTATGAGATCATGTCAAGTTATATCTTGTATCTAGTCGAGCTCCTTGAAAGGAGTTCTTGTAATTTTGATATCTTGTTTCATACCTAGGATCTTGGATTGTGGCATCACTTGTATCTTGCCTAGTCAAGCCATTCATACCTATTAGTTATGGGTTGTGGGACTTCAACGTATTAATTGTATATTCTTGCATGGTTTCCCCAATGTAGGTAGTCTTATAATCAAAAGTATATCATAGAATTTTCGTCAAGTCAAATCAGTGCTCCCCTGACATTTTGGAAACACTACTTTCTATTCAAGCCCAACCATCATGGAGAGCACAATTGGAAGAGAGAGAGAGAGAGAGAGAGAGAGAGAGAGAGAGAGAGAGAGAGAGAGAGAGAGAGAGAGAGAGAGAGATAGAGAGAGAGAGAGAGAGAGATAGAAAGAAAGAAAGTCATATTAACGTCTTCTGGAGGCCAAACTTGGCCTATGAGACAAAAACCATGTACAAGTGTAGTAACCCTGTGTAGAAGATAAAGTGAAATAAAAAAGTATATCGCTACACAAAGCTATATAGGGCTGGAAAAGGCTGGGGAGACGTGGCTCTGACTCTGCAGATAGTGGCCACCTAATACATGGGGGATCCCAAAATGTGAGTAAAACGCCCTAGCTACTGGTGATGGGTGGAGGTGGGTATAGTATGTGGTACATCGGTGGTGGTCTGAGTGCCTCCTGAAGGAAGACAACCCAGGGGGTGGTGGTACGCCTATGCTCCATCATGTGGTCGTAGGCAATCCTGATGCGTGAGATATCCTCCTGATATAGTCGTGGTCGACGATATCCGCCCATGCGTGGTCGGCGCCGTGCTCTCTGTGCTGCTGCCTGGTGGAGCGTGAGTCCTATAGATGGACCTCTCTGATGTAGCTCAACTCGCTGAAAGAACTGGGTAATGGTCTGCTGGGTACTCACCCGTGGCTGATGTATGGGCTGTAGTGACCTCTCTCGCCTCTCGTATGCTGATGTGAGAAAGCGTCCCAAGCGTCTCTGGTCTCCCATAGTCATGCACAGCTGGAATGACTCCTCGATCTGGAATTGTGCTCGTAGGTCTAAGTATGCTGGACATCTGATAACAAAATGCTCCTCACTCTCTACCTCTGTCTGGCATATTGGGCACCACCTCTCCTCACGGGGGACTCCCTTGGACCGACCCCTCTCAATCTCGAGCTGATGTGATGAAACCCGGAGCTTCCCAATGACGACTCGTAGGTGGTGGGGAAGGTAGATCTGCATGTATCTCAGAATCTCGATGAAGCCCGTGCCCGATATATGTAGAAAATGCTCGCGGTAGTAGAGCATTTTCGGTGGCAATGTACCCCTAGGGCTCACCCATGTCCTCTGTATGTATGTATGCCATATCTCCTGACGAATGATCCTATTCCTCTCTTGATGAGAGAGCGAGTAGGTGGGTGCATGAGAGTCGTACTGTAGTGGTGGTAGCCTGTCTATGTCAAAGCCATGGTGGGCGAGAGAGAGAGAGAGAGAGAGAGAGAGAGAGAGAGAGAGAGAGAGAGAGAGAGAGAGAGAGAGAGAGAGAGAGAGAGAGAGAGAGAGAGAGAGAGAGAGAGAGAGAGAGAGAGAGAGAGAGAGAAAGAAAGAAAGAAAGAAAGTCATATTAACGTCTTCTAGAGACCAAACTTAGCCTATGAGACAAAAACCATGTACAAGTGTAGTAACCCTGTGTAGAAGATAAAATGAAATAAAAAGTATATCGCTACACAAAGCTATATAGGGCTGGAAAAGGCTGGGGAGACGTGGCTCTGACTCTGCAGATAGTGGCCACCTAATACATGGGGGATCCAAAAATGTGAGTAAAACGCCCTAGCTACTGGTGATGGGTGGAGGTGGATGTAGTATGTGGTACATCGGTGGTGGTCTAAGTGCCAGGGGGTGGTGGTACGCCTATGCTCCATCATGTGGTCGTAGGCAATCCTGATGCGTAAGATATCCTCCTGATATAGTCGTGGTCGACGATATCCGCCCATGCGTGGTCGGTGCCATGCTCTCTGTGCTGCTGCCTGGTGGAGCGTGAGCCCTATAGATGGACCTCTCTGATGTAGCTCAACTCGCTGAAAGAACTGGGTAATGGTCTGCGGGGTACTCACCCGTGGCTGATGTATGGGCTGTAGTGACCGCTCTCGCCTCTCGTATGCTGCTGTGAGAAAGCGTCCCAAGCGTCTCTGGTCTTCCATAGTCATGCACAGCTGGAATGACTCCTCGATCTCGAATTGTGCTCGTAGGTCTAAGTATGCTGGACATCTGATAACAAAATGCTCCTCACTCTCTACCTCTGTCTGGCATACTGGGCACCATCTCTCCTCACGGGGGACTCCCCTGGACCGACCCCTCTCAATCTCGAGCTGATGTGATGAAACCCGGAGCTGCCCAATGACGACGCGTAGGTGGTGGGGAAGGTAGATCTACATGTATCTCGGAATCTCGATGAAGCCCGTTCCCGATATATGTAGAAAATGCTCGCGGTAGTAGAGCATTTTCGGTGGCAATGTACCCCTAGGGCTCACCCATGTGTGAGAGAGAGAGAGAGAGAGAGAGAGAGAGAGAGAGAGAGAGAGAGAGAGAGAGAGAGAGAGAGAGAGAGAGAGAGAGAGAGAGAGAGAGAGAGAGAGAGAGAGAGAGAGAGAGAGAGAGAGAGAGAGAGAGAGAGAGAGAGAGAGAGAGAGAGAGAGAGAGAAAAGAAAGAAAGAAAGAAAGTGTTTTTACGTCTATTAGGAGGCCGAACTCGGCCTATGAGACAAATCGATGTACATGGGTGTATCTTCTGTCAATCAGAAAAGATAAAAGTGCTGAAAAGAAACTGGTTAAGCTGATATAGATCTCCGTAGTATGCATGTGGGGATACCCATGAAAGTGGTTGGGGGGGGGGGGGGGGGTGTATGGAGTGCGATATCTATGATAGTCTATATGCAAAAGGGTAGTACAACAACCATGAGAATGCATCTAAAACGACTAAAACGACTAACTAGCTCCATCCTGTGCTAGTGGGTGGGATGTAATATGTGATACATAGGTGGAGGTGGAGTCAGGGCCACCCTGATGGCTGCAACGGGATCGGCCATCATCTGGGATCGTCTCTCCTCCATGGCGCGATGGTCACAAGCCTGGATCTCTGCAATCTGGTGTCGGTGAAGTCTCGGGGCCCGATATCCTATAGCACGGGGTCGTCTCCTAGCTCGAGATATCTGAGCCTGCTGAAGAGTCACCCCGCTCGGTGTGTGGGCTGAGGGGGGGAGGGCTGAAGCACGTCGTGGAATAAAGAAGTCAGTGAGCTGACTCTGTCTCCCTCCTGTATGGAGTGCTACAGTAAGCTGGAGTAGGGAATCTCTGTGACTCTGTATCTCTAGTAAGAATCGCCCGAGCTGTCGCTGGTCTCTAGAGTCCATGATCTCTCGGAGGGTGGGCTGCCCTGCAAACAGAGTCTCGTATCTGCCTCTGATGCCATCATATGCGCTACATCTGCATACAAAGTGCTCCTCATCCTCCATCTCTACTCTGCATACTCTGCATATCCGCTCCTCTCTGGGAATGTCTGCGGCTCTGCCCGTCTCAATCTCGAGTCGGTGTGATGAGACTCTCAGCTGGCCAATCGCTACCCTCAAGCTATGAGGCATGTGAGTATCCATGTAGCGTGGTCGCTGGATGAAACCGTCAGCTAGTATGTCTATGAACTGGTCTCGATAGTGCGATAGTCTCGATCCCATGTGTGGTGTGTGCCATGTCTGACTAATGTAGAGCTGCCAGAGATCCTGTCTGAGCACAACATTCCTCTCACGACGAGAGAGGTGGATGTGAGGTGAGTCTGGGTCATACTGAAAAGGCGGCAATCTGGCCATATCAAGTCCATGACTATCAAACCAGACTCTAACCTGAGTGTACCAAGCTCTCTCATATCCTAACTCTGATATCTGTATAGATGCCTCAAGAGCTCTGTGTGTGAGTCTATCTGTAGGGAGGTCCCTAATCCTCTGAATAAAGCAGATAGTCTGGAATAGTGCCTCTACTGCCATGGGTGGTGCAGCTAGCTCTGCCCTGATGATGTCATGTGGCACCGACTGTTTCCCACGAAATAATCACGAGATCATACGTACCTGTGGCCTCTCGATCGCACTCCACTGGGTGACTGTGAGACCTGGGGCCCAAACTGTCGCAGCATACATCATAGCTGGTCTGACCAGTGTGTCAAATAGCCAGCCCTTCGTGCGGGGCTCCTGGAAGTGTGCTTGGTGACATCTCCGCTCTAACATGGCTAAAGCTGCATATCCGCGTGTGAGTCTATCGGTGGCTGCCTGTCTCATGCTGAAGGGGCCAGGCAAGCTCGTGAATGTGACTCCGAGATAGACATAGGAAGTGACCACCTCAATCTGTCCACCACCAGCTCTGAATCCTGCTCCATTCCTCACCATGGGGGAGGTGTGGAAGATCATGACCTTGGTCTTGCCAAGGTTTACTGTCAAGCCCCTCTGTGTACAAAAGTCATCCAGGGCCTCAAGGTGGCGCTGTAATCCCTCGGGTGACTCTGAAATCAAGACAATGTCATCGGCATATAATAAAATGTGGACATGTGTACCTGCGAGGTCTGCACCCTCTCCTCCAGCTCGGAGAATGTAGTCCTCAATCTCGTCAATGTAGAGACCAAATAGAGTGGGAGAGAGTGGGCAGCCTTGCTTAACACCGATGGTGCTAGCAATGGCCTCAGACATACCTCTTGGACACCGTACCCTCCCAGTCACCTGCTCATAGAGTGCATAGATGGCCCAAATCATCCCTGATGGTACTCCCAAGCTCTGGAGGCGTTGGAAGAGCCTCTCTCGCGGCACTGTATCAAAAGCTTTGCGGAAGTCCACAAAGCAGCAATATAGCCTCTTCTTCCGCACCCTTGCCCCATCAATGAGGCAGCGCAGAATGAAGATGTGATCAATAGTAGAGAAAGCTCGTCGAAAACCTGCTTGGCCTCGTGCTCGTAGCCCCTCAGTCTCTGCATATGAACTGAGCTCTGCCTCAAGTATGGCACCGTATAGTTTGGCCATGGTGTGGCCAATCATGATGGTCCTGTAGTTCCCTGGATCCAGGGTGTCGCCAGATTTGTGGATAGGCACAATGGTGTGCCTAGTCCACTCCTCTGGGAAGCCCTCTCCTATAGCCCGGTTGAAGACATGTGCAATCAACGGGGCTATAGTGGAGGCTGCATATATGAGATGCTCGCTCTGCAATCCTGCGTGGTCTGTCGAACGTCCATGTCGAAGTCGTCGTATGGCCCTCTCAACCATCTTTGCTGTGAAGAGAGAAGAACTAGTAGGGCGAGGCTCAAGTGGCTGGGGAATGGGAGGCTGCCTAGGTACCTCATATAACCTCTGAGCATAATCATGCCATGTGTGTGGGTCTCCAATAGGTGTGGTCGGGCGTGGCTCTCGTAGGCTGCGCCATGCTGCAGCACTGTCCATACTCATAAAGAGATGGTATAGCTCAAGCTCCTGTGCCTCCTCAAAGGCTCGCCTCTTTCGACGTGTGAGAGTCTTCATCTCTCCCTTGGCCTCTCTCTCTGTGATCTCTCCCAATGCTCGCTGAGCTCGTAGTCGGCGGTAAAGAGAGAGAGAGAGAGAGAGAGAGAGAGAGAGAGAGAGAGAGAGAGAGAGAGAGAGAGAGAGAGAGAGAGAGAGAGAGAGAGAGAGAGAGAGAGAGAGAGAGAAAGAAAGAAAGAAAGAAAGAAAGACTTTTTAACGTCTATTAGAGGCCAAAATCGGCCTATGAGACAAAACATATACATCAGTATGATCCAATCCACTGTGATCCAAAACGAAAATAAAGTGTGAGTACTACAAACGGGTATAAAAGGAGGGATAGTAGCTGGCATCAAGGGTGTGGGGTGCCATGGGTATGCACTCTATATGCTCAATGGGTGAGATACAAACATGATATGCATAGGGAGGGGAGGCTCGATGGTGTCACAACCCCCTAAATGCCCGGAGTGGGTGTAGGATATAATGCATCGGTGGGTAAGGCATCATGGCGATCCTCAAAATGCTCTGGGCGTCCAAATCGATAGGGGTGCGCTGCTGACGTCTCTGTATCTCCATGTCATGGCGTGCGTGAATCGCATGAATCTCTCTCTGATGTGGACGAGCTCTCCGGACAAGGGGTCTCGGTCGTCGACGCTGTCGTCTAAGCTCCTCTGCTCTGTGTAATGTGACACCCCGCATCGAGCTGGGCCCTCGAGTGTATGTGGGTCTGAAAAAATCTGTAATATGAGTATGAGGGGGGGCGGGCAGATGTATCTCCATCTACTGCTGGAGGAGTGATGCACGGTGGTGCTTGAGCTCTACTAGGAAACGGCCTAAAGGGCGCTGGTCCTCTGTCCCCAATAAAGCCCTGATCTCTCTAGGCCCCCTGAAGAGATGTGGGTAGCGGTCTCTGATGTCCTCATATGCCTGGCATCTACATGTGTAGTGCTCCTCGTCCTCCACCTCCTCTCTACATATCCTGCATAATCGCCCATCCTTGGGGGTATGTGTGGCTCGCCCAATCTCAATCTCGAGCTGGTGTGATGATACTCTGAGCTGCCCAATGGCCACTCTCTCAGCTGGTGCCATATATGTATCCATGTATCGTGGTCTCTGAATGAAACCATCCGCTGTCACAGTCAGGAAGTGCTCTCTGTAGTGTTGCCTCTTTGTGGGAAGAGGCTCCCGTGGTGCTATCCATGTCTCCCTGACGTGTATCTGTAGTAGGTCCTGACGGATGATCCTATTCCTCTCCAAACGAGAGAGGGTAATGTGGGGGGAAGAGAGGTCATACTGAAAAGGGGGGAGATCCGTAATGCTCATGCCATGGTCTGCTAACCATCGGTAAGTCTGTGCATACCATACTCTCTCATGCCCTGTCTCTACCAAATGTCTAGAGCTCTCAAATGCAGGCCTGGTGAGTCGGCTAGTGGGGAGCTCTCTGACTCTCAGAATAAAGGTCACCAACTGGAAGAGGGCCTCCACTAGCATCGGTGGTGTGCCAAGCTCAGCTCGTATAATGTCATGTGGAACGGAGGGCTTGCTGCGCAGCAAGCGTGATATCATGGTGATCTGGGGCCTCTCAATCTGCGTCCACATCGCCTCTGTGATCCCTGGTGCCCATACTGCTGCTGCGTACATCAATGCGGGTGTCACTAGAGTGTCAAAGAGCCACCCCTTAGTCCGGGGCTCCTGAAAATGTGTCTGAAAGCAGCGTCTCTCCAATCTTGCAAGTGCCGCATAACCTCGCGTCAATCTATCTCTCGCAGCCTGTGCCATGGAGAATACCCCTGTGCTGCCCGAGAAGGTGATACCTAGGTAGACGTAGGAGTCCACTACCTCTATCTGTCCTCCAGCTGCTGTGAAAGAGGCGCGATGGCGTACTGTCCTGGAGGTATGGAAGATCATGACCTTGGTCTTGCCAAGGTTCACTGTGAGTCCTCTCTCCATGCAAAAGGTATCGAGTGCCTGTAAATGTGACTGCAACCCCTCCTGTGACTCTGAGAGCAGGACAATGTCATCAGCATATAATAGGATATGTACTGGCGTACCTCCGATGTCTCCTCCTCTCCCTCCTGCTCGTTGTATATACTCCGTGATCTCGTCGATGTAGAGACCGAAGAGAGTGGGTGAGAGAGGGCAACCTTGTTTCACACCAATGGTGCTAACAAGGCTGTCTGATAGACCGCCGGGGCAGCGTACCCTGCCTGTGACTCGTGCATACAAAGCGTGGATGGCCCATAGCATGTCTGATGGAAGCTGTAACTCCTGGAGCCTCCGTAGTAGTCTCTCTCTCGGGACCATGTCGAAGGCTTTGCGGAAATCCACAAAGCAACAGTATAGTATCTGCTTCCTCGCCTTCGCGCTCTCAATCAAGCAACGAAGCACGATGTGGTCGATGGTGGAGAAAGTGCGGCGGAAGCCTGCCTGGCCGGGTGCTCTGATCCCCGCTGCCTCAGCGTGTGTACGGAGCTCTGCCTCTAGTACTGCCCCATAGATCTTGGCCAGGATATGGCCTATCATAATAGTCCTGTAGTTCCCTGGGTCCATCATATCGCCGGACTTATGGATAGGCGTAATGGTATGCATAGTCCATGAGTCGGGTAATCCCTCAACCAAAGCACGGTTGAAGAGATGGGCGATCACGTGGAAAACTACATCTGCTGCGTATATAAAGTGCTCTCCCTGTAGCCCCGTGTGGTCTGCTGAACGGCCATGTTGTAGCCTATGGATGGCCTGTCGTACCATGCCTGCTGTGAAGAGGGTGGATATCACCGGACGCGGTGTGGAAGGAATCGGTAATGGTGGCTATCCTGGGACTTCATATAACCTCTGGGCGTAGGTGTGCCAAGTCGAAGGATCGGCTATGGGTGTAGGTGGACGTGGCTCACGTAGTGCCCTCCACGCGGTGGCACAATCCCTACTCATGAGAAGGTCGATCAACTCTGCCTCCTGTCGCTCCTCGAAAGCTCGCCGCTTCCGGCGTGTGAGGGCTCGCATCTGTCGTCGTGCCTCCCTCTCTGTGATGGATCCCAAGATACTCTGTGCTCTGAGATGTCGGTATAGTCGCCTACACTCCTCATCGTACCATCTATTCTGGGGTGTATGCCCCAGCCGTGTCGGATGTGCAGTGCTGTGGGTGGTGTATGGGAAGCTGAGAGTAGAAGATGTATGGAGGATCGAGGAGAAGTGGGCGGTGAGGGTGTCCAAGGAGGCGGAGGGATCAAGGGAGTAGATGCGCTCTCGAACATGGGAGCTATAGATATGTGCTAGCTCATGTCTAAAGTGAATGGTGGTACGGGCTCGTGGTTGTGTGGTGACGGGGTGGGGTATGCATGGTGAGCCGCGAATGGATAGGGCAAGATATGCGTGATGAGCTCCAATCGGTAAGGGTGGGATAGTGAATGAGGTGATCAGATGTGTCGCCTCCGGGGGTCCGATAACATAGTCTACCACATTGCCCCCCTGTGGTGTCGTGGGTGGAATGCAGGTGAGACCGCGCGAGGTGGGCCAGCTCCCCATCCCATTATATATAACGAGACGGTGTGCTGCTCCCATCTGGAGTAAGTGTCGGCCATATAAGGTGGGTGTGGCAGTGTCGGCTGAGGCTCTGAGTGTAGGCATGTCCTCTATGGTACGAAGCATCTCAGGGTCGTCAAAGTCGTAGATATCACACTGGTGGCTCTGAGTGCGGGCATTGAAGTCTCCTACAAGGAAGACTTCACCCATCCCGGTATACTCCATAATCGTGTCACTGAGGCAGTCATATGGTGATGTGTCTGGTCCCTCCCCTCCTGATGGCTGCTCAAGGGAATGTGTGAAGCGTGAACCAATGGGTGCAATATAGCATACGGCGAAGTACGCTGCTCTCTCCTCTGATAGCTGCAAGCATATCCACATGAAACGTGCCTCTGGGTCTCTGGCTACCACCTGTACCCTGTGCTGTAACGACTGTCTATAGAGCACGGCTACTCCTCCTGATCCTCGTGTGGTGTGCTGTCTCATCTGACGGCGGTGAGCTGACTCCCACATATAGCCCTCAATCCTCGGTAGGCTCCTCCCCGGGCTCTCGTGTGTCTTTGTCAAGAAGATAATGTCTCTGCCCTCCATCACCTCCTCGAGTTGCCCTGGATGTGTCCATAAAGATCCATTGCAGTTCCAGACTGCAATGTGCACCTCCTGCTGTGCTGTCTCATAGGCCGCGAATCCCTAGTCAATGGGCCGTCCATCAATGATGATCCGATCGTCTCTGTAGAGGGCACGATGTCCCTCTCGTCTGGCCTGGAGGACACGTGGCATGCATGCCCGTCTGTGTTCTACCTGCATCCGTGTGAGGTCGTCATCCAAATAGATGGGGGTGCCCGGTGTAGTGCGTAGTACCGCCCGTCGTCTGAGAAAGTCTCTCCTCCTGGCCTCATCTGAGAACTGAAGGATAAGTGCTTTTCTCCGTGTGGTGTCCCGTCCTTCTCTCCATACTCTGGTGAAAGGGAGAGGCTCATCCGTGCGGTATCCAAGTAATGTGCACAAGCGACGCCCGTCCTGCTCTGGTGAACCGTCTGTCTCTGTGAGGCCGGAGACGCGAACATTGAGCCTGCGGGCCTGTCGCATCCGCTCCTCAATGGTGGTATGCACTATGTGGATCTCCTCATGGTGGTTGTTCTTCTTTGCCTCCTGTCGAAGGTTCTTTTTGACAACCTCGACCCATCCATCTTTCTTAGTCTCAAGCTCGTTCTGCACCACCTCCATACACTCCTTCTTGATGGTCACCCGAATGTCCTCTAGATGTGGAGCGATCTCCCCCTCCTCGTGGATGCTGTCCAGTTTCGTTTTCATATCAGTAAGCGCAGTGTGCAACTCCTCCAGGTCCCGTCAGTGCTGCTTGCGGGTAGCGGGAAGCTCTTCCCGAAGGGATTCATTTTCCTTCTCCAAGGTTGCCACCTTGGCTTCGAGGGCGACAACTCTACGGGTAACCCCGTTCAGTGCAGAATCTCCTTCTTTCTTGTGTTTTCCTATCAACTCTCGGAGAGAGAGAGAGAGAGAGAGAGAGAGAGAGAGAGAGAGAGAGAGAGAGAGAGAGAGAGAGAGAGAGAGAGAGAGAGAGAGAGAGAGAGAGAGAGAGAGAGAGAGAGAGAGAGAGAGAGTGAGAGAGAGAGAGAGAGAGAGAGAGAGAGAGAGAGAGAGAAAGAAAGACTTTTTAACGTCTATTAGAGGCCAAAATCGGCCTATGAGACAAAACATATACATCAGTATGATCCAAACCACTGTGATCCAAAACGAAAATAAAGTGTGAGTACTGCAAACGGGTATAAAAGGAGGGATAGTAGTTGGAATCAAGGGTGTGGGGTGCTATGGGTATGCACTCTATATGCTCAATGGGTGAGATACAAATATGATATGCATAGGGAGGGGAGGCTCGATGGTATCACAACCCCCTAAATGCCTGGAGTGGGTGTAGGATATAATGCATCGGTGGGTAAGGCATCATGGCGATCCTCAAAATGCTCTGGGTGTCCAAATCGATAGGGGTGCGCTGCTGACGTCTCTGTATCTCCATGTCATGGTGTGCGTGAATCGCCTGAATCTCTCTCTGATGTGGACGAGCTCTCCGGACAAGGGGTCTCGGTCGTCGACGCTGTCGTCTAAGCTCCTCTGCTCTGTGTAATGTGACACCCCGCATCGAACTGGGCCCTCGAGTGTATGTGGGTCTGAAAAAATCTGTAATATAAGTCTGAGGGGGGGGGGCCAAGTGTATCTCCATCCGCTGCTCGAGGAGTGATGCGCGGTGGTGCTGGAGCTCTACTAGGAAACGACCTAGAGGGCGCTGGTCCTCTGTCCCCAATAAAGCCCTGATCTCTCTAGGCCCCCTGAAGAGATGTGGGTAGCGGTCTCTGATGTCCTCATAGGCCTGGCATCTACATGTGTAGTGCTCCTCGTCCTCCACCTCCTCTGTACATATCCTGCATAATCGCTCATCCCTGGGGGTATGTGTGGCTCGCCCAATCTCAATCTCGAGCTGGTGTGATGATACTCTGAGCTGCCCAATGGCCACTCTCTCAGCTGGTGCCATATATGTATCCATGTATCGTGGTCTCTGAATGAAACCATCCGCTGTCACAGTCAGGAAGTGCTCTCTTTAGTGTTGCCTCTTTGTGGGAAGAGGCTCTCGTGGTGCTATCCATGTCTCCCTGACGTGTATCTGTAGTAGGTCCTGACGGATGATCCTATTCCTCTCCGAACGAGAGAGGGTAATGTGGGGGGAAGAGAGGTCATACTGAAAAGGGGGGAGATCTGTAATGCTCATGCCATGGTCTGCTAACCATCGGTAAGTCTGTGCATACCATACTCTCTCATGCCTGTCTCTGCCAAATGTCTAGAGCTCTCAAATGCAAGCCTGGTGAGTCGGCTAGTGGGGAGCTCTCTGACTCTCAGAATAAAGGTCACCAACTGGAAGAGGGCCTCCACTAGCATCGGTGGTGTGAGAGAGAGAGAGAGAGAGAGAGAGAGAGAGAGAGAGAGAGAGAGAGAGAGAGAGAGAGAGAGAGAGAGAGAGAGAGAGAGAGAGAGAGAGAGAGAGAGAGAGAGAGAAAGAAAGAAAGAAAGAAAGTCATATTAACGTCTTCTGGAGGCCAAACTTGGCCTATGAGACAAAAACCATGTACAAGTGTAGTAACCCTGTGTGGAAGATAAAATGAAATAAAAGGTATATCGCTACACAAAGCTATATAGGGCTGGAAAAGGCTGGGGAGATGTGGCTCTGACTCTGCAGATAGTGGCCACCTAATACATGGGGGGATCCAAAATGTGAGTAAAACGCCCTAGCGACAAGTGATGGGTGGAGGTGGGTGTAGTATGTGGTACATCGGTGGTGGTCTGAGTGCCTCCTGAAGGAAGACCACCCAGGGGGTGGTGGTACGCCTATGCTCCATCATGTGGTCGTAGGCAATCCTGATGCGTGAGACATCCTCCTGATATAGTCGTGGTCGACGATATCCGCCCATGCGTGGTCGGCGCCGTGCTCTCTGTGCTTCTGCCTGGTGGAGCGTGAGCCCTATAGATGGACCTCTCTGATGTAGCTCAACTCGCTGAAAGAACTGGGTAATGGTCTGCTGGGTACTCACCCGTGGCTGATGTATGTACTGTAGTGACCGCTCTCGCCTCTCGTATGCTGCTGTGAGAAAGCATCCCAAGCGTCTCTGGTCTCCCATAGTCATGCACAGCTGGAATGACTCCTCGATCTGGAACTGTGCTCGTAGGTCTAAGTATGCTGGACATCTGATAACAAAATGCTCCTCACTCTCTACCTCTGTCTGGCATACTGGGCACCACCTCTCCTCACGGGGGACTCCCCTGGACCGACCCCTCTCAATCTCGAGCTGATGTGATGAAACCCGGAGCTGCCCAATGACGACTCGTAGGTGGTGGGGAAGGTAGGTCTGCATGTATCTCGGAATCTCGATGAAGCCCGTGCCTGATATATGTAGAAAATGCTTGCGGTAGTAGAGCATTTTCGGTGGCAATGTACCCCTAGGGCTCACCCATGTCCTCTGTATGTATGTATGCCATATCTCCTGACGAATGATCCTATTCCTCTCTTGATGAGAGAGCGAGTAGGTGGGTGCATGAGAGTCGTACTGTAGTGGTGGTAGCCTGTCTATGTCAAAGCCATGGTGGGCAAGCCAGTCTCGTGTCTGTGCATACCATGAGGAGGTGTCGCCTGCTAATGCCATATCACGTGATGCCTCGAAAGCACGATAAGCAATACGCTCTGTATCCATGCTCCGAAGTCTGTGTAATAGGCATATTGTCTGGAATAGTGCCTCAACTAGCATCGGTGGTGCAGCGAGCTCTGCTCTAATGATGTCATGTGGTACTGAAGGCTTACTGCGGATAAGTCTGGCAATCATGAGGATCTGTGGCCTCTCTAATGCTGTCCATACTGATGTAGCTAATCTTGGTCCCCATATGGCTGCCCCATACATGAGCGCTGGCGTAACCAAAGTGTCAAAGAGCCACCCCTTTGTGCGGGGCTCCTGAAAATATGCCTGGTGGCACTGTCTCTCCATCAAAGCTAGTGCTGCGTACCCACGTGTGATGCGGTCACGGGCTGCCTGAGCCATAGAGAAGACTCCTGATGCTGCTGTAAATGTCACCCCCAAGTAAACATATGATCCGACCACCTCGATCGGTCCACCTGCAGCTGTGAACAAACTATGTCTGCGTACCTGTGCTGATGTATGAAAGATCAAGACCTTGGTTTTACCAAGGTTCACAGATAACCCTCTGTGTCTGCAAAAGTCATCTAGGCCGTGTAGATGATGCTGTAGGCCTTCTGCAGACTCTGAAACCAATACAATATCATCAGCGTATAAAAGAATATGAACAGTGGACCCGTGTACCTCAATGCCATCTCCCCCCTGCTGCTGTATGAAGTCCACTATCTCATCAATGTAGAGACCAAAGAGGGTGGGCGAGAGAGGGCATCCTTGCTTCACCCCGATAGTGCTAGCAAGTGGATCAGATAAGCCCCCTGGACATCTGACTCTACCAGATACTCTCTCGTATAAGGCGTAGATCCCCCATATCATCTCCTCCGGAGCTCCGATGTCAAGTAGTCGTCTGAAGAGTCGATCCCTAGGAACAGTGTCAAATGCTTTGCGGAAGTCCACAAAGCAACAATATAATCTCCTCTTCCTCACCCTGGCCTGGTCGATCAGGCATCTCAGAGTGAAGATGTGGTCAATGGTAGAGTAATCTCGTCTGAACCCTGCCTGTCCTAGAGCCCTGATGCCCTTCCTCTCGGCGAGAGTACTCAACTCTGTCTCTAGTACGGCCCCATATAACTTGGCCAATATAGGGCCAATCATGATCGTCCGGTATGTAGCTAAATCCATAGTGTCACCTGACTTATGAATGGGCACTATGGTGTGCTCAATCCATGAGTCTGGGAACCCTTCAACCAATGCACGTTGAAGAGATGGGCAATGAGCGGTGCAAGAGTCGTGCCTCCATAAATGAGGTGCTCTGCCTGTAAACCGAAATGATCATGGGCCCTGCCATGCTGCAGCCGGGCAATAGCGAGTCCCACCATAGTGGGTGTGAAGAAGTGAGAGGTAGTAGGACGTGAGCTCTGCGGTCTGGGAATGGGAGGCTGGTCTGGGATCTCGTATAGGCTCCGTGCATAGCTATGCCAAGTGCTCGGGTCTCGGATAGGTGTCTACTGGCTCCTCTCTCTCAAATGTCGCCATGCCACTACACTGTCTCGACTCATGAGCAAATGGTAAATATCCCAATACTGTCTCTCCTCCCAATCCCGCCGTTTGCGGCGAGTAAGGCTCTGCATGCGACGCTGTGCCTGTGTGTGTGTAATATCTCCTCTATGCTCTAAAATCCGTAGGTGCTTCCGCAGCTCGCGACACTCTGCATCATACCAACGGTTCTGGGGCATGGATCTTGTGCGTGGAGGGTGCATATGTGTGTGGTGTGGGAAGCTGCGGAGAGAGAGAGAGAGAGAGAGAGAGAGAGAGAGAGAGAGAGAGAGAGAGAGAGAGAGAGAGAGAGAGAGAGAGAGAGAGAGAGAGAGAGAGAGAGAGAGAGAGAGAGAGAGAGAGAGAGAGAGAGAGAGAGAGAGAGAGAGAGAGAGAGAGAGAGAGAGAGAGAGAGAGATATTTTACGTCTATTAGGAGGCCGAACTCAGCCTATGAGAGAAATCAATGTACATGGGTGTATCTTCTATCAATCAGAAAAGATAAAAGTGCTGAAAAAAACTGGTAAAGCTTATATAGGTCTCTGTAGTATGCATGTGGAGATATCCATGAAAGTGGGGGGGTGTATGGAGTGCTATATCTATGATAGTCTATATGCAAAAGGGTAGTACAAGCATGACAATGCATCTCTAAACAACTAACTAGCTCCATCCTGTACTAGTGGGCAGGTGTAAGATGTGGTACATAGGTGGAGGTGGACTCAGGGCCGCCTTGATGGTTGCAGCGGGATTAGCCATCATCTCGGATAGTCTCTCCTCCATGGCACGATGGTCACGAGCTTTGATCTCTGCAATCTGGTGTTGGTGAAATATGGGGGCTTGATATCCTATAGCGCGGGGTCTTCTCCTAGCTCGAGAGGTTTGAGCCTATTGAAGAGTCACCCCTCTCGATGTGTGAGCTGAGGGGGGAAGGGCTGCTCCACATCGCGGAACAAAGAAGTCAGTGAGCTGACTGTCTCCCTCCTATATGGGCTCCTGCAATAGACTGGAGTAGGGAGTCTCTGTGACTCTATATCTCTAATAAGAATCGCCCGAGCTGTCGCTGATCTCTAGAGTCCATGATCTCTCGGAGGGTGGGCTGCCTTGGAAATAGAGTCTCGTACCTACTTGTGATGTCATCATATCCGCTACATCTGCATACAAAGTGCTCCTCATCCTCCATCTCTACTCTGCATATCCTGGATATCCACTCCTCTTAGGGAATGTCTGTGGCTTTGCCCGTCTCAATCTCTAGTCAGTGTGATGAGACCCTGAAGTGGCCAATCGCTACCCTCGAGCTATGAGGCATGTAAGTATCCATGTAGCGTGGCCTCTGAATGAAACCGTTCGCTAGTATGTCTAAGAACGGGTCTCGATATTGTGATAGTCTCGATCCCATGTGTGGTGTGTACCATGTCTGACTAATGTAGAGCTGCCAGAGATTGTGTCCGAGCACAACATTCCTTTCACGAGGGGAGAGGTGGATGTGAGGTGAGTCAGGGTCATATTGAAAAGGCGGCAATCTATCCATATCAAGTCCATGACTATCAAATGAGGCTCTAACCTTAGTGTACCATGCTCTCTCATATCCTGACTCTGATATCTATATAGATGCCTCAAAAGCTCAGTGTGTGAGTCTTTCTGTAGGGAGCTCCCTCATCCTATGAATAAAGCAGATAGTCTCGAATAGTGCATCTACTACCATGGGTGGTGCAGCTAGCTCTACCCTGATGATGTCATGTGGTACTAACTGTTACCCGTGAAATAGTCGTGAGATCATACGTACTTGTGGCCTCTCGATTTCACTCCTCTGGGTGGTTGTGAGGCCTCGGGCCCAAATTGTCACAACATACATCATCATAGCTGGTCTGACTAGTGTGTCAAATAGCCATCCCTTTGTGCGAGACTCTTGGAAGTGTGCCTGGTGATATCTCCGCTCTAACATGGCTAAAGAAGATATGTAGGAAATGCTCATGGTAGTAGAGCATTTTTGGTGGCAATGGATCTCCCAGGCTGACCCATATCCTCTGTATGTATGTATGCCATATCTCGATCCCATTCCTCTCTTGGTGGGAGAGAGAGTAGGTGGGGGCATGAGAGTCATATCATACTAGTGGTAGTCTTTCTATGTCAAGTCCATGGTGGGCTAGCCAGTCTCGTGTCTGTGCATACCATGAGGAAGTGTCTCTTGCGAGGGCCATGTTGCATGATGCCTGGAAAGCTTTGTAAGTGATGTGCTCTCTATCCATGCCCTGGAACCTATGTAATAAGCATATTGTGTGGAAGAGTGCCTCTACTAGCATCGATGGTGGAGCAAGTTATGCCCTTACGATATCATGGGGCACTGAGGGTTTGTTGCGGATGAGTCTGGCAATCCGGAGATCTTGCGGTCTCTCCACCGTTTTCAATGTTGATGCGGATAACCATGGTCCCCATATGGCTTGTCCATACACGAGTGCTTGGGTGACCAAAGTGTCGAAGAGCCACCCCTTTGTGCGGGGCTCCTAAAAGTAGGGCTGATGGCACTATCTTTCCATCAAAACTACTATTGCATATCCTCATGTGATGCAATCTTGAGCTGCCTGAGACATGAAAACCTCGGAGGCTGCTCTGAATGTCACACCTAGGTATACATATGATCGGACTACCTCGATGGGTCCGCCTGCTACCTCGGTGGGTCCGCCTGCTACCTCGATGGGTCCGCCTGCTGCAGTGAAAGAACTCTATCTCCTCACTTGCTGATGTATGGAAGATCATAACCTTGGTTTTACCAAGGTTCATTGATAGCCATCTTATGTGTGCAGAAATTGTTTATGCCATGTAAGTGGTGCTCTAGACCCTCCGCAGACTCTGAAACCAAGACAATATCATCACCGTATAAAAGAATGTGGACTGTAGCCCCTCGAACCTCAATGCCATCGCCCCCCTATTGATATATGAAGTCCACTATCTTATCAATATATAGCCCATTAAGGGTGGGAGAGAGACTTGCCTCATCTCGCTGGTGCTAGCAAGTGAATCTGATAGGCCTCCTCGATATCTCAGTCTTGTTGATATTCTCTCATATAGGGCATAGATCCCCATATCATCTCCTATGGAGCCTCGATGTCGAGTAGGTGTCTGAAGAGTCGCTCCATGGGAACTATGTCGAAGGCTGTGCAAAAGTCCACAAGGCTGCTGGGGATAAAGGCCCCAAGGACTCTTCTTTTCTATATTTTGACCCTTCCATGTGAAAGCTCTCTTCGAGAGCTTTCCATACATATTTTTTGTTACATTTTTTGGACCCCAAATTGGGGAGTTATAGGCATTTACATTATTCTTATGATTTTTGGTCATTGGCCATGTGTGAACATGCCCAAGTGACCTAAAAGTCACTTATCAATAAGACTTGGTCCCAAATCTCTCATAACTTGATTAGGACTTCTTCAACTTGAGCTTCTCCATCTTCTTCTTCAGATTTTTGTGCAAGTTTCTTTCTCTAGTTTCTCTCTCCTCATGTAGAAGCCCACTCCCTTGGTGTTTGGAGCACACCACCACGTAGTTCTTCGCAGCCTCTTTCAACCTGTATGATAGCTTTGAGCTGTTCCATTGCGACAAAGTTGCTGCAAGTGCTTTTTTACTTCAGCTTATGTTAAGCTGAAGGCTTTTTCTTATATTTGGGAGAATTCCATCGTGAAAAACCTTCTTTTTTGGCGACAAAAGTGCTGTTTTTGGAGGATTACTTCAAGTCCATAGCAAAGCTGAAGCAAATTTTGGGTTTTTTAGAGAGATCGCGAAGAATCTTTTCTATTATTTTTCTTGTATCCCTAGAGGTCATTTTCAACATCCACATTGCTGATTTTTACATTTATAGGTCCTTTCTTGCAGAAATTCTCTTTCATTTCAAGTGGGACTCGGGAGAACATGTACAAAGATTGAGGAAGTGCATACTTACTAAAAACTTATTACAACAGGTCATTTCTTTGATTTTATAGGTCATATTGCTTCAAAAATTGAGGCTTTTGTGAAAACAAGCACCCATTGACTCGGTTTTGTATCTATATATGGCTTTTGTGGTTGAAAATTGTTATTTTTGATGCAATTACAGCTTGTTGGATTTTTTAATTTTTTTTGCAAAAAATTTCAGAATTCGATTTTTGCAAGTTTTGAACAGTTTTTGGGCTTAATTTCTCAACTCTAGTCTCGTCAGGTAATTGTGCACATGACAACATGTGAATTTTATCTTTTTTGGTGAAATTTTGAAGCTCTTAGTGTGCAAACATGGCTTGTTTTGGGCCATGGTCACGAGCCTGGATCTCTATGATTCTAGTGTTCATGAAGTCTCGGGGCCCAATACCCTATAGCACGGGCTTGTCTTGTAGCTCGAGAGGTCTGAGCATGTCAAAGAGTCTCCCTCCTTGGTGTATCGTTTGACGGGGGGAGGGTTGCTGCACGTCGCAGAATGAAGAAGTGAGTGATGAGCTTACTCTGGCTCCCTCATGTCTAGGCTGATGTCATGGGCTGGAGTAGGGAATCTCTAGTAAGATTCGCTCGAACTATCGCTGATCTCTAGAGTCCATGATCCCTTGAAGGGTAAGCTCCCCTGTAAACAGAGTCTCATAGGTGCACATAGAGAAAACCAGAGAGGGTGCTGTGAATGTCACTCCGAGATAGACATACGATCCGACTACCTCAATCGGTCCTCCTGCCACTGTGAAACAACTATGTCTCCTCACCTGTGCTGATGTATGAAAAATCATAACCTTGCTTTTACCAAGGTTCACAAATAGCCCTCTATGTATGCAGAAGTCGTCTAGGCCGCGTAAGTGGTGCTGTAGACCTTCTTCAGATTTTGAAACTAGCACAATATCATCGGCATATAAAAGAATATGAACAGTAGTCCCTCGTACCTCAATGCCCTCCTCTCCCTTCTGTCGTATGAAGTCCAATGTCTCATCAATGTATATAGCAAAGAGGGTGGGTGAAAGAGGGCACCCTTGCTTCACCCCGATAGTGCTAGCAAGTGAGTCCGATAAGCCACCTAGACATCTGACGCTACCAGATACTCTCTCATATAAGACGTATATCCCCCGTATCATCTCATCTTGAACTCTGATGTCGAGTAGGTGTCTGAAGAGAAGTTCCATGGGAATTGTGTCTACAAATCCACAAAGAAGCAATATAATCTCCTCTTCCTCACTCTTGCCTGGTGGATAAGGCATCTCAGAGTCAAGATGTGGTCAATGGTAGAGTAATCTCGTCTAAAACCTGCCTTTCTTGGGGCCTTGATACTTGTCCGCTCTGCGAGAGTGCTCAACTTTGTCTCTAGCATTGTCCCATATAATTTGGCCAATGTGGCATCCAATCATGATCGTCCGATATGAAGCTGGATCCATAACATCGCCGGACTCATGAATAGGCACTATGATGTGCTCAGTCCATGAGTCAGGGAACCCTTCAACTAGTGCATGGTTGAAGAGGTGGGCAATGAGTGGTGCTAGAGTCGTGCATCCGTATATGAGGTGCTCTGCCTGTAAACTAAACTGGTCATGAGCTCTGCCATGCTGCATATGTGAAATAGCACGGCTCACCATGGTGGGTGTGAAGAAGTAAGAGGTAGTGGGGTGTGAGCTCTACGGCTTGGGAATGGGAGGCTGGTCTGGGATGTGGTATAGGCTCTGTGCGTAGCTATGCCAAATGCTCGGATCTCGAATGGGTGTTGGCTGTCTCCTCTCCCTGAGATGTCGCCATGCCACTGCACTATCCCGACTCATGAGCAAATGGTAGATATCCGAGTACTGTCTCTCCTCCCACTCCCACCGCTTGCGGAGAGTAAGGCTCTACATGCCACGCTGTGCCTATCTGTGTGTAATATCCCCTCTATGCTCTAAAATCTGTAGACGTTTCCTTAGTTCTCGACAATCCGCATCATACTAGCGGTTCTGGGGCATGGATCCTACGCGTGGAGGATGTGTATGTGTGCGATGTGGAAAGCTGTGGATAGCTAAGTCATGAAGGATGGTGGTGATATGTGACGTGAGTGTGTCCAAAGGTGAGAATGGATCGAGGGAGAGTAGGCTAGTGTGTAAGTGGTGTGCGTACACGTGTGAGAGCTCGTGTGTGGTGTATCGTTGTGTGTGGCTCAATGAGTGAGGGAGGGTCTAATGGGATAGGAGATGAAAGTGTGAATGTGATAAATCTATGGTTAGCATCGAGTGGGCGTCGTCCAATACTAAGTGAGGGGATAAGTGAAGCTCCAAAGATGGTACCTAGAATGTAGTCGACCGTGCTTTCACCCCCTCCATGAGGGAAGCAAGTAAGTCAGCCCGAACCTGGCCAGCGGTTCATCCCGTTATATATAACGAGATGGTGTCGGCTGCCTAGCTCCAATAGATGTCTGCCATACCTGGTGGTGTCCTGACCCATGTCTTCTCTACTTGTGCTCGTCTCATCTGGATCTCTGCCCTTCATGAGATGTGGATGATCAATGTCATATGCCTCTCACTGATGTGACTCGGTGCGGCTATTGAAGTCCCCCATAAGGAGGACTTCACCTAGGGCGCTGTAGTGTAGTATCTCATATGAAAGTGCTGTGTGTGGTGAGTCTTTGTCCCGGATCGGTCTCCCAAGATCCTGTCCTATGTATCGGGAGGGAAGTAGCATATGACAATGTAGATCAAGATCCTTGTTGCTATCTCCGTGTAGACCCACATGTATTGTGCCTCCTCGTCTCTTCTTAGGATATGGATCCGACTCTGTATCTCATGTCTAAATATGATGGCAATACCCCTCGACTCTCGTGTTGTACTTTTTCTGGTCCTAGTCCCGAGTGCATATTCCCAATGAAATCTTGCAATGCAAGGTAGGCCTCTCTCTAGGCTCTCGTGGTACTCTGTGATGCAAGCAAAGTCATGTGACTCTAGAATCTCCTCGGGTCTGTTTGGTCGCGTCCAGAGTGATTCGTTGAAGTTCTAGATTGCCCCTCTGAGTGGTGCCTCCTGGTGTGGTGATGTCTCATAGGGCGCGTGGCCCTATTTGATAGGGTGTCCATCTATGAAGACCTTACCATCACGGTAATAGGCCTTCCTTCTCTCGCAACGCGGTTTGAGTATATGTGGCATGCAAGCATGTCGGTGTGCTACCCGCATCCTCGTGAGGTCCTCGTCCATGTAAAGGGTGCCACTGGACAGTTCACGTAGTACTTAACCACGTCTAAAAAAAGAGGTCCGTGTCTCCTTGGAGCTCATATGAAGGATTAGTGCTCGGCGCTCGCGAATGAGATGTATCGCTCCGAGCCCTCCATGCGCCGGTGAAGGCATGCTTTCGTATCCAAGTCGATGACAAATGTCAGTGGCGTCTGCCTCCGGTGATGCTCCCTAGGGTAGGCCCGTAAAAGGAATGTGGAGTCTTCGAATGTGCCGAAGTCTCTCCTCGAGTGGATCCTGAACCCCTGTGGTCTCTTCCTTTAAGTCTTCCTTGATTTCCTTCCTCACGTCTTCTTTGACCTCCTTTTTAATATTTTTACTTTTTACTTCCACCCAACTATTTTGTGTTGCTTCCATCTCTGATTTTATGTGTTCTTGCATATCCATCTTCCAATCATTCTTGATTTCCTCTTTTAAGTCATCTAGTTTTGTGATCTCTTCTTCTTTGGAAATCTTGAGCTGAATGATTTCTTCTTGAAGCTTATGCATCTCAACTTTCCATTCATCTCGGTCTTCTTCCAGAATTTTGACATGCTCTTCTAGGGCTCTCATTCTGTCTGTGGCCTTCCTCATTTCTTGATTCAGTACTTCAATCCGCGTCCACATCGCCTCCGTGATCCTTGGTGCCCATACTGTTGTTGCGTAGATCAATGCGGGTGTCACTAGAGTGTCAAAGAGCCACCCCTTAGTCCGGGGTTCTTGAAAATGTATGTGAAAGCAACGTCTCTCCTATCCTGCAAGTGCCGCATAGCCTCGCGTCAATCTATCTCTCCCTGCATGTGCCATGGAGAATACCCCTCTGCTGCCCGAGAAGGTGACACCTAGGTAGACGTAGGAGTCCACTACCTCTATCTGTCCTCCAGCTTCAGTGAAAGAGGCACGGTGGCGTACTGTCCTAGAGGTATGGAAGATCATGACCTTGGTCTTGCCAAGGTTCACTGTGAGTCCTCTCTCCATGCAGAAGATATCGAGCGCTTGTAAATGTGACTGCAACCCCTCCTGTGACTTTGAAAGCAAGACAATGTCATCAGCATATAATAGGATGTGTACTGGCGTACATTAATGTCTTCTGGAGGCAAAACTTGGCCTATGAGACAAAAACCATGTACAAGTGTAGTAACCTTGTGTGGAAGATGAAATGAAATAAAAAGTATATCGCTACACAAAGCTATATAGGGCTGGAAAAGGCTAGGGAGATGTGGCTCTGACTCTGCAGATAGTGGCCACCTACTACATGGGGGATCCATAATGTGAGTGAATAAATCACCCTAGCTACTCGTGATGGGTGGAGGTGGGTGTAGTATGTGGTAGATCGGTGGTGGTCTGAGTGCCTCCTGAAGGAAGACAACTGAGGGGGTGGTTGTACGCCTATGCTCCATCATGTGGTCGTAGGCTATCCTGATGCGTGAGATATCCTCTTGATATAGTCGTCGTCGACGATATCTGACCATGCGTGGTCGGCCTCGTGCTCTCTGTGCTGCTGCCTATGGAGCGTGAGCCCTATAGATGAAACTCTTTGATGTAGCTCAGTTCGCTGAAAGAACTGGGTAATGGTCTGCTGGGTACTCACCCGTGGCTGATGTATGGGCTGTAGTGACCGCTCTCGCCTCTCGTATGCTTCTGTGAGGAAGGGTCCCAAGCACCGCTGGTCTCCCATAGTCATGCACAACTCGAGTAACTCCTCTATCTGGAATTGTGCAGCGTGCTCGTAGGTCTAAGTATGCGGGGCATCTGATAACAAAATGTTCCTCACTCTCTACCTCTTACTCGCATACTGGGCACCACCTCTCCTCACGGGGGACTCCCCTGGACTGACCCCTCTCAATCTTGAGCTGATGTGATGAAACCCGGAGCTGCCCAATGACGACTCGGAGGTGGTAAGGTAGGTATGTCTGCATGTATCTCGGAATCTCGATAAAGCCCTCGTCCGATATATGTAGAAAATGCTCACAGTAATAGAGCATTTTCGGTGGCAATGTATCCCTAGGGCTCACCCATGTCCTCTGTATGTATGTATGCCATATTTCCTGACGAATGACCCTATTCCTCTCTTGATGAGAGAGCGAGTAGGTGGGTGCATGTGAGTCGTAGTGTAGTGGTGGTAGCTTGTCTATGTCAAAGCCATGGTGGGCCAGCTAGTCTCGTGTCTGTGCATACCTTGAGGAGGTGTCACCTGCTAATGCCATATCAAGTGATGCCTGGAAAGCACGATAAGCAATGCGTTCTTTATCCATGCTCCGAAGTCTGTGTAATAGGCATATTGTCTGGAATAGTGCCTCAACTAGCATCGGTGGTGCAGCGAGCTCTGCTCTAATGATATCATGTGGTACTGAATGCTTGCTGCGGATAAGTCTGGCAATCATGAGGATCTGTGGCATCTCTAATGCTGTCCATACTGATGTAGCTAATCCCGGTCCCCATATGGCTGCCCCATACATGAGCGCAAGCATAATCAAATTGTCGAAGAGCCACCCCTTTGTGCGGGGCTCCTGAAAATATTCCAGGTGGCACTGTCTCTCCATCAAAGCTAGTGCTGCGTACCCACGTGTGATGTGGTCACTTGCTGCCTGAGACATAGAGAAGATCCCTGATGTTGTTGTGAATGTCACTCCCAAGTAAACATATGATCCGACCACCTCAATCGGTCCACCTATTGCTGTGAACAAACTATGTCTGCGTACCTATGCTGATGTATGAAAGATCATGACCTTGGTTTTACCAAGGTTCACATACAACCCTATGTGTCTGCAAAAGTCATCTAGGCCATGTAGATGATGCTGTAGACCTTCTGCAGACTCTGGAACAGGTACAATATCATCAGCGTATAAAAGAATATGGACAGTGGACCCACGTACCTCAATGCCATCACCCCCTTCTGTATGAAGTCCACTATCTCATCAATGTAGAGACCAAAGAGGGTGGGTGAAAGAGGGCATCCTTGCTTCATCCTGATAGTGCTAGTAAGTGGATGAGATAAGCCCCCTGGACATCTGACTCTACCAGATACTCTCTCGTATAAGGCGTAGATCCCCCATATCATCTCCTCCGGAGCTTCGATATCAAGTAGTCGTTTGAAGAGTCATCTCCTCTTAGCCCTCCTTCTCGTTGTATATACTCCATGATCTCGTCGATGTAGAGACCGGAGAGTGGGTCAGAGCGGGCAACCTTGTTTCACACCAATGGTGCTAACAACGCTGTCTGAGAGGCCGCCTGGGCAACATACCCTGCCTATGACTCGTGCATACAAAGAATGGCCCATAGCATGTCTGATGGTAGGAGTCTGATGGTAGTTGTAACTCCTGGAGTCTCCATAGTAGTCTCTCTTGGGGGATTGTCGAAGGCTTTGCGGAAATCCACAAAGCAGCAATAGAGTCTCCGGTTCCTCGCCTTCGCGCTCTCGATTAGGCAACGAAGCACGAAGATGTGGTCGATGGTGGAGAAAGTGCCACGGAAGCTTTGCCTGGCCGGGTGCTCTGCCTCAACGTGTGTACTAAGCTCCGCCTCTAGTATTGCCCCATAGATCTTGGTCAGGATATGGCCTATCATAATAGTCGTGTAGTTCCCCGGATCCATCATATTGCCGGACTTGTGGATAGGCGCAATGGTATGCATAGTCCACGAGTAAGGTAACCCCTCAACCAAAGCACAGTTGAAGAGGTGGGTGATCAAGTGGGAAACTACATCGACTGCGTATATGAAGTGCTCGCTCTGTAGTCCCATGTGGTCTGCTGAGCGGCCATGTTGCAACCTATGGATGGCCCTCGTACCATGCTTGCAGGGAATAGGGTGGAATTACTGGACACAGTGTGGAAGGGGGATCGGCAAAGGGGGCTTTCCTGGGACATCATATAACCTTCGGGCGTAGAAGTGCCAAGTTTGAGGATCTCCTATGGG